>CM062804.1:898602986-899202986 GCA_031772625.1 Pinus tabuliformis
AAACCTCTTCTTTTAACACTCCACTTTCAGAAATGCAGATTAACATCCATTGATAAATATTCCATTTGTGTTGTGCTGCAATAGACAACACTGTTCTGACTGTTTCCATCCTTGCTACTGGTGCAAAGGTTTCATCATAGTCTTTGCCTTGTTGCTGCTTGTAGCCTTTCACAACAAGTCTTGCTTTGTGCCTGTCAATCTTGCCTTCAGCATTGCTTTTGGTCTTGTAGACCCACTTAACTCCAATGGCATCTTTGCCTACAGGGAGGTCAACTAACTCCCATGTTTTACTCTTCTCAATTGCACCAATTTCTTCATTCATTGCTTCAATCCATTTATTTTCATTTACAACATCTTCAAAATGGACTGGGTCATCAACATGACAATATAAAGCGAATAATGAATTCAGACCGGTATTGTTACTTACCTCTCCTTGTTCATAAATCTCATTCAGATTTCTAAATCTTGGTCTTCTTGGTGTACTTGGAGTTCCATCCGAACTTGAGGGTATTTCTGATCCCTGTGGTGTGCTTGGAGAAGAACTTCCTTGACTTCTTAAGGCTGTTCGAATTCCAGTTTGTGGTGTGGTTTGTTGTACTTGCTGTAGTGTAGGAGGGGCCACCAAGGAAGGATTATTTGCTGCTGTCCCTTCCTCTTCTTCTTCGTGAGACACAGTCGTCTTCACATTCACTGTCTTCTCTAAGCTTCCATGCCAAGCTTCATCTTCAATGAACTGCACATCTCTGCTTACTATCAATTTCTTGGTGGATGGGTTATAGAGTTTGTATGCTTTTGACTCATCACAGTAGCCAATAAAGACACACTTCTCCCCCTTACTGTCCAGCTTCTTCCTTAGTTGATCCGGTACATGTGCATATGCCACACAACCGAATACTCTCATGTGAGTGACAGTTTGCTTTTGACCACTCCATGCTTCTTCTGGTATTCTGTTCATGACAGCTTTAGTTGGGCATCTATTCAAGATGTAAACTGTGCAAGTAATTGCTTCTGCCCAATACTCATGCGGCAAGTGCTTTGCCTTTAGCATACTTCTGACCATGTCAAGAATGGTCCTATTCTTTCTTTCAGCAACACCGTTTTGCTGAGGTGTATACCTCGTGGTGAACTGCTTTTGTATGCCATTCTCTCTGCAAAAACGCAGAAAGTCTTGGGAGATGTACTCTCCTCCTCTATCTATTCTGAGCACTTTGATATAATGCCCACACTGCTTCTCAACAAGAGTTTTGAAGTGGCAGAATTTCTCAAACACTTCACTCTTCTGTTTCAGCATATACACCCATGTCTTTCTAGTGTAATCATCAATGAAAGTTAAAACATATTTATTTCCGGCAAATGATGGTGTTTGCATCGGTCCACACACATCAGAATGAACAATTTCTAATGGTGCTTTTTCCCTTGTACTCTTTCCTGCTGGAAAGCTTTCTTTGTGTTGCTTGCCCAAGATGCAGCCTTCACACAGGCTGTCCGGTTTCTCGATCAATGGTAATCCCTTTACCATTCCCTTTCTGTGCAACAGATTCAAGCCTCCGAAATTGAGATGTCCAAATCTCAAATGCCACAACCAATTCACATCTTTCAGTTGTTCCTGAAAGACTTCTTGTGTTACAGCCGCAATAGTTCTGCCTTCCTTCAAATCTGCCCTGAGTTCGAGAGGAAACATTCTATTGCTGGTCATCTGCACCTGTGCAATGATCTTCTTACTTGGAGGTATGTCTCTGATAGTACACAAATCATCTTTGAAGAACACATTGTAACCTTTGTTAATGAGCTGTCCAATGCTCAAAAGATTACATTTCAGACCAGGTACATAGTATACCTCTGGCACAATCATCTGTTCTCCATTTTTTGCTCGGATACTGACTCTGCCCTTACCCTTGACAGATATCGTATCATCAGTCCCTGTTGTTACCTCAGATTTCACATTTTCATCCAGATTGGCAAACATTGCAATATTACCAGTCATGTGATTACTACAACCTGAGTCTAAGAACCAAAAATCTTCTTGTTTGTCTTGTGCTATGTTACAAGTTAACAGCACGTTCTTTGGGTTCTTATCTTCTTCATTTGCAAAATTAGCATTTTGCCTATTATTCATGTCACTTTGCTTTTTCCTGCATTCATTGGCATAGTGCCCATATTTCTTACAATAATGACATTGGACTTGGGATTTGTCATACCTTTGTCCATGAGCTTGTTGTTTGCTTGAACCTTCATCTTGGTTCTGATTGTAGCTCCTTCCGCTTGTGCTAGCAGGATAATTTCTGCCTCTGTTTTGGCTTCTTCCACGACCTCTGTTATTTGCTCTGCCTCGACCTCTACTTTGGCCAAAAGACATCTGAGTCTTGAATGCTTGCTCAAAAGAGGAATCTGTTCCTCTCCTCAGTCTATGTTCATGAGACAAAAGAGAAGCACTCAGTTCATCTACCGTGAACTGTGAGAGATCTTTTGTTTCTTCTATTGCTACCACAATAGATTCAAACCTTGAGGGTAAACATCTCAAGATTTTCTCTACAATCCTTCTTTCTTCAAGAATCTCACCATGAGATCTTATCTGGGTTATTAGGCCAATAACCTGAGTGAAGAATGAATCTATTGTTTCAGATTCCTTCATGCTGAGATTTTCAAAGTCTCTCCTCAGCATCTGCAACTTTGCAGTCTTCACCTTCTCCATGCCTTGATAGGCAGTTTTGAGAATATCCCATGCCTCCTTAGATTTTGTTGCTGCTGCAATCCGCGGAAAAACACTTTCATGTACTGATTGGAAGAGGAAAAAGAGGGCTTTAGCATCCTTCTTCTTGTCGCCCTTCAACTGGTCTCTTTCTGCTGCTGTCAAAGCAGCCAACGCTGTTGCATCTGCCGGTTCAGCATAGCCAGTTTCAACCAGCTCCCATATTCCTTGAGAAGCAAACAATGCTTTCATTGTTATGGACCAATAACTATAATTTTTCCCATTAAACTGTGGCAGTTGGGGATTTGTCAAACCAGTTCCAGCATCTGCCATCTTGACTTGTGAAGAATAAAGAAGAGATACTGAACTGTAAAAATAAAAAAAAAAAACAAGCAAAACTTTCTCTGCTGGAGAAAATCTGCTCAGTAAGCTTCTTACAGCTCCTGCAGTGAAAAAACCACCTCTGTTTTTTTATTCACTGAGTGCCTAGACTAGCTCTGATACCATGATGGAAATTTTTGTTCATTTCAAACGCACAAAAATAAATAACACAGAGAACAACGCTCTGGTTTTCTACAGGATCTTTATTATAAAACAATAATAAAAACTGTTACAGAATTTGTCTTCCTCGACTCAGAGGGATTTACAACAGGGACTTCAGTTCCAGAAAATATATCTTCAGCACTGCTGTGTGTTGCAGAGAAAATAAAAACTTCTTGCTAATACTATCTACTCGCTCTACACTTGCATATTTTTTTTTATACAATGAACAACACAAAATATCTTTTTACAATACGTGTTGCTTTTTCCCACTTCCGTGAAAATAAAAAAATAGTAAAATTTAAGTTTTCACCTACATTTACCAACCCTAGTAAATGTCATTTATTACACGGTTGAAAATATCTTGCTGGAATTTAATGCATGGCTTATCACACCATCGCATCACAAGAAGAGAAGGATGTGCCACCGCCTCTATAGCCTTTGAATCATGCGATCTGCGATCTGCGATCTGCGGTCGCATCGCAAATATCGTATCGCAGACAATCAAGCATGTAGCGAAGGGTGACGAGGGAAAAAAATGCGATATGTGATCAGATCGCATCGCAGGGAAAGTCCAATCGCTGTTCAGCTCGCGGCAGTTTAAAATTATTACCATGGTTGATCTACCCAGGATAACAAGGGTTGCTGTGCATGGGCGGCCAAGAGATATTTATGAACAGATAGCAAATATAATCAAACAATACATTACTCCCAAGGAGAGCATCATACTTAATGGGCTGTCCGCGACTGTTGATTTTCCGACCTGTGAGTCCATAAAAATGCCTCAGGATGTTGACCCACAAGATGAAAAGAACCTTGGCCGTTGTAACAAAAGTTCACAGAGCTCCTGAGGGTTTTTTGGAGAAAGAGACAAGGGACGCTGTTAATATTGGTCACGGTTATATTTGTGTGCGGAATAGAGTAGGGATTGAATCTAAAGCAGAAGCAAGACGAAGTAAAAGTGATCTGTTTAGAACAGATCCTCATCTTTCCAGCATTGATAAATCAATGGTTGGAATACCCATATTGGCAGAAAAATTAATGCAGATTCAAGCAATGGGAATGCCGTCTATTGAGATCTGACACAGGAGGGTTCCATTGCTTGAGGGAGAGACGAGTTGTCAGGAATCGAAAGCGGAACCTTCTCGACAATCGCGATGCTTCATCACATCAAACGAGTTGAAATGCTACGTTGAACCTTTTGAACAAAGGCACTAACCTTTTGAATAAACTGGACGGGAAAAAAAAGGCATCACTTCCACAGTAATCGAAGTTGCGATGTATTATTATTTTTTAATAATAAACGATGGTGTCTATTGAGATCTGACACAGGAGGGTTCCATTGCTTGAGGGAGAGACGAGTTGTCAGGAATCGAAAGCGGAACCTTCTCGACAGTCGCGATGCTTCATCACATCAAACGAGTTGAAATGCTACGTTGAACCTTTTGAACAAAGGCGCTAACCTTTTGAATAAAGTGGCTTCCATCAGGAAGCAGGTGAGGAGTAAAAAGAGAATTGCTGAAGCTGAGTCTCCCGATTTGAAACAGAGATAAAATACCGAAAATCTAGCGCGACAGCAGGTTCAACCGATACCCTAAAATATTTTAGGGTTGTGAAAAGCTATATTTTAGGGTTGTGATGCCTTTTTAAGAAAACCTAGCTCATAATGGATTAAAAAATGTCTCATTTTAATTTACACTAATAAAATGGTTGTTTTCTGTAGTATTGTTACGAAGAAGCTACTGGCTATCGATTCCGATCTAAGCGGGAAGTTAAATGGTACCTAGAAACTGGCAAGAAGCCCAAGCCGAAGTCTAGGTTGCTGGGAAGTGTCAAAGATGAAACATCTTCCACTCAAACGTCAACAAATTCACTTATTTTTAGAACTGCTAATTTAATTTCTCCTCCCCAAAGAGAGGCAGAATTCGAATATGTGAAAGCTCTAACGAAATCAAAACAACAACGTCCTGCTTTAGGTATAGTCTCAGATCTAACGAACGTTGGATCTGTTCTTATCAATGTGAGAGATATTCATGTGTTTTCTGCAATTTTAAAGAACTTTTTTTTTGGCTCCAGCTTATGCCTTGCTACTTCTTACATGTGTAGATGTTGGGTGTCAATATATATATTAGTCTTTAGGATTATCTTGACAAGTTGTTCATGTTTAAAAAAGGATGCTTGTTTAAGAGATCTGAAACTAGGCTAAAAAATGAGTACTTTGCAGAGAGAGACATTGAATTTAGTGAGCCTACTGGATTTTGGTTATTAATAAAAGCAGTGCAATTCAATTCAATATTGGGAAATATGAAGTACACCATGTTTAGGTGAATTTTGTTTTTCTACATTGACATTAGGTTTCTGGGATGATTCTTCACATTTCAGTTTGAGCAGCAATTTTATAATAAATCGTTCTTGACTTTAGCTTGATTTCTTATTAGCATAATGCTTTAGCAATTTTTTTAGCAACACATGATCTATGGTCAATGGTCAATTCTGTGTAAGTACAAAATTATGCATCTGTTTGTAAGTATATATGTGTGATGACAATGAAAGGGAACATAACAAATATGTGTGATGACAATGAAAGGGAACATAACAAATACCTCCCCAGATATGGATGTTTCGACTCTCTTTTAGGTTGAAACGCCCCCATAAGCCAGAGTTAAATTTCTTTATATCTACTTATGCTATTGCCTGATCCTGTCTCATTCCTCTTGATATTTGTTTGCTTGGTTGAATGTTGAGCCTCTAACAATTAGTTACTTGCAAGGATTTGAGTACTTTTTTTCTTGGCTAGCAGTGAACTCTAGTTGCGTAAAGAAGTTTCAAGCTGTATTCAGGCATAGCCAGAATTAGTTCTAGATAAGACATGGGACAGGCCTTTGACCTTTGATATGTTATATGTCATGCGCTAGGTTTTACTAGGCCTACTCTAATTTTTGGTTCATCCATAGGGACTGGTAATTTATCTCCCCCTATCTCTTTTCTTGTACCCTTCCCAATCTAAACTTCTTAGTCTTTTTAGCAGGTTTTGTGTAGCTCATAATCTATTATATACGTTTAATAAATTAAGTTATATTACTAAGCCTTTTTCGTCTGATTGATTTCCAACTTTTTTCACATAAGTAACTAATAGACTAAACTGTAACAAGCTTGTAATGATTTTGCTTGTTCGTAATGTATCTGGTGGGTAGTTGAAGTCACCAACAAAAAAGGGACGACTGACAGACGAATCCGGCCATCACGCACTCGTGGACAAGTATGGGTAGAGCAATCTTCCTGTGATTGTGTTTGCATCTAAAAGGAGAATTAAAAGGAGAGTTAATGGAATAGAATGCGTCTGGCTTCAACATATTCTTCAGTAGTCTTATTTTTTTATGTTACTTTTCAAAAAACTATCTAGCATATTCAGATGTATGATGTATTTGTGCAATTGTAATATTGTATAAAAATATAAATTGATGAGAGGTAGTATATATTTTTTTTTGTTTGCAGTTTTAGTTGGCAAAATTCCAATCCAAGATAACATTGAGACTTTTAAGTTTAAGTAGTAATCTTATCCACCTCACACAATTATCTTCTTGTTATTGTTGGCTATTTTTTAGCTATTATAAACCTCAGATTGATGTGTCTTAAATTTCTAAATAATGAACAACATTTTTTTTCACATTTCAAAATTCAATAATTAAACTGAGCCGCAGGGAATGCTAGCTATGGAGCCTTGTTATAAAATAAAATACAAATATTTGTATTTTTTTCTAAAAAAAAATAGTAAAATTTATTTATTTTTTAATAAAATAAGTAATTATTTATTTCATTTTATAAAAAATGAGTAATAAATTATTATTATTTTTATTATATATTTAGCAATTGTTCTGTCATAGATAGAAATGAAGCCTTATGGGTATATCAACCACATTTACCAAAATAATTATTGTTATTAAAAATATTATTGTTAATTAGTATTACTAATTATTGAATTGAGACTTCTGTGATCCATATCAATTTGTTGAGGAATTAATATATATTAATATTAATTGACCCTTTATCCAAGTCAATCTAGCCATTATCCAGTCAATTCTAGTTATTGGTTGTTAACCGTTAAGTCATGGGATTCTCTGCCCTATCTATTTAATGTGCGTCAATTCTAGTTATTGGTTGTTATCAGTTAAGTCATGGGATTCTCTGCCCTATCTATTTAATGTGCTTAGTGAGATCTGCTCATTCAACTTGTCCTGACGATGAACCACACTGGCTGGTTCAAAACGCGTCGACAAAAGTTTTTCTATGTGATTTTCGCCGAAGATTCCTCAACAAATAGTATTACTAATATTATTATCAATTAATATTAATATTAATATTAATATTAATATTAATATAATAATATAATATTATTGTTATAATAATATTATTATCGGTTATTATTATTATTAATTAATATTACTAATATTATTATTATAATATTGATATAATAATTATAAATATATAATAATATAATAATATAGTCATTATTATTTATATAGTTATTAATATTAATTTATATATTTATTCAGGATATGTTGAAGGAAGATAGATAACAGATAACATCATTCTCAACCAGGAGGTGCTGCATTCTATAAAAACTCAAAAAATCCGAGCCATGCTCATTCAACTTGACCTCTCCAAGGCCTTTGACAAGATCAGCTGGAAATATATCAGAGAAATCCTTAAGGCTTTCAGCTTTAGTCAGATTTGGATAAAATGGATAATGGAAATGGTCACAGGAGCATTCTTCTCAATCATGTTGAACGAAGGCCCCTTACAACCATTCTGACCATCCAGAGGCATACGACAAGGGGATCCTTTGTCACCTTTTCTCTTTGTCATCATGGCAGAGGGCCCCGGAAGATCCCTGTCCCAAGTGGTCCAAACAAATCAACTCAAAGGCATCAAAGCCGCGCAGCAGGGACCTACAGTAACGCATCAGCAATTTGTCACGATACAATGCTTATGGGAGCCCCCACAGTGAAGGAAGCTCAAACCCTCATCAAGGTGCTAAGTACTTTCACAAAAGCCTCAGGTATGGAGATCAATCTAGCTAAATCCAAATTATTTTTCTTCAACACTTCTATTCGTGTGCAGAGAAATCTCAGCAATATTCTCAAGATTCAGAGGAACTCCCTTCCAACCAAATACCTCGGCATACCACTTTCAAAATACGCCCCCAAAGCTGCAAATTGGGAAGATCTCCTCAACAAAATGAAATACAGATTAAGCAGCTGGACTCATCGAACCCTAAACATGGCCAGCAGACTGGTACTGGTCAAATCAGTGCTTCAAACAATCCCGGCCTATATGCTCTCAACCCTTGTAGTGCCCAAATTAGTCTACAAATCCATTGGAAACATCCAGCGGTCCTTCCTCTGGAACGGAGATTCAAAGAAGCGCAAATGGGCCCTCCTTAAATGGACAGACATATGCAAACCAAAGCTGGCAGGAGGTTTGGGTCTAAGGGATCCTGAAATCCTAAGCAAGGCTATTGCAGCAAAAATATGGTGGAGATGGGTGGAGAATCCTAATTCTCTTTGGGGCACATTGTGGAAGGCAAAGTACACAAATCAAATACAGGACAAAGACCTCATCAGGCTCACAGGAATCACACAAGGCTCTCCCCTCTGGAACAAAGTATGGGAAAATCGACACATAGTTCAGCAGCATTGCTTCTGGGAAGTGCACCAAGGCAACACTGCCCTATTTTAGGAGGATGCTTGGCAGCAACTCCCTCCTTCGGACCACCCAGATTGGACTACACTCAAAAATGACATGCAAGGGGCAGGGCTAATAAAGGTAGCAGACTACTGGCAACCACAAACAGTGACCACCACCTGGAAAAAATGGCTAACCAAAGATCAATGGCCAACACAAGACCACATTGGAAACATAGAACAACTCTTACAACAGCTAGAACAGCACAGAATCCTCACCTCAACCAGAGAAGACATCCTGCGATGGGGGGAACAATTCTAAAGGAACTTTCAATTTAAAAGAAGCCTACAGAATCAGCGCTGCTTCATAAGACTGGCAATCAGACCCCAGATGGCACGCCCTATGGACCAGAGGCAATTGGCCCAAAATAACTCTGTTCTCCTGGCTAGTCATGCACAATAGAGCGCTCACATGGAACAATCTACAGCGACGGGACTTCATCGGATCTTCCAGATGCGCCCTTTGCGAGAATGCAAATGAAACGCTCAACCACATTCTCAATACATGCCCCCATTGCATGTGCATTATGGGATGATATGGCTTTTGTCTTCAGGCAAACCGATAGAAATAGAGACTCGATCAGTCTTACCTTAAGCAATTGGCGATCAACCATGTCCAACAATAATCTAATCAACAGGGCATGGAACCTCATTCCGGGGGTCGTGGTTTGGATCCTCTGGAAAGAGCGCAATGCTAGAATCTTTAAAAACTCTGCGATGACAGTGGATAGGTTAAAGGATAAATCAAGGCAGTTAATTACAGAAACGATCCAAGCCATGGACATAATGCAGCAAGAGGGGAACATGTCTCCAAAGGATCAAAGGATTGTCCAAATCCTCAAACTCCAAGCTCGGACCAATCCACTAGGCAGGAACCACACCAGGCAAGCGATGAAGCGGGACAAATGGGGAACACCACCATTCCCAACATTTAAACTAAACTTCGATGGCGCAGCAAAGCAAAACCCGGGAAAAGCTGGATACGGCGGAGCAATCAGGGACCACATGGGGAACATCCAGCTCATCTACCATGGCAATTTGGGAAATAACACCAACAATGCTGCAGAACTGATTGCTCTCATCAAAGGCATCACTCTGGCTGACCACTACAAATTCCTACCCCTAATAGTGGAAGGAGACTCGGAGATAATCATCGAGATGATGAGGAAACTTCAAAACGGCACGCAAGTGGACAGGATCACACCCAGCTGGAGGCTCTCGACAATTCTAAAGGATCTGCAAGTCCATCTCAGCAACATTCAAGGCATCACCTTTCAAGCAGTCAAAAGAACTGCAAACAAGTTGGCCGACACCATAGCCAATGCAGGCATTCAATCCAACAGTGAAGACTATCATATCCTCTGGCAAGACCTGGAGGAGGGGGAACTCAAAGAGAAATGCCACCCCATAAACAAGGTAGACCAGCAAGCTTAGCAAATGCCAGGCTCCATTTTTTCCTCCAAATATCCATTTACTGACAACTATATAAGCTGCAAGAGATCCAATCGAAAAAAAAAAAAGAGGAGAGAATGAGAGCAGAGACTAGACCAGCAAAGTTGTTCAAAGGCAGACATAAGGAGGTCCCATAGACTCCCACTCTGCATCATGTATTATATTGTATTTCATTAATATAAAGCCTCACTAAACCTTACAAAAAAAAAAACTTATATCAACTACATTAAAAAATGTGATTGTATATATGCTTCACATATCTCTATCCAAATATCAACTATATTGATAAATATTTACCACTATAATTAATATATACCACTAATAAACTTTTTGATCTTTCAAGGACGGGTTACTTTTCCATTTACCTACAACATTAGACATAAAGCAAATAGACTGCTACATCCATAATATAGGGATTTTGTAAAATGAATCTGGTTCTCTATATTAATTTTTGCTTTTAAAATCTGTATATCAATGGTCAGCTTTACATTGCAATCATTAAAATGATTGGTCACCTAATTATTTACAAATAACTTTTTTCCATAACGATTCTCATTTTGATCTTCGGCAATGATGGATAAACAATTTGTCTTTAACATAAAATGAAATTTAATTTGCCTTAACGAATGGGGGAAAAGCAAAAACACGTTGGCAACCATGAATTTCATCGCCGGCTTGAGAAGAGAAAAAAAAGAAAAGAAATTTGTTATAACAGCCGCTGATCAGCAAGCGCATGCGTTACTACACCGTGAACAGAACACCACGCACCTTGATTCGAATAATTTATCCTACGCAACTGGTTCGAACAGGATAATTTAATTAATTTCCGTATTTTGTTATAACAGCCGCTGATCAGCAAGCGCATGAGACTAATTCGAATAATTTATCCTACGCAACTGGTTCGAACAGGATCTTTTGACATGTTCTTTAATTTCCGTATTTTGTTAAACTGTTAAACCGTCCTCTTCCACGTAAAACAGCTGCATTGATCTCGCACTGTCAAAAACCATTCTCCTGCAATTGTCCGGCACGTCTTTTGTGTTCAGGAATTCACATTTCAAATCTGCGAGGGCGTTTTCCATGACACCAGGCCTGGAATTTGACGTCCTGTAGGACGTATTTTGAATTCTAGGACGTATTTGACGGTAAGTGTGAATGTTTCCCCGTCAAGTTTGACGTGTATGAGAGATTTGCAACCTGTCAAAATGACGTTTATATTTGGATTTCAACCGTCAAAATTTATGATACCTGTTTTGAGTTAGTAATGCTAGCCAGGGACCGGTACACAACAGAGTTGTTTTGAGTTAGTAATGCTAGCCAGGGACCGGTACACAACAGAGTTCCAACTTCGTAGAGTGTAGGGTTTTGGTTTTGAAAGAGGAGAGAAGGACGAACGAGAGGAGTAGGGAAAGGTAGATATCGATTGCATTCCTGCCTTGTTTATCATGTCTCGGCATTCGCGGCTTGAATTTTAGAAACTCCAGGTGGCCTCGACATTGTGATATTGGCGCAGCTTCTATATAGGCAAGGTTGTTGATGGGTTCGTTTTCTGAATCGTGAAATCTTTTACAAACAAGCCAGACTACAACAGGAGTCCTCCGCAACACTTTTCTTTTAAGTCGGAATCTGTACATCATTCAGTCAACTTTGCTATGTATCATATTGCTTTTAACCATATTTTAAATGTTCTGTTTTGTGTAAAAAAATCTCTAGCTTTTGACTTTTATTTATAGTGTGGAAAGCGAAAGATTTATTATAGTTTCAAGCATTCACATTTATGTCATTGCAAGCTCAAACAGTGCTTATTCAAGCTTCCTTAATTCAATTTAATTACCACGTCTGAAACTCATGATTATTCTAATTGATTTTAGAAATTACTATTGCAATCGCTGGAAACCATTATTACAGGTGATTCAAACAAATTTTTACTGGTGACATATTTCTGCTTCTATTATTAATCACAGTAAACTAATTTTCATGTTATGTTATCCAGAAATGAAAACTCAAAGTATATTTTGAAAGCTTGATTGTCTACTCATTTTGTCCAAACGCTTCCTTTTGAGATGACATTTAAATATCTATTGTATGTAATATGATACTTACACATATAAATCCATATATTATAAAATACATGAGATTATATTTTTGCCTGAAACATTTTGTGTCCTGCCAGGCTGCCACTGCCACTGGTAACTAGCTGTTGAGGTTCTTTTTTATAACAAATATTTAGATTGAAGATTAAATGCACTCTTCCTTTTTTATAACAAATACTTAGATTGAAGATTAAATGCACTCTTCATATATATTTATATATTGTCTTTTTTTTTAATAGAGAGATTTAAAATCGATACTAAAGTAGTTAAACACTCGAAGCTAATTACATCTAACATGTTCTCCTGCTCCTAATGTTTGTAGAGCATGATGCCTCATCATTTTATCATAAACATTCAAAAGTATGAAACCATCAAAAGTATTTCTAATTGAAATCATCAATGTACAAGGAAAAAAGTATAAAATCCATATTCACATTACTACGGAAAGGAGAATTGAGTAATTGATCTATAATGTATCGAGTCAGGCCTATTAAATGCTCTATTTAATCAAGATATTGTTACAACTTACTTTCCAACTTCTTTCCTCATCATATCAATATTTATTATTGATTAGGAGGGATGTTGTCTTTTTAAATGTCATACTTTTACAATGTGTTATTATTTTCCAACTTTTCATTTAATAATGGTGATTGAGGATTTTTATCATCTTAATCATGTGGTTTTTTTTAGTGTTCTTTAAGTGTTAACAATTAAGTATATAATCAAAATTATTAATTCAAAAGCTAAAAATTCTCATAAAGTCTTAAAGGTATGGTTTCATGCTATTTAAAAACACTTATGTTAACTTAGGAAAACAAGGCACTTTGAGAGGGAGATTAATGGACACTGAAATGTAAGATTAGTTTCTAGATAAGGGAAGATTGACACTCAAAAATTTGAATAGAACGTAAAATGAAGGGCATGAAAAGTTCAAAAACGTCGTCAAATTTTCATTTGACGGGCAGAGGGGATTTGAAATTCCAACCCTGCATGACACTATAAATATGTTCGAGAGCTTCTTCCTCTGACAATTCGGGATGGTCTTTCATGTAACACTGTATGGCAGAAGCCACCTCTCCTCGACCTCTCTCCGCCTGCACATAATTAGCAAGCGTTCAAATAAATTACAAGCGCCTAGGGACAGAGACCCTACATTGGATTAGAAGAGATTGATTAGCCTGCCTGGTAACTTTTGGTATCGCTTACTAAACGCCCTGTCAAGCACATGAGATATACCAATTTGGATCGGTAACCAACTTGGGAGAGTATGTGGTCTGTAAGAACCTCTCCAGTGAAAAGAACACCAATCAGAACGACAGTTGCCAGTGCTATTGACACATTAGCGGTCTCTATGTATTCATCGAAGGACGGCACATATTCAGCTTCACACCATTCTGCTTCTTTCGTGTATGCTTCAAGCCGGATCTCCCACTGCCATATATTATATGACCCATAAATCCATAATCAGTATTTAATTGTATCTTTGCAGAAAATAAAAAACTTGTGTAACATCAAAATTATTGACATAGTACGTACTAAGTGCCGAATGTAGCCTAGCACGTCACGCCCCTGTCTCTTGCAGCCTTCTTCCGCTATTTCATTTACCAGATTGTACAGACCCAGGAAGCATATTTTAATGTGTTCTGGCATTTGGTCTAACAGAGAGTGATCCCGTCTATAACAAAGACGAAGAATAGGCATGAATACATAGTTTAGCAGCCACAATAATTGCAGAAACTTTCATCTATTTTTAGATCAAAAGAGATTTAATATATTAAATCTCCACCTTTTAACTGCTTCTGTGAACATCCTGATGTCTTCTATAGATCCATGAGCGTCATATAGGTCGTCTAAAATGATAGCGCAGGCGGTAGATTTGGTAAAAGCGGCTCTGCACGAAGCTAGCTCTGGTTCAAACATAGAAGAGGAGATTGAGAAAAATATTTCAGCCACGCGATCGCGTGTGAAATTGAGCTCCGCGAAACCCGATGATTTCCACCACCTTTAAACAATGCGAGGTACACTAGCTTAGCTTATACTTACATGAATGAGACATTCAATTAAACAATACTAGGCTTAAATGATTGAAACATCGAATTAAACAATACTAGCACCTTCGAAGCTCGCGGAGCTCCTTTTGGTGTATAGACTGCACATTATTGAAGTCCAGTTTGGCCAGTTCCAAATATTTGCCGTTGTTAATATATGGCATCCTGCTCCCCTCAATTATACATTAAAATACCTCTGAACATACTCTTAATATCAGATATTAATGTCTCGACACGCTTCTCGTCAGCTACTGCCACCTGAAATTAATAGTCGTCAACTATAATGTTTTAGAAAATATCGGCTGACACTCTTGCGACGTGAACCATAATATTTTCCAAAGAAGAAATTTAACGAAAAACAAGAAATTTAACGAACAGCCGCTGAGAATACTAACCTTGTTAGATGACAGTATAGAATCAATAATATCATCCTTCCAAACTGCCGGAGGGAATTGTGGTGTCGCTAATGTCTGAGCAGAAAGCGAATCTGAAGGTATGCCATAAAAATGAAAAAAATAATAGTGCAATTAATCACTTGGCAGGATGTTGTGAACATTTAAATTATTTTCGGCCCAGGGCATGAAAATAAGCGTACCAGTCTTCTTTTTATCGGAGTGATTGGAAAGGGAACTCGAGTCTTCGCCAACACGAGCAATGATGTTGCTTGAACCTGCATATTCAATAATACTAAGAAATCGAATCGAAACTAACACGAGATAAATGTACAATTAAACTTAAAATTGTGTGCGTACCCGATCGTAGGTAGATGCTTCTGTGCTTTCTGGCAGGGCTTCCGTTATTAAACGTACTGAAGAGACGTGGAATGCACTGTGTATTCACATGGGCGTCAAGAGTGAGATGATTAGGTCCACCCAGTGTCGCAGTAACGAGAATATGGGATGGCAATGAAGAGAAGGAGTTTAATTATGTGGAATATTAAGCTGTAGGAAATTACTATAAATAAGCAATGTCCAGGAGGACTTCTGTGACCAAAACCAAAGTTTCGTAGCCGCGTTGAAAATAGATCTCCTCTCCACAACACTACACTCCAAAGATTTGAGATGCCGAAATTTGTTTATTGTCCATAAATTTTCGTTGGCATATGATGGGTGCAGATAAGTCAATATGAAACTTCCTGCATTCAATTTGAAAGCTACGGCAACATACCATGAATAGACTATGGAAGAAACGAGAATTGCTGAACAATTTTCAAATTAGTGGTGCGCTGTTCAGAATACGGACGCGATGATAGGAGCCCTCGAAATTTTTACAAACTGGTAAATTTTTCTTTCAATTCAAAATATAAGTTAGATAGATAGATCTAATAGTACTAATCGATGAACTTGTTGAATAATTTAATAAGGCAAGGGTTTTTTCAATGTCTTTTTGAAAATTTCATTTTCAAAACGTATTGGACAGCCAGGTTTTAATGTACAACTCAAAAATGGAATGCACTTTCAATTCAGAGTAATAAGTTAGATAGATCAATTTATTCGTACAATTACGTTAAAAAATCCTTTCAATTCAAAATATTGGTGAGAGCATTAATCTTTGACTCTCATTCTCGTCGGCTAGATGCAGTTAATTGACTTTCAATTCAAAATATTGTTGAGAGGATTAATACCCACTCTCATTTTTGCCTATGGGGTGTCATACTCACTTTCAGGTCAATTTACTTAGTTGAGTTATATTTTTCACAACATCATTCTCTCACTCTCATTTTTGTCTATTCTGTGTCATACTTAGTTTAACTTAGTTGAGTTGTAGTTGAGTCTTATTTCATTGATTTATTATTATTGTTTCCTTCTCTCTTATGTAATTTATTTAGATGTTACTGAATGATGAAAAGAGTTAGAGCTAGTTCACTTCATTTCTAGTTTCATGTTTTCAACCTTTGCAATCTTCGTCATGGTATGAGAGCACCAAGTTGCATAAAACTCCTTGAGAGCATTTGAAAAGATAGAGAACAAGGAGAACTAAGAAGCAGGCCAAAGCCAAGGTGAGATGGAACCATCACTATGCGAGAAGTCATGTGTTTTTGGCTTAAAAAATTGTGAGGAGCCATAGGGGACACTAGTTGTTGTGTGCCCTCCCTTCCAAGTCATCAAAGTGCATGTATTCATTCACATGGACCGTACAATAAGTGTCATACATGAAAGGTGAGGAGTCGCCAACCTTTTGGCATTGCTCACGATCATTTTCGAGGTTGTTTAGGGTTTGTTCTTGCTCAAACATAGGAGGTGGTATTATGCCCTCGTTTATGTTGCTCATGCCTCATGTGTGGGCATTATGCTCCCTTGAATGCCATGATAGAAGCCTTCATTTCCTTGCCTCTTATGATTGTCATTTTCTTCGTGTGAGGTTTTTTCGATGAGATTGTGGGGGCTCTGCCGTTTACGGGGTTCTTATAATTTATCCCTTAGCGGATTGTTGTAAGTTCCTTGTGGTGCACCAAATCGTGGTAAATTTGTCCCTGACTTATTGCAAATTTCATTAGGTCGAATGGTTGATATGGAGGTTTCATGCTTGAGTCCTATTTCATGAATGTAACCCTTCAAATTCTGCAATTGTTTTTACATGGATTTCTCTTGGGTTTTCTTAGAGTGTAACACCACTGTCTTATTTTTAGTTATAGGAGTTCGTTGTAAGTAAGATTTGTTCTAGTCTTCATCACTATTGCAACGGTGTGTAGGTATCGCTCACAATTTCTGTGTCTTTTAACACATTCTTTCTTGCTAGAAACTGTAGTCTCGGTGTTATGGCTCTATTTTTTTCGGTTTTGTGGAGGTAAATTGATGTTGTGGCTCTAATTTTGGTTTCGGTTTTGTGTAGGGTAAATTATTGTTATGGATTTGTTATGGCTATTATGGCTTTGATTTTAGGGTTATCTGTGATGGGTTATGGCTCTGATTTTAAGGTTGAACAAGAAATTTATTAAATATTGCTTAATTTGACTTGAGAGTAATGTGTTCAAGCACAAAAAAAGCTAACCTTGCCTAATTTACATGGCTATCCTTGCCTAATTTTTAAATTTCGACTCAATTGTGTGAATTTCAAATCTTTAGGGTTAGGGTTTTATATGGGGTTGGGGTTTGTGAAACACTAATTGGGAAGGTCTCTGCGTGATTCTTATTTTATTCTACAGCCTCACAATTTTTTGTGTTTTTTAACACTTTCTACCCTACTACCATACTGGTAATTCACATCACATATTTTACAAGGAGATTTATACCTTTGCAATACAGTAAAATGATCACATCTTATAAGAATTTTGGCATTGCTTACAGAAATTTAAAATTTAAATACATGTCATATGAACTCCATTTCGCATTATTAAAAAACTTTTCATATTGGCAATACAATAGACCATCTCCCAAGGTTTAAAAACTTTAATACTTGCAATATAATTGCTCATGTCCTCCATCCAAACTTGTTTACATTACAGAGAGCCCGAATGATGATATTATACTTTTGACCTTTGTCCAAAATTAGCATCGCAAAGAGCTTGGGTGATGGTATTACAATTCATTTGCACTCACACCATGGGTATCTTATTTAGAGGTTGTTGTTCGATCATTTATGGGTATAAACTATAATAATATTTGTTTTATTCATTATATTTTTGAAGTATTCATATTTATAAAATATTTCAAAATCTACAATATAAATAGGAATTTCAAATAGGGAGTCATAACATTAAAGACAAGATCAAAACCATGCCTTTCCAATACTTATATGCATCATAAATTCTACGCTACCATCTTTACAAAGGTCTTCAATAAGGGTATTGTGTGTGATAGTATCCACAGGTTTTCCCATATACAATGGTGTTCTTATGAACCATAAGCTATCATCATAACGAAGTTGTTAACTTTAAGTAGTTGTAATGTAGATGCAACTGCTTTAGTTTATGGCATATGCCATTCCAAAACTTATAAACATCTTGAATTGTACTCTACGATCTTTACAAAGCCCATCAAGAAGGGTATTGTGTGTGACATTATCAAGTACATGGCTCTCACCATATTCCATGGTGTTCTTATGCACCATATGTTATTACCATCACGACGAAGCTGTTAACTTTAGAGAGGTGTAAAGTAGATACAATTGCTTCACTTTATGGCATAGACCATTGAAACATAAGGGTAGGATGAGACATCTATCATAAAAATACAAATTGATTCCAAAAACAACCTGCACAATTATATAGCAGTACACCACCCATGTTGAGTATCAAGGAAGTCAAGATGTTTTTTGGAAATGCATTTTATTAAAATTAAAAATCATCAGTTGCATTGTCAAACCTTTTTTATTTAGAGTTATGCCAAGTATAAGAAGCTAGACAGAATAGACCCGAACAAAGAATACTTGACTAGGTTGGTCTTGCAATGGTGAATTGAAAACATTGCAATGAACATGTTTGTTACATTTCCAAGCATGGAAGTTTATGAATGGAACCACACCATCTTGGAATAAAATTAATATATTAGTGTCAATAAATTATGTGATAAGAGTAGCTTATTCTTTATAAAGTTTATCTGTGATGAGAGTAGCTTCAAGCTATATTTTTCATGCGATCTATGATGAAATTGCAGGGCTTTTTTTTAATTACAATCTGTTGTGAGTGCTGGAAATTTGTCAACTAAAGGGGTCTCCCTGATGTGAAGTCCCAATTAGACCTCACACTATATGGAGTAGGAGCCCCATCCGGAGTATCGACCTGACTACCATGTATGTTGTAGATTTTCCTTGGCTAGAAAGTTCAACACAAGAAAGTAATACACAGGTATATTAGCAAGTGATTATGCCTTGTGAAATGTTCAACTGCGGAAAGTATCAAGGTCCTTCTACCGAAAGGGGAGAGAAAAGTGGGACCTTTAAAGACAAGTAATAATACAAATATAGAAAAGGCACACAAGCACATACATAAGAATGAATCGTTTATCAACCAGAAAAATATTTCGCAAGGAAGTAATGATTATTAAAGCAAATACAACACACTTTTAACAAGATAAGTACCAAAGCCACTGAAATAGTTCAATTTCCTTAGTACATATGAGAAACAACATCCATCTTAAACACTCAAAAAACAATCTTACAATATTCATGACATATGCATGAAATTGTGTCATCTCAACGAGCTTCTGAATTAAGTAAAAGTTCTTAGATACATTGAAACAACGAACACCACTAGCCCCAATAGTGGAGCATTATAGAAGTCACTTTCTCCTCCAAAATAACTATCTTCCTCTTTAATTCTTGGTAGGAGGAACCAAGGTGAAAATCCATTTCCATGTACAATGTGGGTGTATATATAACAAATGGGGTGATCATTCACCTCCCATGTAACTCTTGGACTACCCTCATCACTGTTTGACTTCTCTATGACCTTTCAACTCCCACATGACTTTTCACATTACATAGATGACTTTTGGACTTCCATTTTACATTACATTTTCCAATATAGAATTTACATAATCAACAAATGATGTGGAACATGATGATTCATGACATGACATGACATTGATGACATGGAAAAGTCAAACAACTCTTTACTACTACTTTGTCTTCAATAAGAGATGTGTTGATATTCACTATCGGAATTGTTTATCTCGGAAAACTTTTACAACCAGAAGCTTATGTGTGACATCTATCGTTGTCTCAGCGTCGTCTAGCCGACAACTCCAGGCATGGAATTAAATTTAAAAGTACATGGCACCGATGCCAGCTTTTGCAATGGAATAAATGTACAGGGCACCGATGGCAGCTTGTGCAATGGAATAAATGTACGGGGCACCGATGGCAGCTTGTGCAATGGAATAAATGCACAAGAAAATGGTTAGCGCATTGAAATTACTTAAAAAAAAAATTAAGTTGTTGGCTCATTCACCGCACTCCGTTCAAATCAATTAATTTGTTTTTAATTATTACAATTTCTATTAAAAATTAAATAACTGTTAATATTAGATATTGATTTATGGAAAATGGGTATTTAAAAATAAAATTATAAATATTAGTATTATTTACCAATGTAGTTATTATTAATATTATAATTATTTAGGAATTTACTTAAATAGTTTTATATTTTTAAAATTTATTAAAAAATATCAATTTAAAAAGAGGTAATATTATTTGTTATAAAATTTGTATTTTATTTTTTATTTTTTATAAGTTAGTGTTGAACAATATTTTACATTTAAGGAAATATGTAATTATTTTTCTTTTTAAAATAAAAGTAAAATATTTTCTAAATAAAAAACAATGTTAACCATAATCTAAAACAAAAATAGATATATTTATTTGGTTGTGGTTAGTTTTAATTAAAAGTATTATTGCTAAATACTTTTTATTTCAACTTAAGGTGGATGAGGATCTTTTCAGCCACGTGGCTCCCCACCCACCAATTTCTTAGGGATTTGAGATTATTCCAATTCTAATAAGTTCATCCATGTAAGTTCCCCTTTATTATCTATAACATTCATTTATAATTCTTTTTTTTCTTAAGTTAAAGTTGACCCATAACCCTTTTATACCTGGTTAATGAGGTAAATGTGTAGCATTCTATGTTGTAATAGTCTTTTGGTTATATATATGAAGCCTTAGGCTATATTAATATTTGTAATGTGGTTGTACTAGTAAAATACAAATAATCCCACTTTCCATGTGCTTGTTTAATTTTTGTCGATATTACAACTCATAAGATGTGGTAAGAATATTTCACTCTCTCTCAACCATAAATAAAATATTCCAATGTTCATGTGAAATAACATAATTTTCTATCAACTTAAAAAAATGATAAAAGTAATTAAAAGCAAAAAAAAATATAAATATAAATGAAATATTTTCTAAATAAAAAATAATGTCAACTATAATTAAAAATAAAAAAATATAAATATAAATGAAATATTTTCTAAATAAAAAATAAAAATGAATATACCTATTTGATTACTTTAAATTACATTACAACTTAGAAGATGTAAAATATTTCACTCCCACACTCAAGTATAAATAAAATATTTAGATGTTAATGTGAAATAATAAAATTTTATATCAATTTTAAAAAATAAAATAATTAAAGGTATAGAAAATAAATATATTTCCAGTTCTAAATGTGGAAGATTTATAATTTTTATACTTGTTAAAAATATTTCAATACAAGTTTTACATAAACTATTTAAATATCCATATTATTATTTATATGAAAGAATATATATATATATATATATATATATATATATATATATATATATATATATATATATATATATATTTGAAAGTAAAAAAAAATGATTATTTCTTAACAAGAATTCCTAATAAAAATATTTAAAGGGAGGTGTGCAATTCTTTCAATTCTTTATATAAAATTAATATGTGGCATTTAAAAAGAAATTATAAAAAATAAAAAATTGATTATAAATAAAATATTTCAATCATTTTGGCTCTACTATAAAATAAATGTAAATATGGGAAAAGCCCTTTTAGATTTCAACATTTGACTTCCCAAAAAAAAAACAAATGTCCCTAACCATTAGTTAATTTTTTCTTATTTCAAAAAATGTAATATACTTAAGATATGTTATTAGATTTATGATCATAATTTAATAAATAAGTATTATGTAACAGTAGTCATATGACAATTATTATGTAATATAATCATTAATATGTAATATTGATTAGTTATAGAACAATTATTACATGATATTTATTTAGTGCATTATATAATATTTTTTATAATATACCTTAGGTATACTACATAAACCTTCTTCAAATTTAAGAAGATTACTTAAATTTGATGAGATTTTTTTAAATCACTAGGAAAAAATAGTCCTTTTGTAGTTCTTTCAATTAAAAAGTGTTTATTATCAGGGATATGCCTTCTACTAAGATTTTATCCTTAAATTTTGAATGGGTTACTATATTTTCAAAAGTTTATCCACATAAAATTTGAGGAACCTTAAATTTGATTTGACCATTAGATTGCCATCTATCACTATATGTCTAGGAATTCAAGGAATCACCTAATAGACTAGGTCCTTCTTAAAAGCTTGTGCATTTATCTATATTTTAACTAAATAATTATGCATTTAAAGATGAATAACAGATTGCAAGAGTCATCCTTCCCATTGGATAATAGAATCTCTTTTGTGAAATTCCTCGGGTGGAGCCTAAGAAACATATATGCATCCTCCTAAAAGTAACAACAATAGAAGAAAGTAGAAACAAAGACATGAAGATTATCCATAACAGCAGAGCTATTGATGCAATGAAATAACCAACTCCACATCCAATGTATGAACAAAAAGGAAATAATCCTGCAGTAAACATGTAGCAGAAAGCAACATCAAGAGAAAGCCGCAACAATAAAAAATGCTAAGTGCCAAAAAGCAGGAGGCCCAACTCAAAAATGGATCAGGTGAAGAGTTAGTAAGTGATTTGTCCCAAGCGAAGAAGAGAGACTGAGATGAATTTCTGGAAGTGGATCGAGCCCAGCAAGGTAGAACATCCACTTTTGGACAAAATTTTAGCTTCCTTGTTGTGCTCATGATAGATGTGAGAGAAGGAAATATGAAGGAATGATTGAGATAGAGTTTTGATCCGCTATTGCTAGGAGAGAAGATTCAGATTCTGAAGTTTACATCAGTTGCTGGCCCATTCGATAATAACTTTAGAGTCCCCAAAGATGGAAATGCTTGTCAATCCAATCCATGAAGCACAATAGAGAGTGCCCCATAAGGCCAGAAGCTCGGCCCTAGCATTCAAACCCTTTCCACCAAACCAAAGGAATCTGAAGAGGTGATCAGGTTCTAGATAAATGATCATTCTACAACCACATGACCCAAAGGAATTGGCTCCATTAAAGAATCCAACTGGAAAGGAAGACCAAAGATAAAAGGAGGAGCGAGAGGGGCGAGGAGAAGGGAAGGGCTCACGAGAAAATTCTTTAAAGTAGGCCATGATCAAAGACTTGGTTCTATAGATAGAAGGCTAGGAGGAACCAAATATTAGTGCATTACGTGCTCTCCAGATGACCCATAAGATAAAAAATTGAAGGGTCCTGAGGGATTTATGCACAACAAACCAATGCTAGAGGTATTTAGGGATGTGATCCCAAATTGAGACAGCTGCAGATTCCAGGAAACTAAGGAATTCAAATATATATTTGTAAAACATAAAGGTGCAACTGACTTAAATGAATTGTTTTGTGTTCCCTTTAAGATACACAAAATTGTTTAGAGGTGAGAATCCATCCCACTAGAGTGTGTTAAAGTGAAATGGAACCATATATTTCTTCGTCATTTTTTAATAGTTGATTCTATTCTAATTTTATTATAATTGGTTGTATTTTTAGAAAAGGGCAACCCTTATCTTGATTGCAGGTTCTCTAAGCCTGCACACATTTCTGCTCAGGCCCACCGTTTATGTCACTCTTTGAACAGATGAACGTTGGTGTTATTACGAGAATTATTTATTGTTATAAAACTTTTACAACATATAACTCCATTTAATGCAGAGTTCAAGACATGGAATTTGGACTATCCATGGGCCTTGTGTAGACACACAAATCTAGGATGGAGCAAGTTAGGTTGGAGTAAGTTATTTTGTGAGTGTTAACAAAGTGGAAACCCTATTACAATGTAAAAACATGGTTTAAGTTTCTATGAAATGGGAATCTCAATGCATATGATACTCTCCACTTAGAAAAATAACCAAAAAAATAACCAACTATATATATATATATATATATATATATATATATATATATATATATATATATATATAATTAATCTTAACAGTATGAAGGAAAGTCATGTAAATTTTATATATATATATATATATATATATATATATATATTGAGTGGATTAAAGAAGTTATAAGTTGGTGAGTATGAAATATTGACTTCCAATATGTGATTAAGATGTAGTAAAGTTCATGGCTATAATAATAATAGTTGTAACAATTTTTAAGTTTTGCTTCGTGTGTGTATGTATATATATATATATAATTGATTTGAGATTTTATTATATTATATATATAATATTATATTAATATAAAATAAAATCTCAAATCAATTTATATATATATATATATATATATATATATATATATATATATATATATATATATATAAAATTGATTTGAGATTTTATTTTATATTAATATAATATTATGTTATAAATTAAGATAATTATTTGTTTTTTTTGTAAGTTTTGGTAGGACTCTCCGATTTCATGTCCATTACATACCCCACTACACGGGAAGGGTAGCGCAAGATTTGAACCCAAGACTTCCGGTTCGGTGAGACTTCATTTCCACGGCCACTGCCGCTTGAGCTACCCCATGCAGACAATTAAAATAATTATTTTTTATTAAATATAGAGAAATGAATATCTATTTTAATATTTGAATTTTAAATTGTCTAATTATAATCTTTTAATTATATATAATTTATTATTATTTATAATTTGTCTTTACCATGTAGTCTCAATAGTCCAAGTCCCATCACCATAAATTCAAGATCAACAATAGGATTCTCTATTTCCCATCCAATTCCTCTTTCATTCCAATGGTTGTGCATCATTTTAAATATTATTAAATTAGGTCATTAATGAGCTGATAAAGAATTAAAGAAAAGTGACACAATTATCTAATAGGGTATCCACAAGCGAATTGAAAATGTTGCGCCATATCCATAGTAACCATCCTAGTGAGAACCAATTCCAACTTTGTAAGATAAGGAGTACCTATTACAAACCGAAAACATGAAATTAATAATTGATAATAAAATTAGCATAAAGCGGCTACAAATTCCAACTCCTATAAGATAAGGAGTACGTATTACCAAACGAAAACATGAAATTAATAACTGATAATAAAATTACCATAAAGGGGCTACAAAATATGAGATTTTATAGTTTCTCTCAAAACTAATAAACTAAATAAAAACAAATAAGCATACCTTGCCAAAATTACAACCTATAAATAAACAAATGACATCATATTATTTGACAGAAATTTGACTATTAGGATATAAAATTGTAACCTCTTTGACATTAGCAAATTTGATGATAATGTGAGTATCTGATGATTGTGGCTTTTCCTCCAACCCATAAGTATTTTTATCATGTTGACTTTCCCTAAGCTTATTCATCAATATTAATTGGTCATTTCCTATTGAAGTTGTCGATTTCTATGCTCTAGATAAGGAACAATAATAGTATAATGTTGCTCCCAATACATACTTTGAGTAAATAAATCATTATCAGCCTTGTGTTGACAATGGTTATCACAATTATCATCTTCCTTATGAGTTGGAGTATTATCATAAAGAAATTCAAAATTATGATTTGGTTGGGGCTTATTTTTCTTCGACACGAGCTTGTCTAGAGACTTGACATCAACATGGACTTGTTTAACAGGGACTTTATTTCCACTATTTCATTGTGCTCTAGATATTCTCTCGGTTGTTAGGAAAAATAATGAGAGGAGGGGGGGGGGGGGGGTGTGAATCAGTATTTAAACTTTCACAATAATAATTTTTCCTTTTCAAACTGTATACGCAATTTTACAGAAACCAAACAGTGTATGTCTGCGACTATAATGAATGAAACCATCGTATAGATAATAAACTTGTAAAACAACTAATTCATTGTCTCTTGAAATTAAATCTGAGTGTGATGCATTTACTAAGCAGTAAACAGATGCAGTAAGAACAAAATAAATCAAAACACATAAGTATCACACATGAACACTATGATTTTTCAGGTGGAAACCCAATGTGGGAAAAAACCACCACTGTTGTTGTCTCAGTCTTTAATCTTCTTATTATAAAAAGTGTTTACAATTTTTGTACTCGTGCATAATTTTTCTAGTACGTAGGCATCTACCTAATGAAGGCTACAACCTTCACTCATTTTCCAGCTTCTACTGGAAGGGAGCTCCAACCCCCTAGCTCTTGTACTGCCTGATATGTTTACCACTATGTAGGTGCCAACCTACAGAAGGCTACAACCTTTACTTGTTCTCCAGCTACTACTAGAAGGGAGCTGCAACCCCATGGCTCTTGTACTGGCGTAAACTTGTACCAGTACATAGGCGCCAAACTACAGAAGGCTACCCCTTCCACTCTTCCTCCAAGGACCGCGTTTCATAAATTTTTAGACTCGATACTCATGGTACACATCAACACAATATGTAAGCCATGTTTCATCAAATGTTCATACTGGACCCATCAGTAACATTGAAGATCAAAATCAATCACCACAACTGTAATACAACCATAAAATACAACTGCATCAACTAATCATTGAAACCCATCAACTCTGAAGAAAAACGCAATTAATCAATCTAAATAGTTAGATCATTGTCACCAGAACACATAGCTAAACCCAGAACACTGCATCAACAACCAGAACCAACTGCAACCTCAAAAATCATATGTGAGAATGTATACGCTACTTCAATGAGGACAATTTGCATGTATACACTACTTTTTGTAATCCAACCTGCGTATACCTCTAAAGATATTGAATCATAAAACTTTTGACATCAAGGGAAAAGGGCAGACCAAGATATTCTCCCCCTTAGTACATGATGAGATATACTATACTGTCCATGCCCCCCCTGAGCATATGAAGAGTCTGCATCAATATTTTTCAAAAGAATAACATGATTCTATAACTCAACTATGTGAGTATGACCAGCCTATCACCAATGTATCATACAGACATCAATCACCCAACTAAGTGGAGATACATCAAATTCTCATACTGACTGAAAATTGCAATTATTACATCATCCTTCCCATGCATAGTGGGGGTACAAATTACATCATATGTCCAAAAGGACTCATTCATAATAGACTATGACAAAAAGAGACATATTATTACACCATAGATCTTTACATGGCCTTTTCATCAAATGACATTAATAACTAAGACCATCGCTAAATTCAGCAACCATGATGCTAACAATGCATAATATTTTGAAGGCTAATGCTCCCCCTGAACTTATGCTACCTGTACATTGTCAAAAATTCATTCATCAAAGCATCTTTATCAATTAAATAAACATCAATGAGAAAAGCATATCAGCAGATTGTATCCATCAACATCAGACTGAACAACCATGTCAGAAATTGATTTTGAGTCTGACCCATTGTTTTTCTATCAGAAAAACATATACACTACTGCCAGCACAGAAACACGCATATATACTCGACTCTCCTTCATGAAATCCATGTATAGAAAACAATCCTCTGAATCTAAACAAACTTGTTTTAACAACAAGATGAGGCAAAAACAACTCCCAGTTTTTTCTGAGATATTCAAATGCTTCTTTGGGAAGAGGTTTGGCAAATATATTAGCAACTTGATCTTTAGAGGGAACATACTCTAATTTAACCTTTTGTTCAAGCACTTGTTCTCGTAGAAAGTGATACTTAATGGGTATGTTCTTGGTCTTGGAATGCATAACAAGATTTTTTGAAATACTAATAGCACTTGTATTATCACATAGGATGGAGATGGGTGGAGAAAATTTAATTTGAATATCTTGTAATGTTTTCATCATCCAGAGAAGTTGTGTGCAGCAAGATGCAACAGCCACATATTCTGCTTCTGCTATAGATAAGGAAATCAAACTTTGTTTCTTGCTGAACCAAGATACTAATCGTGATCCCATATAAAATGCACCTCCACTAGTGCTTTTTTGGTCACGAACATTTCCAGCCCAATCCACATCTATATATGCATGAAGAGTGAGATCTATATCTTTAGGATACCATAGACCAACGTCTTGAGTTCCTTGGAGATATTTGAATATTCTTTTTACTCCCTAAAGATGTGATTCCTTCGGATTGAATTAGAATCTTCCAACAATTCCTACTGCAAGCATGATATCTAGTCTGGTACCTGTTAGATAAAGTAGACTTCCAATCATAGATTTGTACTCTGGTTGATTCATTGTAGGAGAATCATCATTAGAACTGAGACTACATCATGTTACCATTGGAGTACATACTAGTTTGGAATCTTCCATTCCGTACTTCTTCAGAATCTGCTTGAGATATTTAGTTTGTGAGAGAAAGATTCCATCTTTTGTTTGTTGCACTTGTAGACCAAGAAAATAGGTTAGTTTTCCAAGTAAAGACATTTCAAATTATTGTTGCATAACAGAAGAAACGTTTTAACTCAGATTCTTCATTACTACCAAAGATGATATCATCAACATAAACAACAATAATTAGTAGTTTATCATTCTCAATTTTTGTATATAAGTTGTTGTCTGCAGATCCTTTTGTGAAGCCTTGTTGTTGAAGATATTTGTCAAGACGATAATAACATGCCCTTGGAGCTTGTTTCAGTCCATATAAAGCCTTTTTGAGTTTGCATACAAGCTTTGCATCATTTCCCAGAATGAATCCTTCTGGTTTTTCAATGTATACTTCTTCTAAATCTCCATTAAGAATTGCAGATTTTACATCCATTTGATAAACTTTGAATTTTAGAAAACTTGAAAGAGCAAGAAACATTCTTATGGCTTCAATGGTTTCTTCCTCTATATCATTTCGATTTGATATGGGAAAGCATTCACCGTCTTCATTATTATCATCTTCTTTTGTTGATGTCACCTATTTCAAATTTCTGCATGCTTCATTGATTACAGCATCAATGGATTAAACAATTTTTAGGAGTCTCTTATTATAACATTTGTATCCTTTACTTCTAGATGAATAACCAAGAAATATTCATTCTTCTGCTATGGGTTCAAACTTACCAAGTTTTTCATCAGTATTTTTGATGAAACATTTGATTCCAAAAACTTTGAAGTGTTTTACAGTCAGAAGCTTACCATACCCAATTGCATATGGAGTTTGATCACTATTTACACGTACATGAGCTTTGTTGAGAATATTTACTACAGTATGTGCAGCTTCACCCCAAAAGGTGTCAGAAGTTCCAGACACATCAAGCATAGCTCAAACCATTTGTTGAACTGTTCTATTCATTCTTTCCACCACGTCATTTTGTTGAGGAGTTCTAGAAACAAAGAACCGTCTCTTTATTCCATGTTCTTCACAAAATTAAAAAAATTAATCTGATATAAATTCCCCTCCCCGATCAAATCTGAGACATTTGATTTTTAGATCTAATTCATTTTCAACTAAAGCTTTGAAGACTTTAAACTTTCCAAATGCTTCATCTTTATATTTTAGTAAACCAATCCATCACATTCTAGAAAAATCACCAATGAATAAAATGTAGTATTCTTCTCGATGAGGTGACTTTTCCTTGTTGGTCCACACAAATCAGTATGAAAGAGTTCAAGAGGCTTACTTGTTGATCCTTCTTTGGAAATGAATTGAACTTTGGTTTTCTTACTGAATTGACATGATTTGTAGATGGTATTTTGTGGGATGATGATATATGGAAGATCACAAACAACCTTGAGCCTGCATGATTTTCTTATTTGAGAAAAGCTTAGATGCCCCAATATTCTATACCATAACCAATTATCTTCTATTTTTCTTAGATAACATTGTTCTTGGCCTCGTTTTAGTATATATAGATTGCTTGGAGTTCTTGTACCTTTGATTATGGTATTTTTTGTGTCAATCTCACGAACCACACATTGTTTTGATCGAAAGACAACTTCATTTCCTTGATCACACATTTGACTAACACTCAATAAGTTATTCTTTAAACCATCAACATACATAAAATTTCTAGCTTTAATCTTTTCTTTTAGAAAAACAAAACCTTTACCCTTAATGACAGTTGGTGTGTCATTTCCAAAAGAGACATTCTTTTCCTTTTCTAAAGCATTGTATGAAATGAGTTTATCTTTATCACCTATCATGTGTTTTGAGCATCTGTTATCAATGTACCATTGATCTTTTTGTCCTTCTGCAAAAGAGCTATGCCACATCTTTTTGCCTGTAATTCCTTCTTTTTCCATACCTTGGAGTTTGATGTTGTTTTCTCCTTTTGATATGTTGGCCAAAATTTTCTCCTTCATTCAAATTCTTCATGGCCAAAGTTATTTCATAATGAACATTCAATTTCATCTTAAAGAGGTGAAAAGTTTTTATAATTGCTCTTCTTGATTCCTATCATGCTCCTTTGTTTTCTTGCTTCTCTAATCATGACAGTTTTGTAAGAAACACATTGAGCAACGTTATGAATGAGGTGATGGCATGAAAAGCATTGTCCATTAAAGAAGAAATTTCTGTGATCATAAATCTTTTGGTATTATTCACCTTTTGGTTAGTGCTTCTATTGATGTTCACCCTTGGAGTAAAATGAGCATGATTTACTTGGGGAGTACCTTTAGGCTTTTGCTAAGGATTGACACATTGTTGGCTGGTTTTGCTACATTAAGATAGCTTCTGGTGATGGTTGAAGACTTTTCTGATTGGGATGTTTCTCCAGTGTATCCAAAACCAGTCTTTATAAGAGGAGAAGGTTGAACCTTAACGATTTCATCTAAGGCTTCTGATCCTTTAGGAAATCTAAGATTAAGAGATTTTGTCTTCTCAAGTTCCTTTCATGGACCCACTACTTCACACTCTAATTTTTCATTGTGCTTTTCCCTTTCCGTGAGTTGATATGTCAAAGTGTCTATGAATATATTCTTTTCTTCCAAGCAGATTTTGAGTTGAGTGATTTCTTCAAGAAAATCTTCCTCTTCTAAGGCATCCATGAACTTATCATTTTCATAAGCCATGAGTAGTTTAATATCTTGTTCAGATTCATCTTCATCACTATTAGATAGGCCATCACTATCTTCACGAGTATAATAACTTATTCTATTAACAAATTGTTTCCTATTACCTTTTGTAGAATCCTTTCCTTTGTCATGGTTATCTTTATGAGGACATTTAGCAACATAATGACCAACTCTATCACAAGCAAACATTTGAAGGGAAGCTTACCTTTGAATCTTCCAGTACCTAGTTGAGTTTTCTTCACAAAGTTTGCCTCGTCTTCTTCAAATATATATCATGATTCCTTGAGATCTTCCTTTTCTTTTCCCTTCACAGAGGCTTTGAAAGCAGCTTCTCGGATTTCTGATGGACCTCCGTTCCTCATTTCAAAGGCAGTTAACATTCCATGAAGTTGAACAACAATAACAGATTGTAGATCCTACTTCTCTTCAATGGTAGATACTTTTAACTCAAATTTGGAAGATAGAGATCTTAAAATTTTCTCTACTATAGTAGCCTATTTTATTTCTTCACCCAAATTCTTTATATGATTTACAATAACATATACTAGTAAAAAGTAACTAGCAATACTTTCATCACTATGCATCTTGGGACTTTCATAATGAATTTTGAGAGTTTGGAGCTTAGCACGTTTTACCTGGGAGTCTCCTTCGTAGCTCTAAATGATTTTGTCCCATATTGTTTTGGTTGTGTTGAGATGCATGACTTTGATGAATTATGATTTTGATAGACTTCCCAATAATGCATTGATGACTTTGGAATTGGTTTCATATGATTTCTTTTCTGTTGGATCTATGGGGACTACTGCTCGATATTTGTATCCTCCTTCTATAATTTCCCAAACATCAACTCCAAGTGACTGAAGATAGGTTCTAGTTCTTATCTTCCAATATGCTAAGTTATTTCCATTGAAAATTGGTGGTCTAATAGACCCCATTCCTTCGTGATTACTCATCTTGAGAGATATTCCTTTAAGCGATCAAGCTTCTTCTAAAGGACCTGCTCTGATACCAATTGTTGGGAAAAACACTAAGAGTGGGGTGGGGGGGGGGGGGGGGGAGTGAATCAGTATTTAAACTTTCACAATAATAGTTTTTCCTTTTCAAGTTGTATACGCTATTTTTTAGAAACCAAACAACGTATGCCCGTGACTATAATGAATGAAACCAATGTATAGATAATAAAATTGTAAAACAACTAATTCTTTGTTTGTTGAACTTAAATAAGAGTGTGATGCATTTACTAAGTAGTAAACTGATGCAGTAAGAACAGAATAAATCAACACACATAATTAGCACACATGAACACTGATATTTTTCTGGTGGAAACCCAATGTGGGAAAAAACCACCATTGTTTTCATCTTAGTCTTCAATCTTCTTATTATAAAAAGTGTTTACAAGTTTTGTACTGGTGCATACTTTTTCCATTACGCATACATCTACCTGTAGAAGGCTAAAACCTTCACTCATTTTCCAGCTCTATCAGAAGGGAGCTCCAGGCCCTAGCTTTTGTACTAGCTGATATGTTTACCAGTACGTAGGCGCTGACCTACAAAAGGCTATAACCTTTAATCATTCTCCAGTTGCTACTAGAAGGGAGCTACAACCCCATAGCTCTTATAATGGTGTAAACTTGTAGCAGTACGTAGACAGAGGCCTATAGAAGGCTACCCCCTTCACTCTTCATCCAGGGACCACGTTTCATAAATTTTCAAACTGGAGACTCCTGGTACACATCAACACAATATGTAGGCCACATTTCATCAAATTTTCATATTGGACCCATCAGTAACATTGAAGCTCAAAACCAATCACCACAACTGTAATACAACCATCAAATACAACTGCATCAACCAATCACCAAAACCCATCAACTCTGAAGAAAAACACAATTAATCAATCTAAACAATCAGATCACTATGACCAAAACACATAGTTGAACCTAGAACATTGCATCAACAGCCAAAACCAACTTCAACCTAAAAAATCATATGTCAGAATGTATATGCTACTTCAATGAGGACAATCTGTGTGCATTCACTACTTTTTATAATCCAACCTGCGTATACCTCTAAAGATGCTAAATCATAAAACTTCTGAACCAAAAACCATACTACCGAAAGACATTCTGAAGATATATTGTCATATTATAGGGTTCTAAATAGATAGCAGCAAATCTCACCCTTCTTACTCAAATAATCAGTCAGCCAGACTCAATCGCCTTATACAATCAATTTTACTTCAGATCTAATGAAGACATCATTGACAAACAGTAGTAAAACAACAACACTGATCAGATAAATCAATCATTTCTTAACAACAGGCCCTTCCTCTGCATACACTACTTGGAAGGGCCAACCTACGTGTATACGCGTCTTCACCTAGGCGAACCTGCGTATAGATATGCAAATAATGACTTATAAATTCACATCTTTTCAAGACTTCAAATATAACCATATCATAGCATTTAAATGATAAAACATGTGTTAGCACTTAGATCTATCCTATCCATTATCAGATCATACAATGATAAGTCATTTTAGGTCTCATGATCCTGATCCAACATTGTATCCAAGGGTGCACAAGATGTTTCAAATCATAACCATAACCCTTACAACACAAAATATACTTCAGATAGAAGTATTCATGAAAACACCTTTCACTTGCACAATTAGCCCTTGGATCTTCTCCTCCTTTTATACTTAGAGCCTTTGTCAATACCATGTACCAAAACAACAATTAGAACCTATCGTATTCTTGGACAAGATCAAGTAACCGTTATTCCGATCAATATTGTGGGCTAATACCATGGTATGGACCCTTGGTATTATTTAACCTTAATTTTCCATCCCATACATACTTTTCCTTCTGTGAAACTACGTGCATACATATACGCTCCTTTTATTCTATGTACCCTCGTGTATACGCTACTTGGACTAGGTTAAACAGTGTATATAACTTAAAACATTCTCTTTCCTCAATTTATTGATTTTGATCTGTAATCCTTTGTCCCATCATCGTGTTCTTCTGTACCATTACTCTGTTACCTCTGAATAGACTTGTTACAATGTGAGTTTCCCTTTATCATTTCTGAACTGACCTGTATGTGGGTTTCCATCAAGGATAACACATGTACCATAATGCCAATATGGGTTATATGTTTTTTCTTAATTCTAGATTGAGATTCAAGACCTGGCTAATTATTTTCTTCCTTCTGTGTAGAATTATAATGGAGATTATGGTCTGAGAGGGTTGGCTTGAGAGGGTTGACTCAACCTCATCTTTGAATCCGAGTTTCATTTCGATGTGTTGAAACTTAATTTTTTTTACCATGCTTCGCATTACACAAGCAGGTGTTGAAATGATATTTTTGAACACATTTTCATCACATTAATACTACATATCTAAATGGGATAAATGGGAAAAATTATCAGGGCCAAAATCATCAACGCTATGAGACTCAGCAGGTTCTGAGTTCGTTGTTCTAGAACTGGTCGAAACCCCACAATGTTTTTCTTGTCTATTATTAATCTTAAGTTTTTTGAAATCATTCCTACATGGGAAGGATTCCAAGGAATCCCTAGATTTAGCCAAATAACGTTTAACCAACATTAAAATTAACCCATGATGAAATAAGGATCTCTCAAGGTTCTTGAGACAAACCTTTAAGTAAAAAAAATGGAAGATTTAGCTTAAAGCAAAGAAACGCCATTAACAGGTGGAAATGATACAGAAAAATTGCCTAATAAATTAAAGCAAATCTTGGCATTTGGGTTTGAGAGACTGAATAGGCATACCTTTCACATTATAAGTGTAGTTAACAAAGAATCCTCATTAAAGTTTGTTCCTTTTTTTGCAATTCATTATACACATTTTCCTTGTAAATCCATCCATATTTCAGCACTATCAATTAATGTGAATCACCATTGAAGTGAGTTCCTTTTCTTTTTGTGATCCATCAAGCCCTCCTTCCTAATTAATAAAAAAATATCTCTTTCTAAAACTCAAAACATCTAAAATAGGAAGGAAGCCTAATGGAATCCCTTGGTTCCATATAAACTTGATTCTAATTTTGGTGTCAAGAATGATGATCTCCTATGAACCTTTTTACCATCAAAAGAATGATGAATCACCATTAATGTGAATCATATCAATTAATGTGAATCACCACTGAAGTCAGTTCTTTTTCTTTTTGTGATCCATCACACAATCCTTCCTTATTAATCACAAAATATCTCTTTCTAAAACTCAAAACATCTAAAATAGGAAGGAAGCCTAATGGAATCCCCTGGATCCATATAAGCTTGATTCTAAGTCTGGTGTCAAGAATGATGATCTTATATGAATCTATTCACCATCAAAAGAATGACGATCTTCTATGAACCTATTTACTATCAAAAGTATCATAACCTTTTTTGCTTATTAGACTACTTTGCAATAGCCTTATTACTGTCATTTATAAAAGTTGTGTTGAACACGCTTTTTTCATGTATTTTCATTTTTTATATGGGTCTACTCAAAAGTATGCAAAGTGGGTATTAGTTGGATGCAGAATTCAAGGTGTCTACACAAAATAGTTTTCTTCTTTTCCCTCCAAAATATTTACCATTGGAGATCACGCCACCATATTGAATCTTATTGGTTATTTTAAAGTTGATTTTGTTAGTACATTTTTTGTTTTGAGGCCCATTTTTTACCTCAAAATCCCCTAGTGGACATATCTTCCAAAGGTTTTATTTTTTGTAATGTGTCACTTGAACATGAAGCTCTTCTTCATGAGACATATCACAACTTATCAAACATATTATGTTTCTGACAAGACAACACTTTAAATAAACAATATTTTTAAAAGAATTGGCTAAAATTTCATTCTCTTGTCTTCCAAAATTATTCCTCTATGATTTTCATGCCCATCTCAATTTTACTAGCAAAAAATCACATGAGATCAAATTTTCCTTCTTCATGTGGTATGCAATTTCCAATAATTTTCCATCTTTATGATATATTGCATTTCTTGAAACTTAATTTTCAATAATATACCTCACATCACCATAATGTTTGTTACTCTGGGATGGAAATTTTCTTTTGTCACAACAAAGAATTTTATTTTTCTTCTATGGAAACGTTTCCTTTATTTCACCTTTCAAAAAAATTATTTCCTTCACCAATTTTCATTCAAAGTTTTTTTCCATTATTTAGGCAACATAATTGGAGGTAAGTTTGATTGTAGTGATGTAGAGAGTTGTAAGCACAAGCAGATTGAGATGGTCAATGACCCTTTCAAGAGTAAGAGGTAAACAATTGGACCATATGATCACACCCATGTTTAGTCTTCCAAGTTTTTAAGCTCTATGACACCCAAAGAGGCCAACTATTTCATTGTAGTTAGGACAACATGTCTGTTAGTCCTATTCACAACTTTATGTCCAAGGAAAATGGGGAACTCTTATAATGCTAATACTATGACAACCAATGTGAGGATTTGGGATTGCATCTATGAAATAATGTTGAAGGAATCCATGTAGCCTTCTATAAATATACTACAACAAGGATTTTCTATATTGTTGCATGAATCGAATTTGAGGGCACTAGAAGAATGGAGGATTGTGCACAATCACATGATTATAAATCGGTTTTATGCCCAAACTTTTATTTGATAATAAAATCATTGACATATGTGACAAATGTGTATGCATGTAGGAAGAACACTAAGTGTTTGGCAAGATTTTGCTTCTTCGAACTATTTAATTAGTGGGCTTCCTAGGAGGCCTTGGAGAAGAGGTGATTTATTTCTTTGGGTATATGAAAGATGAAAGGATAACAATGAATATGAGCACTTTTCAAGCAGTTATTTTAGCATGCTATTGATAGAGTTTAATGGATTGGAGTATTGGGTCTTGTGAAACAGTGGAGAAAGAATGTAAGAGGAATATTGCAAAGCTTTTATACTTTTTGATGTGTCACCTAAACATAAATCTTTTCTTCATGGAACATATCATATCTTGCCAAAGATCTTATTTTCACAAGAGAGCACATCAAATATATAATTTTTGCATAAAACTTGGCCATAATTTCATTTACATGTCTTCCAAAAGTTATTCATCTATGATGTTCCATGTCCATCATGTTTTTACTAACAAAAAATCACATCACCTCAATTTTCCTTTCGTCATGTCGTATCAGATTTCCAAGAAATTCCCATATCTATGATATAATGCATCGCTTGAAACATTATCTTTGTGTGCTACATCACATCACTATAATTTTTCTTTTTTTGAGATGGAAATTTCCCTTTGCTACAACAAAGACAAATTCCCTTCTTTTTTTTGTCTACAAAAACTTTTCCTTTATAGCACCTTTCAAAACAATGATTTCTTGCACCACTTAGCATTCAAATTTTTTTCCCTTGTTAAACATTGGATGGCAATGAAGATATTTTTGTTGTGACATATTACATCTCTTTAAAATATTTGCTTCACTACATTTTGCGTGAACCAAACACTTTTCTCCTTTGTGGTGTGCCATACACATGGATATTTTCCACATGATACAATACCCTCGTAAAAAAAAGTGTTTCCATGCAATAGCATTGTAGTAACACATTGCATTATCCTAAGCTTTTTCCTCCACAAGGAACTATTCATTTCATATTGCACAAAATATACTTTTCATGTAATATGGTGCACTTTACCCACAATTTGAAAAATAGTGCAACACATATTATACTGGATCTTTCCTCATGACACATGTTTCACACTAAAAAATAATTTTATCAATAAGTATTACATCATATCTTTTTAAAACTTTGCCTCATTGCTGCAAATGAAAAAATCCTAAAGTTTTCATGATACAATCAAGTAATCTATAATAGGAATTGTGTAATCATGTTATATTTTGGAGTTTTTGGCTAGAATGTGGGGAAATTGTTTTCCCCAAATCTTCATTTTTGTTATTTAAAATGGGATTTTGACTACATACATGGATTCAACACCTTAAAAAACCCCTTAAAACAATCTGATTGTGGAGAGTTTACAACTCAAACTTGTAATTCCATTAAATCCTTATAAAATTATCAACAAATTAAAGCAAAAAATATACCACAAAACTTTTAAGAACATAAAGCAAATATACTACTACATCCATAATATATACCACCAATAAACTTTGATCTTTTACGTGGTAACTTTTCAATTTACCTATCACATTAAATATAAAGCAAATAGACTACTACATCCAGAACATATACCACCAATAAACTTTTTGATCTTTCACCTGGTTATTTTTTTATTTACCTATCACATTTAATGTTACGATGATTCTACATATTAAAATGATATGGATTCTGTAAAATGAATCTTGTTCCCTATATTAATTTTTGGTTTTCAAATCTGTGTACCTCATCAGCACAATATATCAATGGTCAACTCTAGATTGCAATATAATTATTATATATTATTATAATTATTATTGTTATAATAATTATAATAATAATTATGTACGTATGCAATAATAATTATCATACTATTAATATATTCATGTATTGATATTAATGTATTTGTGCTATAAAAATTATTTATTGTTTATAAATGTGTTATTATTAATGTGTTGATGATTTATCATGTTTTAATGTTTTATAGTGTATTATTATTAATGTATTCATATTAATTTTTTGTATTAATGTCTTAATGGTTTACAATGTGGTTCTTATATTGATTATGGTTTATATTTATTATTATTATTTTGTATTATAGCATTATTTACATTTATAATATTGATGCCATGGATTTAGGGCTTAGGGGTTTTACAATATTTAATATGACATATATTCTCTCATTTTCAAAACCAATCATCGTGAGCGTTGTTGAACATTGCGTTATAACAAAGATTGTCTTCAAATGAAAACCATAATCAACCATGGCGAATCATGGTCAACGATGGTCCAACATCGCATTGTAACAAATATTGTCTCAATATGAAAATCAATGATGGTTAAGCATGGCCATTGATATTTATATTTCGATTTATAATATTTATCGTGGGGTTTAAACAACTTGGGTTTATAATATTAATCCATTGGGGTTAAAATATCAATCCTTTCTACTTTTAATATTGATCGCTTGCATTTTTTAATCCCTTAGGTTTATAATATTAAACACTCGGGTTTATTTGTTCTTTGAGTTTATAATATTAATAATTCCTTTGGTTTATCATTTTATCCCTTGGGTTTATTAATCCCTTGACTTTAAAATATTAATTGCTAGGGTTTATTAATCATTTAGGTTTTTAATATTAGTTTGTTAGTTTTATTTATTCCTTGGGTTTATTGATTGCTTGGGTTTATTAATAATATGTTTTTATAATATTAATGCCTTGGGTTTATAATATTAATAATGCATTGGGTTTATTCATCCCTTGTATTTATATTATTAATAATCCCTTGTATTTATAATAATAATAATCCCGTCGGTATATTAAACCTCGACATTAAGGATTTAATCCGTTGGGTTTATAATGTTTATCCCTTTAGTTTATTTATTCTTTTGGTTTATAATACCAACAATCTCTAAGGTTTATTGATCACTTGGGTTTATAATATTAATAATCATGTGATTTTATCAATCCTTTGTTTTTAGAATATTAATTCTTATGCTTTATTAATCTCTTGTGTTTGTAATATCAATCCCTTGTGCTTCTTGATCCCTTAGGCTTTTAATATTTATCCCTTGGGTTCACTAATTCTTTCGGTTTATAATATTAAATTGTTGGGTTTATTAGTTCCTTGGGTTTATAATATTAATAATCCATTTGGTTTATTAATCCCTTGAGTTTAAAATATTAATTCTTAGGGTTTATTAACCTCTTCAATTTTTATATTAGTTTGTTGGGTTTATTAATCACTTGGATTTATTAATCCTTTGTGTTTATAATATTATTTTGTTGGGTTTACTATTTCCCTTGGGTTTACTATTTCCTTGGGTTTATAATATTAAATGCTTAGGTTTATTTGTTATTTAAGTTTATAATATTAATAATTCCTTGGGTTTATCATTTAATCCCCTGGGTTTATTAATCCCCAATATGAAGGTTTAAATAATAGTCCTAAGGTTTATTATTAATCCCTTAGGTTTACAATGTTTGTCCCTTCGGTTTATTAACCCGTTGGGTTTATAATATTAACAATCCCTAGGGTTTATTGATCCCTTGGGGTTATAATATTCATATTCATGTCGGTTTATCAATCCTTTGGGTTTAAAATATTAATTCCTAGGATTTATTAATCCCTTCTATTTTTAATATTGATCGCTTGCAATTTTTCATCCCTTGGGTTTACTAATTCCTTGGGTTTATAATATCCAATGATTGGGTTTTCTCATTTTTCAATTTTATAATATTAATAATTCCTTTGGTTTATCATTTCATCCCTTGGTTTTATTAATCCCCTCAGCTTAAAATATTAATTTTTAAGGTTCATTAATCGTTTGGGATTTTAATATTAGTTTGTTGGGTTTATTGATTCCTTGGGTATATTGATCCCTTGCATTTATTAATCATTTATTTTTATAAGATTAATGCCATGAGTTTGTAATATTAATAATGCCTTGGGTTTGTTGATCTCTTCTATTTATAATATTAATAATCCATTGGTTTTATAAAACCCCAATATTAAGAGTTAAATATTTGTCCAACTATTTATGATTATGTCAATATCACAATCGATTAATCTAATATGGAAATCGACCATGGTCAATCATGTTTATTTTAGGGTTTATAATAGTCATGCTAGGGTTTATATGCGTTGGGTTTATAATTTTTATCCCTTAGGTTTAGTATTCCCTTGGGTTTATTGATCTAAGGGTTCATATTCCTAGGGTTTAATATTATTCAACAATGGTCAACAATAAATGTAATGATCCTAAAGAGGAATACAAGTGATACCAAGCAAATAATATATGCAACAAATTACAAAAACGAAATATTCATCAAACACCCATATAACAGTTGCAAATGGAGAACTTCTGAGCCATTTTATTTAATTTCTACAGGCCAAATACAATAGATGATGGAATGGTGCACCTGGGCTTGTCACAATGGATAAGCAGGACCAAACCTAGGTAGGAAAATGGCTGAGGTGAAGGCTGCCTAACTATTGCACCAATCTGCACCACGCTGCCTAGAAAACTACTGCTCTACTGAAGTTTGAATGGCTCGAAAATGCACTAAAATTACCTAGAAATTTATATTATTTTAACCCCGGACTCCTTGGACAAAACCCAGAAAAATCCAGAATGGATTTTAGTTGGTTTTGACTTTTGATTTTAGACCCCCTTGGAGCTTCCCCTCAGCTGTAGCTGCAAAACTTGGTCCGCTGGAAACTGCCTGTAAATCCACTTGAAAACTCCTCCAAAATGCTGAGTTCACCCTTGCTATCCAATCCCTGACTTCCTGATGATCTCTTGGCCCAAATCAGCTGCTCCCAAGCACCACTAAAATCTGCAGAGTGGCCTCTGCACTGTCCCTCAACCCAACAGTTTGAATTGCTGGAATGTTGGCTCAGTTCGTTGTAAAACCCAGCAAGAACGTTGTTCTAATGCTGCTACCTCAGCTCCCCAACTCCCGGATAAGAAATCAGATCTATGCTTGCCTCAATTTCCCTCTGTGTGTTTCCTGGCTACCTAGAAATACACACTCCTTGCTCTGCACTGGCTACTAGTGTATGTCACTACTCTGGAACTCCTTAAAACTCTTGTGGAACAGCCTCTCTAGGGCGGGTACAGATATTCCCCAAAGTAGAGGTTGAATATCTCGCTTGAGAGACTCGTGGCTAAACAATCGATAGACTTGCTAAACAATAGAGTGAAAAGAGGAGTAGTTGTTTGCAAATGTCAAAAGATACCAAATGGAGGCATCCAAGATCTATTTATAATTGCTAGTCCTATTCCTTGGTGGTCCCTACCTTCCACTAATAAAATATTACTTTTCCGCCATTCTTCATTAAAATAATAATTTCCACTTTTCTCCCACAAAATAATATTTTCTCCTTTTTATTTAATATCACCAAAAATGGCAAAACTCCTTAGTGAATTTTTCACTCACAAAAATTGGGAACATTACAGTCATCCCCACAAAAAATTGCTTATCCTCAAGAAATATCCTATCGCTCCAAACGTTGACCTAGCCAATGCCAATGTCCCAAATGTGCCACTGAACCATGCCTCGTTGTTGAACATATTTCCATACTAGTGACGATCCCCATGTCAACAACAAATCACCAGTTTCCAATGGAATATCTGAATGATATCCACCTATAGAAAGCAGCAAACCCCTCAAGGTAGATGAACCCCAAATCCTGTTATACCGAGATCGCATGCTAGTCTCAGAAGGGTGCCACCATGCTGACATTGCGCCACTCTAACTATGAAAAGCTTCCCATCATGCTCAGACTGTATCCTCCCCTCCCAAAACCTGAGGGTGGGATATCTGTGAAGGCTAAGCTTATCCTACCCAGGTATCTCCATGATGTCAATGTCTACCCATCCACTGTCAATCTCAATCCTAAGCAACAACAAGATAAATCTACCTCGCCATACAATGGAGGTTTCAACAATCTCCCATGTGTCACACCCATGATGAACTAGATCACTCTCTCCCATGAGCCTACTCATTATAGAATGGAGTATCCTATTAATCAACTCAACCCCTAGATCCTATAGCCAGACCTATTGCGGCATAGCTCTAAAAACTGATGGAATCTATCTGTTCCTTGTCCCTAATCCCTACATTAAACCGACATATAGGCCCCATATATAATAAACTAATATAATGCATGCTAAACTTCCATGTGCCTACCACTGCGTAATATCGATGACTTTTGGAAGCCACATGTGCCAAACAACTACCCCCTGAAGGCAGCCAATAGATGGGTATGTGATACTCGTAATCGACTCAGTGTATGCAGACCCATCCCACTCCTTCCAACCATCACCACTGAGTCTGCCATTTGCCCTCTCGATAATGTGCCAATACAATGTTTTGAGGTCAGACACATTCTAGAAAGTTGCCTCAATCATACACGGTATCCTCTCCTCGTGCATGGTCTTGACATGCCCTATGGAAAGAGTGACACATGTCTCCTTCATGACCTGCTCCCCAAGTGTAGGTTCACTGATCAACGATATTCCACCCCTGCAGCTGATCACCTCATCCCCCAACCTGTGGTTGTCAACTCATGCACCAACCCAATGTTGCGACTAAGAAGTCTCTCCCCTAGTGCATTGAGTGTCATCCCAATATCTCAGGTGAGCTCCCTTTCCCCAGCTACTCGCACCTAGAGTGTCAAAGGAAAAAATCAAAATTGTTTGTGCCTGGAAGTGATGTATAAGAGGTAGAGACATGAAAGTCCCCATGTGCATCCCCGTCGATCTTGGGTGAAGTGCACCCAAAGGTATGCCCGGTGTCTCCATCCATAAGTCTCCTTGGAGGCAACCCTCCAAGACCTCGTTGTACAACACCATATGCCCCTGCATCCCATCGAGTATCCTTGTAGTCCTCGACCTAACATTGTACCCTGCAACCTATTGCTATACACCATTGGATATCCCGTGCTACTCTTGTACCATCCTGTACTGTCTCGTATCATGCCTATGTCACTGTATCTGGCTCTCCCCATGTATACTCGATGTGATGTGAGTCGCTCAATGCAAACTAACATGCTACATCAAGCAACCATGCATCTCCATGCTCCTCTGCAAGCCACTACCCATCACTACATACCTCTATACAACAATGGATGCTAAGCTCTAAAATTGGGTCTGTATGCATCAGGTCACATCCCTCTGCATAAGACTGGACTTTGCGGCCTATCCTTGTGCACCCCTGGGTACCACTGCCTACTATCGTACCACCCTATATCATATGCCATCATGCATGTGCCAATGCATCCACCACTCTGCTAGTAATCCTTCCATGATGTGGGATACATCTCCCCATCCTCCCTGAAAGACCTTAGCGGTCTGACTCCTCACATGCCAATGGGTATGCCACTATTATGTCTATCCTCAATAGATCTAGTGTCCAATATACCAATGAGAGAACACCGTCTCCTTGTAATGCCCTGTCCAGTGGTATGTCGATGCCACATCCTCCTACCAGCTCCTGCAAGAGTAGGCTAATCAGCCTGTGACTCCATGCACAATCAATATGCAATGACAACTCATGAAATATGCCTGCTCCTCTGCTAATCCATCCTGTCACTAGTGTTGTCAGGAACTCTGAAGGAGATATGAAAAGGTGTGTGCAACCAACCACTGAGTCCATCACATAGCTGGTACCATGACCTACTGACTCCACGATGTGATGGAGAATCCTACCTGGATCCCAACAATAGTTTGGCCCTCGAGCCCCTCTGGTAATCCACAGCCTCCCTTGAGCTGTGGCCATGGATGCATCTAACTTCCTAGCCAACTCCACCAGACACCAACTCAATATCTCTCACCATCCAACCCCAACGGAAGGATTGAGAGCATAAACTCCCGTACATGGAACTAACCGTCCACCCTGCTAAGGATTCCCCCTGCGCAACTCATGTTTCCTCATCTCACCATCCTGGCCAACACATAAAATATGTCGAGGTGACTCTACCTCTCCCTCTCTAATGTGTGATGGTAGCCTGCTAGTGTTACCAACCTCTAATGTCTAAGTAGGGTTGCCCATCGCTCTAATGTGCACTCCAACTGAACCATTAGGGAACGCAATTGTTCCCCAACGTGAGTTAGTTTGGCTGCTGACTCAGCACAAACCACTCTCATGCCCTCCAAATCCTTATTTTGTTGTAGAATGGCCTCTCGCACTGTTGTGACTGTCTTTCTCAATGCTAGAAGGCTAGCCCAAAACTAATGAAACTGTGGAGGGCGACTATCCTCTGTAAACTCGGTCACTGCTCTAGACCCCTCTGTCTCTTCTGCTACCTCCTCAATGACAAGTATGTCTCCAGACACCTCATTAACCTACTACGGGCGGTCATCATCTAGAAACTAGGTCATATGACTGGGTACCTCATCAACTATTGGCGCCTCATCAATAGATGGCCCTCCAAGTGTATGCTCTACTCCCTCAACCGAGGTGTCAGCTGGAGCTACCTAATAGGCCTCCAACAATGGTGACTCCTGCGCCACACCAGGAATATCGATGTGCCCCTCACCATCCTTCGTGTCCTCTTGCTCAACCTCCTCCTTGAGCTTTTGACATCTAAAGCCCGGTCTCCACCAGTAGAAATGCCTCTTGGTCTCATCCTCTAGCTTTCCTCATCCTATCCACTCCCTTTGAGGGGGTCTAGTGTCCTTTCGGTCAAATCTCTCCACGAGCCTCTGTGTGAACTCTTTGTAGGATGTGATGCGTACATGAACCAAAGGGATCAACCCTCAGTACCACCATTCCATAGCATCTCAATCCAAGTGCAAAGTGGCATGTCTAATAGCGTATGCCTCCCTCATGGGGTTTGGCCGGAAATATGTGTCCAATTCTTGTACCCATTTTCTGATAGAACTCCTAGCTGAAACATCAAAGTCGATGAGGGTCATTTTTCCCTCAATGATACTCACTCTCCCTTGACCCATGGGTTTGTCTATAGTTCACCCATCACGGTGCATACATGCCCAAATCTCTCATGATCTTACTGGCTACTCTACAACAGGCCAAGATCATGCTCTGATACCATTATAATGATCCTAAATAGGAATACAAGTGACAAACAAGCCAATAATATATGAAACAAATTACAAAAACGAAATATTCATCAAACACCCATATAAAAGTTGCAAATGGACAACTTCTGAGCCATTTTATTTAATTTCTTTAAGCCAAATACAATAGATGATGGAATGGTTCACCTGGGCTTGTCACAATGGACAAGCAGGACCAAACCCAAGTAGAAAATGGCCGAGCTAAAGGCTGCCCAGCTGTTGCACCAATCTGCACTGCGCTGCTGAGAAAACTACTTCTATACTGAAGTTTGAATGGCTCCAATGTGCACTAAAACTACGCAAAAATTTATATGCTTTTAAACCCAGACTCCTTGGACAAAACCCAGAAAAACCCAGAAGGGATTTTACCTGGTTTTTACTTCTGATTTTTGACCCCCTTGGAGGCCCCCCTCAGCTGTAGTTGCAAAATTCCACTTGCTTGAAACTGCCTTTAAATCCACCTGAAAACTCGTCCAAAATGTTCATTTCACCCTTGCTATCCAATCCCTAACTTCCCAGATGATATCTTGGCCCAAATCAGCTGCTCCCAAGCACCACGAAAATATGTTGAGTGGCCTCTGCGCTGTCCCTCAGCTCAGCAGTTCGACTTGCTGGAATGTTGGCTCAGGTGGTTGTAAAATCTAGCAAGAATGTTGGTCTAATGTTGCTACCTCAGCTCCCCAACTCTCGGACAAGCAATCAGATCTCTGCTTGCCTCAATCTCCCTCTACGTGTTTCCTAGCTGCCTAGAAATACGCACTCCTTGCTCTGCGCTGGCTTCTGGTGTATGTCACTACTATGGAACTGCTGAAAACTCTTATGGAACAGCCTCCCTAGGGCGGGCACAGATGGTCCCTCGAAGTAGAGGTTGAATCTCCCGCTTAAGAGATTCGTGGCTAAACAGTGGTAGACTCGCTAAACAACAGAGTGAACGGATGAGTAGTTGTTTGCAAATGTCAAAGGTACCAAATGGAGGCCTCTAAGCTCTATTTATAATTGCTAGTCCTCTCCCTTGGTGGTCCCCACCTTCCACTAATAAAATATTACTTTTCCGCCATTATTCATTAAAATACTAATTTCCACTTTTCTCCCACAAAATAATATTTTCTCCTTTTTATTTAATATCACCAAACATTGGTAAAACTCCTTAGTGAATTTTGCACTCACAAAAATTGGGAACATTACAATAAACAACCATGTTCAACCATGGTCCAACGTTGCGTTGTGACAAGGATTGTCTCAATATGAAAATCAACCACGTTTATTTTAGTATCTTTAATATTTATCTAAGGGTTTTTATACCTTGGGTTTATAATATTACTCCCTTGGGTTTAATATTCCTTTGGTTTTATAATATCAATCCCTTGGGTTTATTATTCCCTTGGGTTCATAATGCCAATCAAGGTTAACCATTGTCAATCGTAGCCAAACTTGGTTGAGTGTCGCATTGTGACAAGGATTGTCTTACCATGAAAGTAAACCATGTTTATTTTAGTGTTTATAATATTTATATTAGGGTTTACCAATGTTGTGTTTATAATATTAATCCATGGGTTTAATATTATTCCCTTCGGTTCATAATCCGTTGGGGTTGGTATTAATCCCTTGGGTTCATAATATCAATCCCTTAGGTTTATTATTAACTTGGGTTTATAATATCAATCACCGTCAACCATGGTCAACCATAACCAACCATGGTCAACTGTGGTCAATCATGGTCGGATCTCGCATTATGACAAAAATTGTCTACGTATAAAAAGCATGGACAATCATGGTCAACCATGGTCGGCCATGGTTGATGATGGTCAACCATGTATTATAGAATCAAACATGGTCAACCATGGTCAATCGTAGTCAAACATGTTTGAACGTTGCATTGTGACAAAAATTGTCTCGATATGAAAATCAACCATGATTAACCATGGTCGAATGTCGCATTGTGACAAAGATTGTCTGGATATGAAAATTAACCATAGTTAACCATGCTCCAACATGGCATTGTGATAAGTATTGTCTCAATATGAAAATCAACGATGAGCAACCATGGTCCAACGTTGCATTGTGACAAAGATTGTATGGATATTAAAATTAACCATGGTCAACCACAGTCCAACATCGTATTGTGATAAGGATTGTCTCAATATAAATCAACCATGGTCAATCATGTTTATTTTAGTGTTTATAATATTTATCTTAGGTTTTATATACGTTGGGTTTATAATATTAGTCCCTTGGGTTTAATCTTATTCCCTTGGGTTCATAATCCCTTGGGGTTTTAGTATACCTTGGGTTTGTTATTCCCTTGTGTTTATAATATCAATCCATTGGGTTTATAATATTAATCATGGTAAACCATGGTCAATCATAGCCAACCATATTCAACCATGGTCAACCATATGGATATGGAAATTAACCATGGTCCAACATTGTGTTCTCACAAAGATTATCTCGATATGAAAATCAATCATGATCAACCATGGTTAACCATGGTCCAACATTGCATTGTGACAAGGATTGTCTCTATATGGAAATCAACCATGGAAACCATGGTCAACCATGTTTATTTTAGGGTTTATAAAATTTTTGTTAGGGTTTATATACTTGGGTTTATAATTTTTATCTCTTAGGTTTAATATTCCCTTGGGTTTATAATATCAATCCCTTTAGTTTATTGATGTAAGAGTTCATATTCCTACGGTTTAATATTATTCAACAATGGTCAACCATAATCAAGCATGTTCAACCATCGTCCAATGTCACATTGTGACAAGGATTATCTCAATATGAAAATAAACCGTGCTCAACCATGTTTATTCTAGTATTTTTAATATTTATCTTAGGTTTTTTATAGCTTGGGTTTATAATATTAGTCGCTTAGGTTTAATACTATTCCCTTAGGTTCATAATCCCTTGGGGTTTTAGTATTAATCCCTTGGGTTTATTGTTCCTTTGGGTTTATAATATCAATCGTTTGGGTTTATTATTCCTTGGTCAACCATGGTCCAACATCGAATTGTGATAAAGATTGTCTCAATATGTTCAAAATCAATGATGGTCAATCGTGTTTATTTTAGTGTTTATAATATTTATCTTAGGGTTTATATATGTTGGGTTTATAATAATAGTCCCTAGGGTTTAATATTATTCCCTTGGGTTCATAATCCCTTGGGGCTTTAGTATTTATCCCTTGGGTTTATAATATCAATCCATTAGGTTTATAATATTAATCATTGTCAACCATGGTCAATCATAACCAACCATGTTCAACCATGGTCAAACAACGATGGATATGGAAATCAACCATGGTCAACCATGGTCTAACGTTGCGTTCTGACAAATATTGTTTTAATATGAAAATCAGTCATGGTCAAACATGGTTAACCATGGTCCAACGTTACATTGTGACAAGGATTGTCTCTATATGAAAATCAACCATGCTCAACCATGTTTATTTTAGGGTTTATAATATTGATTTTAGGGTTTATATATACTGGTTTTATAATTGTTATCCCTTAGGTTTATTATTCCCTTGGGTTTATAATATAAATCCCTTGGGTTTATTTATCTAAAGGTTCATATTCCTAGGGTTTAATATTATTCAATAATGGTCAACCATGGTCCAATGTTGCATTGTGACAAGGATTGTCTCAATATGAAAATCAATCGTGCTCAACCATGTTTATTTTAGTATTTTTAATATTTATCTTAGGGTTTTATACCTTGAGTTTATAATATTGGTCCCTTAAGTTTAATATTATTCCCTTGGGTTCATAATCCCTGGGGGTTTTAGTATTAATCCCTTGGGTTTATTATTCCTTTGGGTTTATAATATCAATCCCTTGGGTTTATTATTCCCTTAGGTTTATAATATCAATCATGGTCAACCATGGTCAATCATGGGGTTTTAGTATTAATCCATTGGGTTTATTTTTCCCTTAGTTTCATAATATCAATCCCTTGGGTTTATTATTAACTTGATTTTATAATATCAATCATAGTCAACCGTGGACAACCATAACCAACCATGGTAAACCATGGTCATGGCATGGTTGATCATGGTAAACCATGTTTTATAGAATCAAACATGGTCAATCATGGTCAGTCGTGGACAACCATGGTCAATCTTCGATTTTTTGTATTAATCCGAATCGTTTGTTATTCATTTGGGTCAAACATGGTGAATCATAATCAACCATGCTCAAATGTCGCTTTGTGGCAAAGATTGTCTCAATATGAAATTCAACCATGGCCAACCACAGTCAACCATGGTCCAACATCACATTGTGACAAAAAATTAATTATTATTATTATTATTTAATTGAATTATATTCATATTATTATTATTTACCAATATTTAATTAAAAAAATATTATTTATTATTTAACAATAATTAACTAGTTAACTATTATTTATTAATTATTATTATTATTATTATTATTATCCCTGTCCAAAATCATTCAGAGATGCATTGACCTCGGTTGACCAAAAAATATTTCAGCAATGTATAAAGTGGATATTAAGAAAAGTAAATAATTATTTTTAAATTTTTTAAATTTTACTTATTCCCGTTCTGATTGGTGCAGAGATTGAGATCTGAGAGTGGAATCAATAACATTTATTCAGAAAGCAATCGCTAAGGACATGACGGAAAAAAAAGGCATCACTTTCACAGTAATCGAAGTTGCAATGTATTATTATTTTTTAATAATAAACGATGGTGTCTATTGAGATCTGAGAGTGGAGTCAATAACATTTATTCAGAAAGCAATCACTAAGGACATGACGGGAAAAAAAGGCATCACTTTCACAGTAATCGAAGTTGCAATGTATTATTATTTTTTAATAATAAACGATGGTGTCTATTGAGATCTGAGACAGGAGGGTTCCATTGCTTGAGGGAGAGACGAGCTGTCAGGAATCGAAAGCGGAACCTTCTCGACAGTCACGATGCTTCATCACATCAAACGAGTTGAAGTGCTACGTTGAACCTTTTGAACAAAGGCGCTAAACCATCAAACGGCTGTTGTTGGGACAGGAAGAAAAACAAGATTGGGAGTGCCTTTTCTACGCCACAGGGAACTTTGTTTCGGTCAGACTCTAGATTTGGTGAAAGGAAAATGTAAGAATCAAATTTCTGTGCCTGTTTTTGTTGCAGTTTTCCATATTCTTACTTTTCGAGTTTTTCTTGAAGTTTTGGCTAAATATTGGACTGGAATTTCACTTTGGAAAAGCTGTTGGAAAAATTTGGTACAGGATTTTTCGCCCTACCATGAAATTTCATGTTTTAGGGAGTTTTACCTCAGTTTGATTAGATCAGTGTCATTTGGTTCAAATGTGCACAGTATGCTGGTTTCTTTTATGGTTTTTGTTTGAAGATTGAGATTTTCTTCAAATATTTGTTAATAGAGGCAATCTCTGTTTTAAACTTTATCCTTTTAACAAAGGCAATATTTGTTTAAAAATTATTTTTTCCTCCGGCGTTTTATTTGGCACGATTTTGTCAGTACCAAAAGTTTTAAGTACCGATTGTGTCAATACCACGAAATTTAAATTATGCTCGGGCTATGCATTGAGAATCCATAAAATAATCAAAATCTAGCAGATGTGGATCATTTAAATCGCATTTAAAGTCATTTAATTATTTTTCTGTGTAGATTTCAAAGAGTTTTGACTCTTGTACTCGGTTGTTCCCCACAAATTTATCTGTTGGAGTATCTGTCTTTTGAGAGGTCCGAAACAAATGAAAAAGATTCGCCCGACTGTTCCCCGTTTCAGGCCCTTGAAATGGAAAACATAACTTCTATAAAGCTTGAGGAGAGTCCATCCCATGCAGAAATGGAGGCCGATACGACGATTCCAGCCCAAGGGAATAAAGTGGCTTCCATCAGGAAGCAGGTGAGGAGTAAAAAGAGAACTGCTGAAGCTGAGTCTCTCGATTTTCTTCCTAAAGGACGGCAAACAGAGATAAAATACCGAAAATCTAGCGCGACAGCAGGTTCAACCGATAAGCTAAAATATTTTAGGGTTGTGAAAAGCTATATTTTAGGGTTGTGATGCCTTTTTAAGAAAACCTAGCTCATAATGGATTAAAAAATGTCTCATTTTAATTTACACTAATAAAATGGTTGTTTTCTGTAGTATTGTTACGAAGAAGCTACTGGCTATCGATTCCGATCTAAGCGGGAAGTTAAATGGTACCTAGAAACTGGCAAGAAGCCCAAGCCGAAGTCTAGGTTGCTGGGAAGTGTCAAAGATGAAGCATCTTCCACTCAAACGTCAACAAATTCACTTATTTTTAGAACCGCTGATTTAAATTCTCCTCCCCAAAGAGAGGCAGAATTGGAATATGTGAAAGCTCTAACGAAATCAAAACAACAACGTCCTGCTTTAGATATAGTCTCAGATCTAACGAACGTTGGATCTGTTCTTATCAATGTGAGAAATATTCATGTGTTTTCTACAATTTTAAAGAACTTTTTTTTTTTGGCTCCAGCTTATGGCTTGCTACTTCTTACATGTGTAGATGTTGGGTGTCAATATATATATTAGTCTTTAGGATTATCTTGACAAGTTGTTCATGTTTAAAAAAGGATGCTTGTTTAAGAGAATTGAAACTAGGCTAAAAAATGAGTACTTTGCATAGAGAGATATTGAATTTAGTGAACCGACTGGATTTTGGTTATTAATAAAAGCAGTGCAATTTAATTCAAGATTGGGAAATATGAAGTGCACCATGTTTAGGTGAATTTTGTTCTTCTACATTGACATTAGGTTTCTGGGATGATTCTTCACATTTCGGTTTGAGCAGCAATTTTATAATAAATCGTTTTTTACTTTAGCCACTTGATTTCTTATTAGCATAATGCTTTAGCATTTTTTAGCAACACATGATCTATGGTCAATTCTGTGTAAGTACAAAATTATGCATTTGTTTGTAAGTATATATGTGTGATGACTATGAAAGGGAACATAACAAATACCTCCCCAGATATGGATGTTTCGACTCTCTTTTAGGTTGAAACACCCCCATAAGCTAGAGTTAAATTTCTTTATATCTAGTTATGCTCTTGTCTGATCCTGTCTCATTCCTCTTGATATTTGTTTGCTTGGTTGAATGTTGGGCCTCTAACAATTAGTTACTTGCAAGGATTTGAGCACCTTTTTTCTTGGCTAGCAGTGAACTCTAGTTGCGTAAAGAAGTTTCAAGCTGCATTCAGGCATAGCTAGAATTAGTTCTAGATAGGACATGGGACAGGCCTTTGACCTTTGATATGTTATATGTCATGCGCTAGGTTTTACCAGTCCTACTATAATTTTTGGTTCATCCATAAAGACTGGTAATTTATCTCCCCCTATCTCTTTTCTTGTACCCTTGCCAATCTAAACTTCTTGTCTTTTTAGCAGGTTTTGTGTATCTCATAATCTATTATATACGTTTAATAAATTAAGTTATATTACTAAGCCTTTTTCGTCTGATTGATTTCTGTAATGCCCCACTTAAATCTTATCCTACAAATTTTGTTAATATTTACATTATCTGAAAATATTGAGAAATATTAGTCTAATATAAATTTATGATTTCCATTTATTCAAATTCCCCACTTACCTTCTCAAATTGAATATTATGTAGGATATGGTCTCCTTGCATTATTTCAAAATATATGTATTCATTTCACATTCGCCAATGTACCCTCACATTTACTTGGGAGAAGACATAGTCCTCTCCATCTTATCATCAATATATATTTAATCATTTTACATTCTCCAATGTACCCTCACATTTACTAAGGAGAAGACATGGTCCTCTCCATGTAAGTACATTTCACATTCCCCAATGTACCCTCACATTTACTTGGGAGAAGACATAGTCCTCTCCATCTTATCATCAATATATATTTATTCATTTCACATTCCCCAATGTACCCTCACATTTACTAAGGAGAAGACATGGTCCTCTCTATGTAATTACACTTCACATTCCCAAATGTACTTTTTAGATTTACTTGGCAGAAGACATGATCCTTTCCCATTAAATTCTCAATTTTATATTCATGTCACAATTCCAAATGTACTCCTAGCTTACTTGGGAGAAGAGAAGTCAACTAAGGATGGATGAGAAGTTAATGACATTAATGAGAGGTGGTTGAGGAAAGAGGGTATAAAAAGGGAAGGGGGAAGGAAGAAAGGGAGGAGTTGGGGGTCTTGATTAGGATTGTGGGGGTTGGTTGTGATTGTTTGGCCTTGTTATGATTTTGGGAGACCTTGGAAACCTGTGGAGGTTTCTTGGGTTTGAGAGGAGGAAAGTATCATTATCTAGTTTTGCACATTCTTCTTGAGGACACACTATATCTGGTTGGACTTGGGCACGGAGGGCTAGGGAACATGTGGAGGTTTCCTGGGCTAGGAATTTGTTTCCTAGTTGGCTGGGAGGTAAATCCGATTGGATCGGTCAGAAGGAGTGTTCAGCTGGAGCTATAAGACAAAGGTATCATCATCAACCACCAGAACAGGTATTTTTCCATGGACTACTCTTGTTAAGTTGATATCAATGGAATGCTCACCTTAAGTTATGTTGCTTATGATAAAATGATAAGATGTTAAATGTTTAAAGTTATGTAAGAAGGTTAGTAAGCTCATTTTATTACTTTTAAATCAGCAAGAAAATAGATCTTTTAGTGTATAATAGATTGAGGCTCTAATAATAGGAATCAGGTTCTTACACATGGTATCAGAGCTTTGGTTCAAAATCTGGACCCAAATCCCACTAAACCCAAATTCCGTTATAAAAGCTTATAATCCTCCTAAATACTTGTAATATCTATCTATATATATGTTTTAGATTGAAAACAATACATTAACCTCTAAAAAAAAAAAAAAAAACAAAGACTTTAAAAGGTTTGGCTTAACAACGATTTAATCATTCTTATGCCAACAATCAATATGCTACATTTCCATTTTGGAAAGAAAAGATCTCTACGTTGCGTACATTTCCATTTTGGAAAGAACACCACTCACTATTTCCACCAAAAGAACACCTCCCAACCCAAACCCAAAAATAATCAAAACCCCTATCACCTCGATATCTATTAGAGGTTTAATATCTAGGAGATAGTGTGGAAATCGTTTTTATAATACTTTGTCTGTCGCCCGCGGCGGTAGATTGCGATTAAAAGTAACAAGAGACTTCACTGGGTGGGGCTGTTGCTCTTGTTCCTCTCGAGTTAGACTACCCCTGACAATTTGCTTTTACCTTTCAAGCTACTCTCAGTATCTAATGGAGGTTTGATATTCGACGATACTTGATTTGCGCAAATACCTAGTATACATAACAAGATATTATACTCTGTTCCTCGCCCTAGATTGCGATTGAAAGCAAGCGAGACAGTCGGGGGGTGGGGTTGCTGCTGTTGAAGGCGCCTTGGGCTGTATAGTAACAACACAACCACGGAAATCATTGCTAGGGCGTTGGTAAAGTTGCAGAAGCAGCAGGACCACTAACAGGATGAAGCAGAAGCGAAAGGGCCATCAAGATGATGACCCAAAATATTCTGTCCAAACTCCTCAAGAGGACGACACACCTAACGAAAGCGGCCCTTCTTCGGAAAAAGTAGAGAGTAGTGACGAAGAAGGCGGCAATAGCAGCAACAAGGCCCGTAACCGCAGAATTGAACTTGAAAGCCATGAAGCAACGAAGCAGAGGCCTTTCTCCATCAAAGTTCGACAATGCAAAAGTTTAAAGAAGCCGCATGAGTAAAAATACCCCCAGAATGTTATTCTAAAGGTCTGCATCTATCAGAATCAGCGCAATCAATGCTGGAACACGACGGATTTTTCTTTTTCTTCCTGTGAAGCTTTGCAAGTTCTGAATTCATCTTCGCAAACAGCTCCATTTTAACATTCTCTATTCTGGAGTAAATTTCAGAGAAACTCACAGGAGCATCCGCCAGGGCCCGGACGGGGTTAGGGTTAGTATTGGGGTCTGGGTTAGGGGTAGGGCTGGGGCTAGGGCTAGGGCTAGGGCTAGAACAAATTCTTTTAGATATTCGATCAGAAGCCCCAAGGGCCCGTTTTTTACCTTTGTCATGCAACTCAACCCTCACCCTCCGACTGCCAGTTAGCCTATTACTGTCCATATCCATTCCATCATCCAGCAACACATCAGAAGTATCAATGCAAACCTTACCTTTATCGCTGCTCTTCGAGATCATCAAATCGGACCGGTTGTCCCCATCAAAACCCTCGAAGTCCAACGCCTCTGCGACCTCGAATGACTGCCCTTCCGATACGTTCCCGCTGCGCCTCAAGTTCCTCATAATGTCGTCTAATTTTTCGAAAAAGGACCAGTTTACGTGATCCGAACCGCGAACCTCTACCCGTCGCTTCTCCAGCTTGTAACGCCGCTTCAAGCTATCAATCTTCTCCCTGCATTGCTTCATTGTTTTGGGGAGTTTCGAACCCTCGCACTGTAAGTTCACATATTTTACGATTTCTTCCCAGTCTTTAGTTTTAGGTAACCCTTGATGTTGGCACACTTCTCTCCATAACCATCAATCAATCGCGAGACAGTGTCTGGATGCCATTCGGCCCTCGACCCCCAGTTCGCCCTGCGGAATTCGTCATCATCACTGGCCATTTCTGCCAAACCCTGCCCCTTGAATTTTCTTTCAACCCCAAACCGCTTCAGATGCCCGTCAAAGGCGATTTGTGGGATATCAAATTTTTAAGCTTTTCCTGCACAATCAGGTCGATTCCATCCCAAACAATATACAGTCACCTTCTTTCTATCATCTTGTTTCAAACCCTGACTTTTCAAATTTCCTGTCAAAGGTGGCTGGTCACCCTTCAAAGTTTCCGTCAAAGGATGGCCTGTTTCGAATCGAATCCTGAATTTTCCCTGCTCGATCCGTCCCCATGCAATTTTCCGTCAGATTCATCACATTTCCGCCATGATCCGCGCCAGTGTTTTGGAGCTTCGCTCAGTTCCGTCATCGTTTCCCTGCTTGCTCTTAAGCATAAGTGCAAGAGCTGAAATGCAAAATCCAACAGGTAGAAACCGCAAAGCCGTCTCGATCCATTTCTTTTGTGCTGTTGATCCAGAAATTAATTCGATCTCTTCTTCTTTTTTTGCTCCCATCTCAGCACTCATAACTCCATTCTTCGCCATCTTCAGTTAGCTACCCCAAACAAATCCACCCAAGTGGGGCATTACAGTAGCTAGCAAGGACTAGTAAACTAAGCAAGGACTAGCCTTGAAACACAGAGAAGGAAAATAGACCGGTAAACTAATGTCTAATAACACCGAAATTTCAAGTAGCGAGCCATTTAACAACTATTTCCAGCTAGCTATAATGTCTCACAGTTAAAAGATTGTTGCCTGTTTTACATATTTTATAAGCTACTGTTTTTTCTTTTATGTTGCCTTTGTAATAGGAGAGATTGCCGCTGCTTTTGCTTTTTCTGTAGCATTCGTAATGGGAGATATTACAATGTAAGACAGTGACCTGTTATTGATTTTGGTAAAAAAATATCATGTAGAATGAATATAAACCGTAAAATTGCCTTGAAGTCGACCTTCTGATAAAGTGGTCCCAAAGACTGTTGATGTTAAATAATGCTCTCATCCATTCTCCCAGCTGGTTTAATGCTTGCTATTGAGGGCTGACACTGACCTGTCATTTAGTAGCACGGTTAAATCTCTTCACAATTCACAGTTCTGATATTCTTTACAGTGGCATGAATTGTTGTTTCTGATCAGCCATATCACTAAAAGTCAACTGGAATCAATGCATATCTTAAATCCAAGCTAAAGATTGGATACTATTTGTTTACTACTGATATGCTGAGTTGAATTAAAGCAAGACTCTCATGCGTGCTTTGTCATTTCTGTTTCTTTGATGGGGAAATTTTCATGGCAATGAATTTTATTCCTGCTATCAATAACTATCCTAGTGATAGTGGAATGAGATCCTCTTCAATCATGCCTATTGTTAAATATAACTCTAGTCACTATGCAAATTTGATTGCATTGCAATAATTTCTGATGCATGTTTGACTCCGTGACAAATCATTGGTGCCTTCCTTTGTCTCGATTCCTAATGTCGTTGGATCCTTACTTAGCATGGGTCCAATAAATATTAATAAGAAGTTGTCCTTTTCTTCTTGCATGGTGCCTCCCAAATGATCTTCTGGATCAAATTTTACCTGTAGGGTTAGATGCAGAAGGGATGACCCTCCCCAGAAAAAAAAAAAAAAAAAAAACGAGAACACTAGCTTAATTGTCGGTATGTCTATATAGTATAGTTGTATATCCAATATTTACATCTGGCTAGAAACATAAGTTGTTTCAAACTGTTTCCTATCTTGCTATGGTTATCATATCACCAGGGACACGCTAATATCTTTACCTGTGTCTTGCTATATTTCTTTTGTGGGTAGTGACGGTCATAACATTGTCAAATAAAAAGATGGAAATTCCAATTTGACTTCCATTCTTGACCAGCAATATTAGATGAATCAGCAACGGGACCGGTCTCATACTTGTGTGATATGGGGTTTATTCCTACCCTACTACTACCACTATAACAGCGACCATTATAACTGCTGGGTGAACAGGGCCACCCCCAGCAGGTGTTCACAGGTAAACAATAGGGGATTTGAACATAAGACCTTTGTATTCACATTTATTTTACATTTTACAAGCTTGGTAAGTGAACAACTAACAGTGTTTACGAATGAAGAATTCCAAGAGTGAACCTTTTCTTTTGTCTAAGCCATCCTTGACCTTGTTGGTTCAATTAATATTTCATGGGTACCAATTTCTAGTTGTATTGGTATCAACTTAATTTCATCCATAATAGCGCCTTAAGTACGCATGTAGTTGAGATTGTGAGTGATCGAACAATAATCATGCCCTTAAAGTATAACATGAAGAACTACAACCAACAGTTAATATATCTCCCCTATAGATATAATGTGGTTGGAGGGATCTTCTTTAGGTTTACCATTAGTTTTAGGAATGACTAAGGGTAGATTAGTTGGCATATTGGCCAATTTGGATAATTATGGATAGGAACATTAATATTATTTGAGGAGATTCAAACCTGCCATATATGTAGAAGGCACTGGTTGGCATTATAGTATTCAAAGGATGGGGTTGAGGAGATTAGTTCACTATATCATGTTATCAAAGTAGGATCAGACTTTCTAGGTTCAATTCAGTGGACCACTCGAATGCTTGCACACTGGTTGGTTTAATACTCAATTGTAAACTGTCAATTACAGAACCATCATAGTTAAGGTTCTTTCAGGAATATCAAAATTTTGGGTTTATTTCATTGCAATTTGAATCATGTGTGTTTTTAAGTTCCTCAAGTATGATTCTACCCAATAACAAATTTTCATTGAAGGATTTCACAATCTCAATGGATACTTATAGTTAACAATGACAACATCTACACAATGTTCCCTACGTTATGCTGATTTTGAACTAAGAGATTACTGGAACGCTTACATACGTATCATGCATATCACCACTTTTAACTTTCTCATCCTTTCTCCCCAAACCACAATGAAACAATAACAACAACCTCCATGACAAATGCAACGATCGTTCATTGAAGGAGGATATGGATATTTTGTATGGCAAGAGCTATCGAGGTTTACTAATTGACCCTGATGCTGCTCTATTGCAAGCCTGTGCTGATATCCGTGCGCCCTGAGAGAGCTAAAAACATCATACCCAAATAGTTATAAGTGGCCTTTAACAAATCCATTTTGAGATAACAACATCGTAAGCATGTATGCCAAGTATGGCAGTCCAGGAGATGACCGACTATTTTATGATAAAATTCTAGGAAAAATATTAACCCATGGAATGTAATTATGAGAGTTTGCCACAAACCAGCTGAGCGGGCAAACACCTACACTGTAGTACCAAATGTAAAATGAAGGCATATTTCCAATTGACTTTACGTTCCCATTGGTACTAGGATTGTAGTGACATATCAACTTTGCAATAGGGCAAGAAGTTCATTATCATATAGGCATAAATGGGTTCAATTCCAACGTTTTGTGGTGGATGAAATCACTTCTATCCTAAATTTGGATCTGTCGAGGTTCATGCCAAATGTTGAGAAAACATCTAAATTGAGTGTGGTTTAATGCTCTACAATGCTTCTCGGTTATGCACTGAGAAATCATAGATCATATAAGGAGGTATTCGCATTCTTTCATCAGCTGTAGCTGGTGGGTGTGATTCTGGACTCAGTTACAGTGGTAGGTGTGCTCTAAGCTTGTGATCATTTAGAAACTCTAGAAGAAGGTAAATTGATTCATAGTTATGTAACTAGGAAAGGATTTCAGTCAGATGCTTTTGTAAAGGTTGCTCTTATGAATATGTAGCGTGGTGTTTTGGAATGCCATGATCTTTGTGTATGTTGTTGAGGTAATTCTGGATCTTGAAAAATAGAGCGGACTGCGCAAAAGTGCTGGGAGGTTTCCAGGAAGAGTTGCAGCCTCAACAGGAAGAAAAATATTTCTTATATTTTCTGTGAAATAGAAATATTGTAGCAATGGAAGCTGAAATATGGCAAAGGATCCCAAAAGAGTTGTTGCATATGATTTTAGCGAGGCTGCCCATTAGGGTTCTTGGCAAAATGAGGACTGTGTGCAAACAGTGGAAACATCTACTGTCTTCCCGTGATGCCTTCGAAGGACTTGTTCCAATTTGGTCGCTGTACTCCACCCCTGGGTTTTTTATTCAGATCCATTGGAATCCAAAAGATGACGTGGATTCTTGGGTTATAGAAGAACGCAGTTCAGACATGTACAAAGTTCCTTTGCTCAATCACGTCGTTGTGAATACTTGCAAGGGCATCTTCTGTTGTCATAGAAAAGGGGATATGTTGGATCTTTCCATAGGCATTCCCAGTACCAGGAATTGGGTACAGCTGCCTCGTCCTCCAATACCTGCTTTCATTTTCAATGGATTGGCTTTCGATTGTTCCACAAGGCATTGCACTCTCCTGCTGGGCAGATATTCTAGTAGCAGGAGAAGAATTGTGATGTGTATTTATGATTCAGAATCCAACGCCTGGACTCAAGTTTCCACGATGGTCCCGGACCATATTCGGCCTACTGGAAAGGGTATCTTCTGTAATGGCAAGTTTTACTGGGTGTCTCTGCCTCCCAATCCCCCGAATCCCATCCCTAATCTCATGGTAGCCTTCAATATTGCCGACGGGCTGTGGACAGAAATCCCGTTGCCATAGAGATGCAAAAGGATTAGTCCTGAAAATTTAGGGGATTACAATGGGCAAGTGGTGCTAGTGGAGCACAAGGGCCATGACTCTGTTCGCATATGGAAGTTGAATGAAGCAGAAGTAGGGTGTGATGTAAAAAAAAAAGAACCGTTTGGCAAAATGCAGCATTCCATTATTGGATTCAGTAGTAGTTAATAGCAGTGGGTTGGTAATGGTAATGGATCGGAAAATCAATATATCGATATATAACTGGAATGGGAAATTGATAGTCTGGTGATTGAGATTCCCTGGGCCTCGCATGTCTCAACGACCAATTCGAGTATCGATATCAGCCTTCGAATCTAACAACTTATGGTGGCCTCAACCATGATTTATATACTGATCCATTATTTAGGAAATTTTAGATGGTTGTGTTTTATTTCTCCTAGTTCTTTTTTTTAAATTTCGATGATAATTGAAGTGCTGGGTTTATGAATATATTCTTTCTTTTTATCATATATTACCGGCGTAACATTTTTCATTTACTCAAACTATGGATCCTGAAACTTTATTGACAATTAAATTAGAATTGTGGAAGTTAGTTTCTAAACTTGCAGAGCTGTTTTATCTATATATGTAAAAGAGAAGTAAAAGGTATGAATAGAGAAGAAGATTATTCATCGTTATATGCAAAAAAGAAGTAAAAGGTATGAATGGAGAAGAAGATTTGGAGGCTTTTTGGTGTTTATTTTGTAGTTTTGAGATGGCTAGTAGTGTACCATAGCTTGATGGGAAAATGGTATCTGGTGCATCAAGATGAAGACTCTTTTCTACTTGTAAGAAATATATGAGATATCCAAGTGTGAAGATGATGATAATGACTTTGTGAGTTTTGCTATATTTTTTTTTAATCTGATTCTATTTATTTTGAGAATGTAGTAAAAGAAAGAAAATGGTGTGATGACATGGATGAAGAAATCCAAACAATTGAGAAAAATGAGACGTGAGAGATAGTAAATCTTCTAGCAGAAAAAGGAGTTATTAGTGTGAGGTGAGTTTATAAACCCAGGAATGATGTATAATGCATAATTGAAAGGCACAAAGCACAACTTGTAGTCAAGGGTACAAACGACAATATGGAAGAGAATATAATCAAACCTTTGCTCTTGTACAAAGAATGGAAACCTTTATAGTTGTCATGGCAATAGTAGCTCAATACAAATGATAAGTCCATCAGATGGATGTAAAATCAACTTTTCCCAATGACGTATAAGTTAAGAAAAGCATTGTGTGGGTTCAAGCAGTTGCCAAATGCTTGGTATAGCTGCATTGACTCGTAACTATTGAGCAATGGTTTTAGTAAAAGTAGTAGGAAGCCAAACAATTTACATCAAAGTTAGCAATGAAGGTGAAATTATAATTATTTGCTTGTATATAGATGATTTTATTTTTACAGGAAATAATCTATCCATAGAAGAATCTAGATTAGCAGTCGAGAAAGAATTTGTAATAACAAAAATGGGCTTATTGAGATATTTTTTTGGTATTAAAGTCAAACAAACAAATGAAAGTATCTTTATATCTCGAACCAAGTATGCAGGGGTTATCTTGAAAAGATTTAGGAAGTTGAATAGCAAGCTAACGCCAACAACAGCGACAAGAGATCTGAAGCTAAGCAAAGATAATTGCAGTAGCAATATAGATCCAACATTTTATAGAAGTTTGGTTTGAAGTCTTATGTATGTGACAACAACAAGAATTGATAACATGTATGCAGTCAGTCTAATCTCTACGGCTATGGAGACTCCAATGTAAGCACACTTTCAAGCAAGAAAGATATTTTTAAGGTAGGTGAATGGCACCAAAAACCATGGAAGAATCTTGTATATTGTAGTACATAACTTTGAGTTAATTGGATACATTTATTGTGATTGGAGAGAAAACATAGGTGATGGAAAGAGCATATTTATTGTGTTCCAAATTTGGGTCAGGAAGCATCTCACGGGTTTCAAAGAAACAAGCCATTGCGTCATTTTCCACAAAAGATGTGGAGCATGTGGCAACAAACATAACAGCTTGTCAAGCTATATAATTAAGAAAGATAATATAAGATTTCATGAACAACAAAAGGGAAGAATAATATTTTGTAATAATCAAGTGTTTCATAGATGCAGCAAACACAGCCATCAGATACCATTTCACAAGAGAATTCATTGGAAAAGGAGAAATAGATTTGGAATTTTGCAAGTTAGAGGAGCAAGTTGCAAAGAAGTCCACAAAAGCAAATTCGAAGGAGAATTTTGAACAGCGAAGAAATGATCTGAGACTGATCGATTTCAACAAACACTTGAATGACAGCACAACTATCACTTCAGTCTTGCAATCCTAGAGCTTCTTCACAGCAGCATCTCAGAGGATTATTATTATAAATGACTTGTACATGCCTACACAACAACTGGGTTGCAGCTTCTCTTTCCTTTCACTCATCTACCATGAATATGCTATTTTGATATATAGTTTATAAGCTTACAATGCTGCTTCATCTTTATATGCAGAAGAGAAGTAGGGGAATCAGTTGATAGATTTGATATTAATGATAGAAATGGTTGATGTATGGACTACATGTATGACTCACTTAGTGATGGACTATCTAGTGCGTAACTATTCAGAATTACTTTGGTTCATATATAGCTCAAGTGGATATGATTTATTTAAATGAATGACTTAGCGAGAATTCTTGGATTGACACATGGATACTAGACTTAGTAATGTGATGATTATATGTCTTGTTGTTATATAAATGCACGAATGAGAGGCTAACCCGCAGGGCAAAAGAACTATGTGATAGCCAAGAGGGAAGGATGAGACCTCTCATGAGGAAGGTATGATGTACATTATTTTACTTCATTGGTATCTACTTGATATGCACTCTTATGACACGAGGAAAAAAAAATAAAAATGCAAATGACAGGTGGCAAGACGACCTGACTGGATTATTCGATGACAAGTCCAACCAGCTCTGTAGTGTGGTCCGTGCTCTGAAGGAGGGGTGGAGGTGTTTCCCACCGTGTATCCTCCGAAACCTGGAATCGTGGGGAGGACAGCTGAACGCTCCCCCTAGACGTGTGATGACGATTGCCAGATGCCTGCTGGGGAAAGTTCGGTCGAGGTATTCGACGCTTCCACCATGTCGGTTTTATCAGTGGTTAGTATGGCCGTTGCCACTGATAGAGCAGCAGAGGATGGATAGGGTGGGAACGGAAGTAGGCCAGGGTGGATAGGAAGATATAGATCAGTTGGAGATTCTTGATGGGAAGTAATGTCATTGTCTGACTTATCGAATTTTAATGCTATAACTCTCTCTGGTTTGCTATGCTTTCAAACTCATTGTATCTTTTCATTCTAACTTCGGGACGAAGTTTTCTGAAGGAGGGGTGTATGTAATGCCCCACTTAAATCTTATCCTACAAATTTTGTTAATATTTACATTATCTGAAAATATTGAGAAATATTGGTCTAATATAAATTTATGATTTCCATTTATTCAAATTCCCCACTTACCTTCTCAAATTGAATATTATGTAGGATATGGTCTCCTTCCATTATTTCAAAATATATGTATTCATTTCACATTCCCCAATGTACCCTCACATTTACTTGGGAGAAGACATAGTCCTCTCCATCTTATCATCAATATATATTTATTCATTTCACATTCTCCAATGTACCCTCACATTTACTAAGGAGAAGACATGGTCCTCTCCATGTAAGTACATTTCACATTCCCCAATGTACCCTCACATTTACTTGGGAGAAGACATAGTCCTCTCCATCTTATCATCAATATATATTTATTCATTTCACATTCCCCAATGTACCCTCACATTTACTAAGGAGAAGACATGGTCCTCTCTATGTAATTACACTTCACATTCCCAAATGTACTTTTCAGATTTACTTGGGAGAAGACATGATCATTTCCCATTAAATTCTCAATTTTATATTCATGTCACAATTCCAAATGTACTCCTAGCTTACTTGGGAGAAGAGAAGTCAACTAAGGATGGATGAGAAGTTAATGACATTAATGAGAGGTGGTTGAGGAAAGAGGGTATAAAAAGGGAAGGGGGAAGGAAGAAAGGGAGGAGTTGGGGGTCTTGATTAGGATTGTGGGGGTTGGTTGTGATTGTTTGGCCTTGTTATGATTTTGGGAGACCTTGGAAACCTGTGGAGGTTTCTTGGGTTTGAGAGGAGGAAAGTATCATTATCTAGTTTTGCACATTCTTCTTGAGGACACACTATATCTGGTTGGACTTCGGCACGGAGGGCTAGGGAACCTGTGGAGGTTTCTTGGGCTAGGAATTTGTTTCCTAGTTGGCTGGGAGGTAAATCCGGTTGGGTCAGTCAGAAGGAGCGTTCAGCTGGAGCTATAAGACAAAGGTATCATCATCAACCACCGGAACAGGTATTTTTCCATGGACTACTCTTGTTAAGTTGATATCAATAGAATGCTCACCTTAAGTTATGTTGCTTATGATAAAATGATAAGATGTTAAATGTTTAAAGTTATGTAAGAAGGTTAGTAAGCTCATTTTATTACTTTTAAATCAGCAGGAAAATTGATCTTTTAGTGTATAATAGATTGAGGCTCTAATAATAGGAATCAGGTTCTTACAATTTCCAACTTTTTTCACATAAGTAACTAATAGACTAAACTGTAACAAGCTTGTAATGATTTTGCTTGTTCGTAATGTATCTGGTGGGTAGTTGAAGTCACCAACAAAAAAGGGACGACTGACAGACGAATCCGGCCATCATGCACTCGTGGACAAGTATTGGTAGAGCAATCTTCCTGTGATTGTGTTTGCCTCTAAAAGGAGAATTAATGGAATAGAATGCATCTGGCGTATTTTTTTTATGTCACTTTTCAAAAAACTATCTAGCATATGATGTATTTGTGCAATTGTAATATTGTATAAAATATAAATTGATGAGAGGTAGTATATATATTTTTTTGTTTGCAGTTTTAGTTGACAAAATTCCAATCCAAGATAACATTGAGACTTTTAAGTTTAAGTAGTAATCTTATCCACCTCACACAATTATCTTCTTGTTATTGTTGGCTATTTTTTAGCTATTATAAACATGATTGATGTGTGGTAAATTTCTAAGTAATGAACAACATTTTTTTTCACATTTCAAAATTCAATAATGCGGCCTTGTTATAAAATAAAATAAAATAAAATATTTTTATTTTTTCTAAAAAAAAATAGTAAAATTTATTTATTTTTTAATAAAATAAGTAACTATTTATTTCATTTAATAAAAAAATGAGTAATAAATTATTATTATTTTTATTATATATTTATCGATTGTTCTGTCATAGATAGAAATGAAACCTTATGAGTATATCAACCACATTTACCAAAATAATTATTGTTATTAAGAGTATTATTGTTAATTAGTATTACTAATATTATTATCAATTAATATTAATATTAATATTATAATAATAATATTATTATTGGTTATTTTTATTATTAATTAATATTACTATTATTATTATTATTATTATAATAATATTAATATAATAATTATAAATATATAAATATATAATAATATAGTCATTATTATTTATATAGTTATTAATATTTATTATTTATATAGTTATTAATATTCATAAATAGTTGATTTTTAAGAAAATATACATAATAATTATTAATGTAGTTTATATATGTTTATCAACTTATATCAACTATATTAAAAAATGTGATTGTATATATGCTTCACATATCTCTATCCACATATATCAACCATATTAATAAATATTTACCAATATAATTATAGTTGTGCTAATATATACCCCTAATAAACTTTTTGATCTTTCAACCGGTTACTTTTCCATTTACCTATAGCATTAGACATAAAGCAAATAGACTGCTACATCCATAATATAGGGATTTTGATAGGGATTTTGTAAAATGAATCTGGTTCTCTATATTAATTTTTGCTTTTAAAATCTGTATATCAATGGTCAGCTCTAGATTGCAATCATTAAAATGATTGGTCACCTAATTATTTATAAATAACCTTTTTCCATAACAATTCTCATTTTGATCTTCGGCAATGATTGATAAACAATTTGTCTTTAACATAAAATGAAATTTAATTTGCCTTAACGAATGGGGAAAACAAAAACACGTTGGCAACCATGAATTTCATCGCCGGCTTGAGAAAGAGAAAAAAAAGAAAAGAAATTTGCTATAACAGCCGCTGATCAGCAAGCGCATGCGTTACTACACCGTGAACAGAACATCACGCACCTTGATTGGAATAATTTATCCTACACAACTGGTTCGAACAGGATAATTTAATTAATTTCCGTATTTTGTTATAACAGCCGCTGATCAACAAGCGCATGAGACTAATTCGAATAATTTATCCTACGCAACTGGTTCGAACAAGATCTTTTTGACATGTTCTTTAATTTCCGTATTTTGTGAAAGTGTTAAACCGTCCTCTTCCACGTAAAACAACTACATTGATCTCGCACTGTCAAAAACCATTCTCCTACAATTGTCCGGCACGTCTTTTGTGTTCAGGAATTCACATTTCAAATCTGCGAGGGCGTTTTCCATGAGACTATAAATATGTTCGAGAGCTTCTTCCTCTGAAAATTCGGGATGGTCTTTCATGAACATTGTATGGCAGAAGCCACCTCTCCTCGACCTCTCTCCGCCTGCACATAATTAGCAACCGTTCAAATAAATTACAAGCGCCTAGGGACAGAGACCCTACATTGGATTAGAAGAGATTAAGTAGTCTGCCTGGTAACTTTTGGTATCGTTTACCAAACGCCCTGTCAAGCACATGAGATATACCAATTTGGATCGATAACCAACTTGGGAGAGTATGTGGTTTGTAAGAACCTCTCCAGTGAAAAGAACACCAATCAGAACGACAGTTGCCAGTGCTATTGACACATTAGCGGTCTCTATGTATTCATCGAAGGATGGCACATATTCAGCTTCACACCATTCTGCTTCTTTCGTGTATGCTTCAAGCTAGATCTCCCACTGCCATATATTATATGACCCATAAATCCATAATCAGTATTTAATTGTATCTTTGCAGAAAATAAAAAACTTGTGTAACATCAAAATTATAAACATAGTACCTACTAAGCGCTGAGTGTAGCCTAGGACGTCACGTCTGTTGGAATTACTACACACCTACATGCGGACTCTTAGTTAGAGCATGCGACTACATGCAACTACTACACATCTACATGCGGACTCTTAGTTAGAGCATGGGACTGTGTGCAAGATTCTTTTTGCATGATTTACTCCTTGATTTGCTCCTTCTTTAACTCCGCAACTGGCTAGTTATCTCCGGAACTTGTTGTAGGTGTTGAGTCTTCTCATTGATCACCACTATGGTGCATTACCTTGGGATCTTCACCCAGTAAGCCTATATCATGAGCATTGTAACCTATTTTCTAATGAATCATTCTTTTCTTCTTTCGATTTTCTTTTAGTGTTTTTGCTCTGCAAAGCTGTGTGTTCAACCTTTACTAGCTAGATTCATCTGTGCAGGTTTTCTAAGACATTTACCCACAGGTTGCTAGATAAAAGGCGCACCAGTACTTTATTTTGCAGGTATTACAGCTTGGAGATCAAAGATTAACAGAAAAATGGAGTTTCCCAAAGCATTGATCCTAACACCGTACAACTATCATGAATGGAAGGACCAAATGGCTCGATACCTTCGTCATAAAGGCTTGTACAGGATTACAATGGCTACAGAAGTAGAACCCACTTCAACCATAGAGAAATCCAAGTACCTCAACCGTATGGATGAGGCCCACAGATCCATATGCATGTGCATCTCTCCAGAGTTGCAGTTTCATCTATCTGCCTGCAATACTCCCAATGAGATTTGGAAAAAGGTTGAAGATCTCTACGGGAAACAAGATGAGATGAAAGGACATCTGCTCGATGTGGAGCTGTTGTCATTGGATCCACGGAACTATGACAGAATTCAAGACTTCTTCACCAAATATAATGATCTATTGCTGCAATTCAAGGGTTGTGGAATTGACAAATCCAAGGAGGAGAGTCGCCAAGTTCTCTCTATTATGTCAAAGCTCGGACCAGAATACTCCGTCTTTGTGTCTACATTTCATTCAGTAAGGCTCGCAACAGGGAAATCCTATAGTATGTCTTCTCTCAAAGAATTTATGGAGTCCCTTATTTTTGAGCAAGATAAACTCATTGGCATGGGGAAAATCAAACCTCCAAAAGTGCATGCACTTGTTGTGCATGATGGCAACCACAATAAAAATCACAAATCTAATTCAAATCAGAAAAATCAGCAGCAAAAAGACAAGGGAAAAGCACATTCCCATCCAAAGAAGGAAGGGTACACCAAGCTCTTCAATGACTCCTCTAGATCGAGAAATGAGAAAGGGAAGAAAGGAAATAGATGCACCTACTATCAAAGAGAATTGCATCCAGAATCCTCTTGCATGAAGAAACAAATTGACCAAATGGCAAAAATCCTTTAGAAGCACAACCTTGGGGACCATATCCCTCAGGGCGCCAAGAAGAAAACTGAGGATCCACCACACGGGAAAGGTAACAATTTTCATGCTTTAGTTGCAATTAATTCTTCTCCTGATGCATGGATTATAGATTCTGGTGCATCACATCATATGGCTGCTACAAAGGAAGTCTATTCCTCTTTGGATGCATGCAAAGGACCTCCCATCCTCATGGAAGATAACTCACCTATTGAGGTCACCGGAAAAGGTAGAGTGTAACTTTTACACGGAAGCTTTGAAGATGTGCTTCATGTTCCAAAACTTTCGGTAAACCTGCTTTCAGTTTATCAGATCACTCATTCCGGCACAAGAAAGAGAGTGGAATTCACTCTAGATGCAGTTAACATATATGATCTACATAACAGCTCCAAAATTGCAACTAGTGAGGTAAACAATGGAGCCAGACTGTATACATTTTCTGAATTTATTGAATCTGAATCCTCCTTATTGCTTACACATGTTGATGATAATAGTAGGCTTTGGCACGAGAGGTTTGGTCACCTAAATTACAAGTATATGCAGCAGCTAAGCAAGAATGAGATGGTGGAATGCTTGCCAAATATCAGTTTCTCCAAAGGAGTTTGTGAAGGGTGTGTCCTTGGCAAACATCCCAGAGAAAAGTTTGACACCGGCAAGACTCACAGAGCATCCTCTCCTCTAGATCTGATCCATAGTGATCTCATGGGGCCTTTTCCTCATCCTTCCATCAATAAAGCAAGGTATGTGCTTACATTTATTGATGATTTCTCACAGTATACTTGGGTGTATCTTCTCAGGGCCAAATCTAAATTTTTTGCGCACTTTGAAGATTTCAAAGCACTAGTTGAGACACAGTTAGAGAGAAAGATCAAAGCCCTCCATAGAGACAATGGGGGGGAATATGTTAACAAAGCACTTCAGAACCTTTGCCTTTAGTCCGGCATACAGTTGCAGTACACAATTCCATACACTCCGCAGCAGAACGGAGTTGCTGAGAGAAAGAACCGATCTCTCAAAGAGATGGCTTCCTGCATGCTGCATGTTAAGTCATTGCCTCATAAGCTATGGGCCGAAGCACTTAATTGTGCTAAATACATCCATAACAGATCTCTCATAGGTCTGTCAAGGATCAGACCCCCTTTGAGGCTTGGAGCAGCACTAAACCGGAGGTCACCCACTTCCGTGTTTTCAGCTCCAGAGCATGGGCCAGGATCCCCTCTGAAAAGAGGAAATCTCTTGATCCATAGAGCATTGAGTGCATCTTTGTTGGATACCCTGATGGTGTGAAGGGATACCGACTCCTGATTCCCTCTACAGACAAGCTCATCATTGAGCGAAGTGTCAAATTTGAGGAAAGTCTCTCGCATGCACCTCAATCGCCGCATGCAGACACCTTTTATCTACCTCATGTCCGAGATGATGACTCAGTACACTCAGATGCAAATACAGAGCATGCAGATGCCGAGGTAGAGCATGCAGATGCAGAGACAGAGTCTTCAGATACAAATCTAGTGCATGCAAATGATGATCCACATCAAAGTCCAGATCGGGCTTCCAGCAGTGAATCATATTCCCCTGTCATAAATCAGAGAACAAGGAGCTTACATGAGATATATGCACAAGACCACCCAGTTGCTAGAAATGGTCTTGTGGGGGATAATTCTAATCTGTAGAGGACTAGCTCAGAGTTTATTGAGCCTCCTCTTGTCCTCACTGCCACTGAACCATCGCCATCCTGGCATTGTCATTTGGTTCAATCTTCTGTTCAACAGTCTTATGCTGAGGCTCCTGGGCATCCATCTTGGGAGTCTGCCATGGAGGTGGAGTATAACTCCCTCCTCGATCTGGTCCCCCTTCCTTTAGGAAGGAAACTTGTCCGATGCAAATGGGTCTACAGGAGCAAGAGTGCTACAAATGGGAAAATCACAAGATAGAAAGAAATGCTAGTAGCCAAAGGCTTCCAACAAGTGCATGGCATTGATTATGACGAGACCTTTGCTCCAGTAACAAACATGGATTCCATACGCCTTACACTTGCCATTGCGGTTGCCCAGGGGTGGGAAGTACATCAGATGGATGTGAAGAATGCCTTTCTTCACGGAGACCTATCTGAGGAGATCTACATGGAGTAGCCACATGGTTTCATTCAGAATTCATCTTTGGTCTGCAGACTGAAGAAATCTCTCTATGGCCTTAAGCAGGCCCCGAGAACTTGGTACGCGAAGATGGATTATTTTCTCTTATCACAAAACTTTGAAAGATGTAAGTCTGATCCAAATGTTTACATGCTTAGGACACATGATTCTCTTCTTATCTTAGTTTTTTATGTAGATGATCTCCTAATCACTGGCAGCTCGACTTCAGCCATTGCTACAGTCAAGAGGGCCTTGCATGATAGGTTCCTGATGACGGACATGGGTCCATTACACTTCTTTCTTGGTCTTGAGATTAGCCAGGATGCCACGGACATCAAACTCTCTCAGGCTAAGTATGCACGGGATCTCCTCGAGAGATTTCACATGACTGACTGCAAGCTAGCACTGACTCCTTTTTTGTCTGGGGTCCGCCTTGAGGATGGAGGTGTCACTCCATTAGTTGACAACACTCTCTACCGACAGCTAGTGGGGAGCTTATTGTACCTCACCCACTCCAGACCAGATCTCTCATATGCAGTAGGGGCAGTTTCCAGATACATGCAGGAGCCGCATGAGCTACACTAGAATGTTGCCAAGCGCATCCTCTGATATGTGTAGGGCACCATCACCTTCGGGATTCACTATGCAGCAGGCACTGCATTGAATCTCCTTGGCTTCACAGATTCTGATTGGGCGGGAGACAACATTAATCACAAGTCCACCTCCGGATATTCACTCAGTCTAGGATCTGGCCCTATCTGTTGGTCGAGAAAGAAGCAGGTTGCTATTGCTCTCTCTTCAGTTGAGGCCGAGTACAGAGGAGTAGTCAACATCACCATTCAGCCTCTGTGGCTACAGCACTTCCTCACTGAGTTGGGCGTCCAATTCCACTAGCCCATTGTCATCCGGTGTGACAACCAGAGCACTCTCAATTTTGCAGGGATCCAGTACAGCGGCAGCGGACGAAGCACATAGAGATCCATATGCACTACATCAGAGACTTAGTACATGATCTGGTCATTGATTTGCAGTTCTATCCCTCAGTAGAACAGACTGCAGACATCTTCACCAAGACATTCACTGAGCAGAAGTTTCGCTCTCTGTGTGATTGTCTTGGAGTGAAGGACACAGTTGCTTAGCAACTGTCTTTTCTTTTGATTACATTGAATTTTGAGGGGGGGTTTTTCCCACGAGGTTTTCCCTCTTTCCTCAATTTTAGAACAAGTTGCACTGTATTTTGGGTGACCTTTGGCTTTAGTTGCCAGGGCCCATTTTCTATTTTTCCCCATAGTGGTGTTCAGGGGGGTGTTGGAACTATTACACACCTACATGCGAACTCTTAGTTAGAGCATGTGACTACATGCAACTACTACACATCTACATGCAGACTCTTAGTTAGAGCATGGGACTGCATGCAAGATTCCTTTTGCATGATTTACTCTTTGATTTGCTCCTTCTTTAACTCTGCCACTGGCTAGTTATCTCTGGAACTTGTTGTAGGTGTGGAGTCTTCTCATTGATCACCACTATGGTGCATTACTTTGGGATATTCACCCAGTAATGCTATATCATGAGCATTGTAACCTATTTTCTAATGAATCATTCTTTTCTTCTTTCAATTTTCTTTTAGTGTTTTTGCTCTGCAAAGCTGTGTGTTCAACCTTTACTAACTAGATTCATCTGTGCAGGTTTTCTAACACATTTACAACGCCCCTGTCTCTTGCAGCCTTCTTCCACTATTTCATTTACCAGATTGTACAGACCCAGGAAGCATATTTTAATGTGTTCTGGCATTTGGTCTAACAGAGAGTGAGCCCATCTATAACAAAGACGAAGAATAGGCATGAATACATAGTTCAGCAGCCACAATAATTGCAGAAACTTTCATCATTTTTAGATCAAAAGATATTTAATATATTAAATCTCCACCTTTTAATTGCTTCTTTGAACAACCTGATGTCTTCTATAGATCCATGAGCGTCATATAGGTCGTCTAAAATGATAGCGCAGGCGGTAGATTTGGTAAAAGTGGCTCTGCACGAAGCTAGCTTTGGTTCAAACATAGAAGAGGAGATTGAGAAAAATATTTCAACCACGCGATCGCGTGTGAAATTGAGCTCTGCGAAGCCTGATGATTTCCACCACCTTTAAACAATGTGAGGTACACTAGCTTAGCTTATACTTACATGAATGAAACATTCAATTAAACAATACTTGGCTTAAATGATTGAAACATCGAATTAAACAATACTAGCACCTTCGAAGCTCGCGGAACTCCTTTTGGTGTATAGACTACACATTATTGAAGTCCAATTTGGCTAGTTCCAAATATTTGTTGTTGTTAATATATGGCATCGTGCTCCCCTCAATTATACATTAAAATACAAATGGTTTACTATTTAGCATGCTGAAACCAATATTGGGTTCAACGACATTATATTGGAAACAAATATTATAAATTTTACAATCTTACCTATACATGGTTTTCCCAAGCCAACTATCGTTTGTCCCGTAATGTTCAATGTAGCTTCTAGCCTCCAGCCTTGGCAGACTCTGAAGCCATGGATATTGTTGGGAATTTCTGATAATTATAGAATAGAATGAATAGAGAATAATGCTTTGTTTCTTAACACAGAGGAACAAAAAAAATTGTTTCCAGAGGACATAGTTTCACACACACAAAAGATTTCTATTCATTAATAAAACTAACTGTTACAAAATTCTCTCACGGAAGCTGCAAATCAAAAACAAACATCAAAGTCCTCTGCCTCTGCACTGCTGTGCATTACCCAGAAAAATACTCTGTCTCTGCACTGAGAAAAATTACTCTGTCTCAGCTTGCAAGTTTCTTTTACACTGTTGTGTGTAAATTTTTTACATTACATATGCGCTGCTGCGTATTCCCCTTTTTTGCATTACATTACATCCTCAAAAAAAAATTCGCACGCTGCTGTGCTACATTGCATTTCAACAAAAAACAAAAACAGAACATAACATTTTTTGTTTTGACTTGTGCCATAACAAACATCCGTGAATTAAAACAAAAACAATAGAATTAAGTTCTACCTACATTTACCAACCACGGTAAATTCATATTAAATATTCATTAATTACTTCACATGGGTTTTGCTCCACATCCATCCACGCTTTTCAATCAGCCCTGCATCCGTATTCAGTCATACGGCCTTGACAGTCATATGAAGGTCCTTCCGAAAATTAAAAAAACTGTGTCACCGCTGCCATAACCATTGATCTTGCCCTCATTGATCGAACGGCTGACGGCAATATCGCACAGCCAAAACGCACGGACTTTATGTGCCAGGTAAAGGCTATTTTGGAAAGGACTGCTCAGACACGTGTCCATTGCCGAGCATGCTCGCTACCTCCGGAGGAATACCACTATTCGGTGAAAAGCGGTGCGGGGAAAAGACTGGCGGTTTTCTGGGAAATTTGCGGTCGCTGTTCAACCTTCGCTATAGTTTAAATTATCATTTCAACACTCCCCTTTAATTTCAACTGCTGGGTTATCAGTCATACCCACACATTTCCTTAAAAACTCAAAACTTTTCTGCCCCAATGGTTTGGTCAGAATGTTTGCAATATGCTCCTGAGTTCTGCAGTGTTTTAAAACAATTTCTCCATTGTTTACCAATTCCCTGATGTAATGAAACTTTGTGTCAATGTGTTTCGTTCTCTTATGAAACACAGAATTCTTGGATAATGCAATAGCTGAGCTATTGTCACAAAAAATCACAGTTCCTTTTGCTTGCTCTTGGCATAAACTCCTTAACATCCTTCTCATCCAAATTGCTTGACATGCTGCTGCTATAGCTGCTACATATTCTGCCTCTGCTGTAGACAATGCTACAATAGGCTGTTTTTTAGAAGCCCATGAAATGGCTCCTAAACCCATGTGAGAAACATAACCGGATGTGCTTTTCCGATCATCTACACTTCCAGCCCAATCACTATTAGTGTATCCAATTAAATCTGAACATTCTGAAATAGTATATAAAATGCCAAACCTTTTAGTACTTTTGACATACTTCAGAATCCTTTTTGCTGCCTCCCAATGTGCTTCTTTTGGCCTCTCCATGAATCTGGAAATCAAACTAACAACATGCATTATATCCAGCCTAGTTGCAGTCAAATACATGAGGCTGCCAACTATGCTCTTGTACAAACTAAGATCAAAATCCTTGCTACTGTTCTCTTTGTTGAGTTTTAATCTCATCACTGTGGGAGTGATTGCTGCTTTGCTCTCCTGCATATTAAATCTTTTCAACACTTCATTAACATATTACGCTTGTGAGATAAAAATCCCATTTCCATTTTGTTCTACTTCTATTCCTAAGAAGTATCTCAGCAAACCCATGTCAGTCATTTCAAATTCTTCTTTCATGACTGTTTTGAAATTTTCAGTAAGATAATCATCATTACTTGAGAAAATAACATCATCAACATATAACACAACAATTAGTATTTTACCATCTTTTTCTTTGATGTAGAGGGTGGGTTCTCCCTCACACTTTTCAAATCCATTTTCCAGTAGATAAGAATCTATCCTACTGTACCGTGCTCTTGGTGCTTGCTTTAGCCCATAAAGAGCTTTCTTCAATCTGCACACTTTGTGCTCTTGGCTTTTCTTTTCATAGCTTAGAGGTTGTTCAATGTAAACCTCTTCCATTAACAATCCATTTAGGAATGCTGACTTCACGTCCATTTGGTAAACTTTCCACTTGTTTTGTGCTGCTATGGACAGCACTGCTCTCACGGTTTCCATTCTAGCAACCGGTGCAAAAGTTTCCTCATAGTCTCTCCCATACTGCTGTTTATATCCTTTGACAACAAGTCTTGCCTTGTGTCTTTCTATTTTGCCTTTAGCATTACTCTTGGTTTTGTAGACCCATTTAACTCCCATGACTTCTTTTCCTTTTGGTAGTTCAACTAAATCCCATGTCTTATTTCTTTCTATGGCATTGATCTCCTCATCCATAGCTTCTGTCCATTTCCTATCCTTAATTGCTTCTTCGAAATGAACAGGGTCATCAACATGAAAATATAAAGCAAACAAAGAGTTCATACCTTCATTTGTTGCCTCTTGTTCATAAATGTCACTTAAATTTCTGAACTTCTTACCTCTTTCATTTGGTGTACAAGTGCTTGAGGAAGCACTTGAATTTCCTCCTTGTGGTGTGCTTGGAGAAGCACTTTCATTTCTCCTCAAGGATGTCTCTTGCTGCCCTTGTGTTGGTGCTGCTATTTGGGGATGTATTTTAGCCATCTCCTCATCATCTTCATCATGTGACAAAGATTTTTTAACATTCACTGTCTTCTCTATGCTTCCATCCCAAGCTTCCTCCTCAATGAACTAAACATCTCTACTCACAATAAGCTTCTTGGTGGATGAGTTATACAACCTATAAGCTTTGGATTCCTTGCTGTATCCAATGAAAATACATTTCTCCCCTTTGTTGTCCAACTTCTTCCTTAGTTGATCTGGAATGTGTGCATAAGCCACACATCCAAAAACTTTCATGTAGGTGACTCCTTACTTTGTCCCACTCCATGCTTCTTCCGGCACTCTGTTCATAACTGCTTTTGTAGGGCATCTATTCAAAATGTACGCTGCACAGTGTACAGCTTCAGCCCAATAATCATTTGGCAAATGCTTTGCCTTTAACATATTCCTCGCAATATCCATAATTATCCTATTCTTCCTTTCGACAACTCCATTTTGTTGCGGAGTGTACCTAGTGGTAAACTGCTACTGAATTCCATTTTCTCTACAAAAACGTAGAAATTCTTTGGAGATATACTCACCTCCTCTATCAGTTCTTAGAACTTTGATAAGCAGCCCACTTTAGTTTTCTACAAGTGCTTTGAAATTGCAAAATCTTTCAGACACTTCACTTTTGTTCTTCAGGAAATAAACACAAGTTTTTCTAGTAAAATCATCAATAAATGTTAGTATATAGTGGCTGCTTGCAAGTGATGGAGTTTGCATCGGTCCACATAAATCTGAGTGGACAATCTCTAAGGGTGCTTTTGCCCTTATGCTTTTCCCAGATAGAAAACTTTCTCTGTGTTGTTTCCCCAAGATACAACCTTAACAAAGGCTGTCTAGTTTCTCTATCAATGGTAATCCTCTTACCATTCCTTTTTTATTCAACAAGTTAAGACCTCCAAAGCTGAGATGTCCAAATCTCAAGTGCCACAACCAATTTTCATCTTTTGGTTCGCTTTGGAAAACCTCTTGTGTCACTGCTGCTATTTCTTCTCCATTTTTTAAATCTGTTGTCATTCTGAGAGGGAACATCTTGTTCCTTGTCATCTTTACTTCAACAATACATTGTTTGATGGGTGTTTTATCCATGATGATGCATACATCATCCACAAAGAAAACATTGTACCCCTTTTGAATAAGCTGTCCAATACTTAAGAGGTTACATTTCATTCCAGGAACATAATAAACATCTGCTATGGTTTTCTTTTCATATTTCCTTGTTAAGACATTTACTGCTCCTTTTCCCATAACAGAAACTTTACTATTAGTCCCTAGTGTGACTTGTGATTTCACACTCTGATCTAACTTAGAAAACATGGCTATGTTTCCTGTCATATGGTTACTGCACCCGGAATCTAGAAACCATACATCTTCACTCTTTTCTTCAGTCATATTGTTGAGCTAATTTATGGTCCTAAATTAACACAATTATTTCTTATCAATCTGGGTTGTTTATGCTTTGAGGCAAGTTCACTATATGTGAAGATCAGATATAACCAAACCTTGAAAGATAAGTTATTCAAAAGCTAAAGATAATACATCTTATAACTCTAATTCAATCAGCTCAAAAAGAGAAAAACATTGAAAGGGTTCTTGACCTCAAGAAGTCCACCTTCACCTCAATTATCACTTAATGAATCAGAGATTGAAACCAAAAGCTCAAGATGCATAAATTATAAATGAAAGAAGCTCTTAACTTAAGAGACACATAAGATATTCCATCATAATTCATTCATCTCAATATCTAAATCTAAATGGAAATAAAACTGCTTGCATGTAAACAAAAGAAACTAGTTTTGATTCATCATTTAGCAGAAGGGATGTCCAACTTGAACATCTGTTTTTTCAACTCAATAAAGTGATGAATAAGCTATTAACAAATGAAATCAATCACTATGCATAAACCATAAAGAAAACTGAAATAAAGCTTTGAAAAACTAGTGCTACAATTAACCAAATTACAATGAAATAAAACTAGTTTATCATGGAAGTGTACTTAGCTTGGAGTGGGGGCCCTCCACCCTTGCCTTGCACACTTTGAGAGGTGATATCAGAAGCTTAGATCAGTCACAAATCCATAGTATTGCACAGCAAAATAATAATAACACAAGTCTTCAAATTACTTCTCAATCCAAAGATGTCTCAGCATAAAAGTATATCACAAAATCAATACATAAGCCATCAAAGTTTTGGCTTTAAATAAGAAGTCTCATGAACAAACTAATCTATAATCACTCAAACAAACGCATCTACTCTCATCCACCTATCCAAGTCGAATTCATTATCCCCAACCCAAGAAAGATGACCATTCCTATGAAAACTCAAAACAACCCTATTTCTATGGGATTCCTGCATGACTAGTCATGGTTGACTAGCACCAAATGGGCCTAATAAAGCTTGTTCAGTTCGAACTAAGCATTGTTGGCTTAGTCCTAGTTCCCCAACTGTCCATCCATGCATTCCATTCGTGCCCAAGTGTCCTGCAACCATACCAACCATAGAGCTATTACGGGAATTTCTGAATCTGCCAATTTTGCACTAAAAACCAAATTTTCATAAAAACTTTAGAAATTGAAAAATTAAAATTAAATACCTGAATAGATATCAAATATACATCAAAATAGGATAAATGAAGGGAAAATGGATGGACAATAGATGGATAAGTAAGTTTCTTTGAGGAAAAATAAGACCAAAACTAAGGCTCAACATCTCTCCCTTGCTTATCATCAAGCATGTCCCCATGCTTGCTTGTTCCTCTTTGACCTTCGCCTTTCTGTAGTAGATGATGTACCTGTAGATGCCTCCTGCTGTGCCGCCCTGGTCAAACAATCCAAACCTGTATCATGTCTCTCCCTAAACAAAGCTGCTTTGACCTTTTGTTTTTCATACTTTTCCTGCCACATGTTCTTTTCCTTTAGCCACTTAAATGCTTGCTTAGAGAGTAGATCATTTTTCCTCTTTAGCCTCCCCAATTCTTCATTCAGTTTCTCATTTGCTTTGATCAATTTAGCATTATCTTTCTTATTTGCCTTATTTTCTTCCTTTAATTGCTTCTCTAAGATTTTGCTAATTTCCAATTGGTCAGTTAGATCTCTGATTCTTCCTAAGTTAAGTTCCCTCTCAAAGTCCTGTGTTGTTTTTATAAGTGATGATGCTGCTGCATCATTATAGGAAGAATCCTTCTCAAATGCCTCTTGTGCAAAATCATTTTCTTCTTGCTGTCTTGGGGAATATTTTTCTACTTCCTTCTCTAAGTCAATAGGACTCTTACTCCTAAATTTCCTAGGAATAGACATAACAGATGTTTCATTTTCTTGCATGGCCATGCTGTTCTATTGTTTGGCTCTTGTTCTAGGATATAAGGGTGAGTTCATCACTCCTCTGTTTTCCTGCTCTGTTTTGTCCTGTACCTCATGAACCTGTTCAATGAATTTATTTTTAGACATGAATTCTCGCCACACTATGCCCTGTAATCTCACCTGATACTCAACTAGGATTTTTATTAATCCTTGATGGTATATCTGTCCTGCTTTAGGCCTGTGTTCATGTTTGACTGTTTCTATCATTCTCAAGAGGCTCCTATATATGAAATAAGGCATGTTTATCCTATCCTCCCCTTTTATATGCTGCAGAAGTCTGACATGATACAAGTGAGCCATGCTATACCCCCTATCACAGGTCAAGAATTTTTGGATAACCAAAACCAACTCACCCCATGGCTCATTAAACCATTCCCTGGGTATCCCTTTTGTCCTGTCAAATGTCCCCTTTCGGTTCTTCTCAAGAAAGAAAGTCTAAGCTTTCTCTTTAAAGTGCAGGCCTTTGTAATACTTCTCACTTATCATGGGCAGATCTAAGGCTTGGGAAAGATATTCCTGGGTTACCGGAATAATGACATCTCCCACCCGTGTCTGGTCTTGATTGAAATTGTTTATAAACTCTCTGGTTATTTGTTCAGAGTGGCCATCAAATTTTTGTAGGAAACTGATCATCCCTGCTTGGTAAAGTTTTTCTATTGTTTCCTTTCCTCAACTCTCTATCCGGAATTTTGGCTCTACTCTGTCTGACATTGTTTCTGTAAACCAATGAATAAATTCCTCTACTGTTACTAATTTCATTTTGAAAGAAAGATGCAATTATTTGTTTGATTTCGAAATGAAATTTTTGAAGGCAAATAACCTTACCTTCCTTTTTCAATCAACTTAATTCACCTCTGTTTGACTCTGCCCTCTGCAACAGCACTGTTTTAACCCATGTTCAATGCAAGAAATATCTGTATACCATGTTAATATACTGCCGTCTGTTCTTGAAAACAAAAATATACATACAAACGATGTTCATTCATGCTCCTGATCCTCTTTTATTTTGCCAAAATTCAAATCATTGATGACTGTTTATGTTTTAACAATGAAAACCGTGTAATGCACCTATATTTGGCTCTCGGCCTCACTAACAAATGTACAAAAATGCTCTCGGCCTAACCCAATATATCATCATTTTTTTTTTAAATTTGACTGTGTACTGTGCAAAAATGATGCGCACGGCCTCGGCCTTATGTCAACTATACTCAGGTGCAATCAAAGCTATGAGCACGAGGGCGATTCAATCTTAGCATTACGCTCAGCCTCTAAAAATGAATAGACATAATTGCATTTGAAATCATGCTCACGGCCTTAAAAACAAATCACAAATATTTTTTTGGCAAAATACAATCCTCGGCTCATGAAAGATTTGCAACACCGCTCTCGGCTGTCTAAAAAAAAATTCTCGGCTCAAAACAAAACATACACAGCATATTCAAACAATTTGATATACATTCCCTTCATCAAAATGGCGTTGGACATTCAACATAACAATCCTCTGTTTTGATATGAATCAGTGCGCAGCAAGGGATGCATGTGGTGCTTGACTGCTTGTTTTCAATCGGCGCACAACTATATGGCAACACACAGCGCTTCTATATATCAATACAAATGTACAGCGCGCAACTATATGGCATTCTACAACGCTCCTATTAACATTCACCGCCATTCCACATTCAACAATACTGCATTGTGTATTTCCTTAGTTTATGGGCTATGTTTGACATGGCACAGTCATACAATTCCATATTTATTGCCAAAATCTACGTGTTAACCATGCAAACCCGTCACATTTAAATGAATACTGATCCACTAAGGATTCATTCCAATTTTTATGCAGCAAATCACCAAGTTGGGGGCTACGTTTGCGGCTTACCTTTGATCACCGAGCACCTGGAGGGATATCGGCGCTCCAAACCTCGGTTTAACTGTTTCAATTGGACTGGTGGCAAGACAAACAATCGTTATTAAAAACAACTGCGAGTTCAACTTTGGTTCACTGTGCTGAGCTTGTAAAACAACCACACCTTACCTCAATAAATCCCTGAAAATCCGTTATGCAAACATCAATTTCGGAACAGCTCTCCTCTTTAAATTTCCCCGACTCAATTCGCTTCTCTTTTCACTGGGCGGCAGCTTCAAACACCATTTCTGAGCTTATGCAGTGATGAAGATCACAGTTGAACACGACACAGGGTTATGGTTTAAACTGTTCATGGCTTGGTTAGTGTTCATGACCGTTTCGACTGTACCGCGATGTATTTCATTGGTGGTTGAATGGTCATGGCTTACATGGCTGTCCTCTTGACCAGTCACCCGACTGTGTAATGATACCTTATGCTATGATGTTTGGATACCCACCGTTCTGTCGTTTGTTCATTCTCGACCTTCCACCATGTCTGATTATCGTCCATGAACCTTTACTTTGTGACTATGTTATATGCCTTACCATATGCCATATGAACCATATGCGCGTTACTTTGAATTTTTTTTATATGCAACATGAATATATACCCTTTACCATATACCTTGTGCGCATTTGATAATGCATTCGCTCCCTTTGTCAACCTTTGGTATATGTATTATTTGATTTTCCATATATATTATGGTATATATATGTTTTGATTTCCATATAGCGCATATGTTTTGTTTTTGTTTTGACTTTATATAACATAGTTTTATAATTTTAAAATGACCATTGGGGTCATGTTTAAAATTATTACCATTACTAATGCTCTGAGTTGCATGAACTTGTATGTGCAGGTTGAAAGTTGTCCTAGTTTGGCCTTTTTAAGCTTGCAAAGAAAACTACTTAGGGGTATTAGGGTTAGTGAAAAGAGGGAAATGTATGGAAATAAAAGGGAATAGGGTTATAATGTATAGGGGTTATAGGAATATAGGATGTAAATGATAATGGAGATCCTCAGGTGCTAATTTCAATTTAACAAAAACTAAGAATTTCTACGAAAAATTTGAATTTTTAAAGTACAAAATGACCATGTATGTATACTCCCCTGGATGATGGCTATGCAAGTGGATGAAATTATTGATGATGGCTGTGCAAGTGGATGAAATTAATTGATAGTAGATGGATTCCAATGTAGAATTTATTGCTGCTCCTTGTTCTTCAGGCTCTAATCTTGACTTGATAATCAGGTCCCTCTGTAATGATGCATTGTTTCAGGTCCCTTTTTCTGCTTGCAAAAGATGCACATGTTGTGTTGACATTGGCAGGTCTTTCAGGTCCCCTGGCAATGATTTGGTATATCAGGTCCTTCTATTGACAATACAGGTCTTGTTTCCAGCTAAAGAGCTGATGGTTGCAACTTCAGCTGTCCACTTAAAGAGCAAATGCAAGTCTCCCCCCTTGTTGAAGAGTTGACTTGTCCTCAAGTCATTTTGGTGGAGTGTACCTGCAGTAAAGAGATCAGAGAACTGTAGAACAAGTAGATTTTGGTGGAGTGTACCTGCAGTAAAGAGATCAGAGAACTGTAGAACAAGTAGAAAGAATTCATAGAGTCCAAGTGACCCTGGTTTTCCCCTATGAATTCATGCTTGCAATGTGCCAGTTGCCTGGTTTTCACTTGCAAACAATTTATTTATTTTGATGTTTTTTTTTTTTTTTTATTATGTTTTTTTCATTTTTTTTTTTTTTTTATTCAACTAGTGGACTGGAAGATGGCGAATCTGGCGCCATGAGTTCCAGTTCTGTGTCTTCGATCAGTTGTTTCATAAATGCTTCTTTACTGATAGGCCTATTATAAACTTTGAGCCTATGTCCATTCACTATAAATGAGGTGGAATCCTGGTCGATTGTCTTGATCCTTACTGCTCCATTGTCAAAGATTTCATCAGTTTCATATGGGCCTAGCCAGTGTGTTGTAAACTTTGCTTTGAAGTCTTTGAATTTGGAGTCGAAAAGCAATGCCTAGTCTCCCTTGTGAAATGTCTTTGTTTTGATGTATCTGTTGTGCCACTTCATTCTTTGTTGTTGCACTAATGTAGTATGTTCCATAGCTTGCTGACGATGCTCATCCAACTGATTCAGTTCCATGATCCGCTGCTGTTGTGCTTCTGTCAAGTCGAGTCCTAGTTCAGCTGCTAGTCTGTATGTATGTATCTGAAACTCTATAGGAAGTAAGGCTTCCTTCCCATATACTAACTGGTATGGACTGAAACCAGTTGTTGTTTTCCAAGTGATCCTATAGGCCCAGAGCGCATCCTTTAATTTTTCAGACCAGTCTTTTCTATTCATGTGTACTGTCTTGGTCATAATATTTTCCAGGACTTTATTTGTTGATTCGACTTGACCATTTGCTTGTGGATGATATGGTGTTGATTTCCTGTGCTTGATCTTGTATTTCTCTGTTAGATCTCGTACCAACTTTGATGTAAACTGTGTTCCTTGATCTGTTACAATTTGTCTAGGTACTCCATATCTGACAAAGATTTCTTCAAAAAGAAAGGTGACCACTGTATCTTCTGTTGCCCTGTTAACTGCTTTTGCTTCTGCCCATTTGGTTACATAGTCTGTACATACTAAGATGTACCTCTTCCCATTTGATGGTGGATTGATGGGTTCAACAAAGTCAAGTGCCCACTGCTCAAATGGTTCTATGAGAACCTGTGGCTTCAGTGGCATTTCATCTGATGTTATTGGTCGTCCTGTTCTTTGGCAGCTATCACATTGCTTGACATACTTCTTAGAGTCTCTGAAGATGGATGGCCAACAATAGCCTATCTGCAGCACCTTATATGCCGTTCGTTTATCTGCAAAATGGCCACCACAGGGTTCATCATGACATGCTCTTAGAATGTCTAATATTTCATCTTCTCGTACGCATTTTCTAATTATTAGATCTGAACCAGTATAAAATAGATCACCATTGACCCATGTATATCGAGAGCTTGCTCTAACAATTTTGTGTTTTTGCTTTTTAGTGAATTGAGCTGGAAACCTTCCAGATGACAAATAGTTTGCAATATCTGCAAACCATGGTGTTTTAACTGTGATGGCAAACAAATGTTCATCAGGAAAGTTATCTACAAGTGGATTTGGATCAGAGGGTGAGTGTATGCGGGACAGAAAGTCAGCCACTTGATTCTCTCTTCCTGGCCAGTCTTGTATTATGATATTAAATTCTTGTAGTAATAGTAGCCATCTTGTTATTCGTCCATTAGTGATTGGTTTGTTCATCAAATATTTGATTTTTGAATGATCAGTATGGATGAAAACTTTATATCCTGTTATATAGTGCCGGAATTTATTGACTGCATGTATAACAACTAACATTTCTCGTTCCGTGACTGTGTAGTTCATTTCTGCAGGTGTTAGATTTTTACTGATGAAATATATTACATAAGTAAACAAGTTCTCTTTCTGTCCCAAAGAGGCACCTATTGCTGTATCAGATGCATCAGTTGAGATATGGAATGGTAAAGACCAATTTGGTCCACGAAGAATGGGGGCAACAGACAATTTCTCTTTCAGAATTTGAAATGCATTTTGACAATCATTTGTCCAATGAAATTCAATGCCTTTTGCTAATAATTTGAACAGAGGTTGGGCTATTTTACTAAAGTTTTCAATAAATCGTCTATAATAGCCTGCATAGCCTAAGAAACTTCTAACCTCTTTCTGTGTTGTAGGAGGCATTAAGTTTACTAAGACTTGGATCTTGGCTGGATCCACCTTTATTCCTGAAGCAGAAATGTGGTGTCCCAGAACTATTCCCTCTGTCAACATCATATAGCATTTCTCATTGCTTAATGACAAATTTGTTTCAATGCATCGCTTCAAGACTTTCTCAAGGTTATTTAAACAATCATTGTATGTGTTTCCATAAACTGTGAAATCATCCATGTAGACCTCTACACATTCATGAATTAGATCAGCAAATATTGCGAGTACTGCTCTTTGAAAAGTTGCAGGTGCATTGCATAGACCGAATGGCAAAACATTATATGCATAGGTTCCCCATGGGCATGTAAATATTGTTTTGTCTTGGTCTTCTTCTACTATTCTTATCTGATTGTATCCGCTAAACCCATCTAAGAAGGAGAAAAATTTCTTGCTAGCTAATGAGTCTAACACTTGATCAATGAAAGGTAGAGGAAAATGATCTTTGAGTGTAGCTTTGTTTAATTCTCGGTAGTCTACACATACCCTCCATTTTCCATTTTTCTTTGGCACAATAACCAGTGGAGAAACCCATGACTATCTGAAATAGGATAAATGAATCCAACTTGCAACAATTTTTGTAACTCCACTTTCACTATTTCCTTCATCATCATATTCATTCGTCTTTGAGGTTGTCTTACAGGTTTAAGCTGGTCATTTGTGTAGATGTGTTGGATACATGTGCTAGGATGAATTCCCTGCATATCAGTATAATCCCAAGCAAAAGCTTTTGAATATTTTTGTGATAGTGCAATTACCTCTTGCTCTTGTGCTGATTGCAATTGATTTCCAATGTTTAATTGCTTTCCAGGATATACCTCAATTGTTTTTGTTGTAGGAGTGGAGACAGTGTTTACAGGAAAAATGTCTATAAAAGTTTTCCGCAAAGTTTGAATAGTACAGGTTTCCTGAAAACATTGATTCAAAAGTTCGTTTGCAGCTTCATATTGAGCTTCTCTAAGCTGCTCTGAGATACTTGGTTCTGAGATAAAAAGGTCCATCAAATCTTCATTCTCTTCTTCTTCTCTAAAATCAAAGAATTGATTTATACTTAAAACTGCTTTTGTTTGTTGCTTTTCTTGAGTTTCAAGTATTGATTCTAAAGAAGTGGTTTGTGCAGGTGAATAAAGAGTGATATGTTTCCTTTCATCTCCATGTGAAATTATCATGCTTCCAGATCTGCATCCTATGAACGCATCAACAGTGGCTAACCAGGGTCTGCCTAAAATCAGAGGATGTCCTCCTAAGTTTGTCTTTGGTTGCAAGATCAGGAAGTCAACAGGATACTCCCATGAATCCAAGGAGACTATGATATCTTTTAACATTCCTTTAGGAACAACTTTAGATCTATCTGCTAATTCCAAGACTGTTGAAGTTGATCTAATGTTGTTTAATTGCAAAGTTTTCATTGTCTCCATTGTCATTACGTTTATAGCTGCTCCCAAGTCTATTAATGTGTTTGGTACAGAGAAATTATTTATTGATATGGTAACCATTGGGATACCAGGATCAATATATTTTTCTACTATGGTTTGAGTAGACATGAGACTTGCTAATTTACCAATGACTTGGATTGTTGTAGGATCCTTTTTCTTTCTTTCTTTCCGAATGCACAATTCCTTTATTGTTTTTGCATATATTGGTATTTCTTTAATTACTTTTAACAAAGGAATTTTGACACATGCATTTTTTAACTCATCTAAGATATCAAATTCAGGAAGGGTTATTTGGTTTTGTTGCTCCACCAACCTTTCAGGATAAGCTGGTGCTTGTGTTGTAACATTTTTTCCTTTCTGATTTTGTACCTCAGTTTGTGATGTTTCAGATGATTCTCCTTGTTCAGTTGGTTCTTCTATAATTGGAGGAGAATCCTTTTAAGTACTTTTCCAGACCTTAGATGGACATCATCAAGAGGAAGGATTGAATATGTAGGAAAACATGCTGCTTCCTCTACAGTGTATGCAGATTTGTCCACCCTGTTATTTGGATTGGCCATTGGTTGGGCTGGCAGTTGAGTTGGTCTGGGTTGATTTGCAGGTAGCTGTAATTGTTGTGGTTGGGTCAACAACGATGGAGGATTCTGTTGTGGAAATGGGATGGATGGCGGATATATAGAATGTTGTTGTTGAAAGGGTATGGATTGCAGATATTGTGGATATGCAAATGGTTGTTGATTTTGTTGCTGGTATTGTTGTTGATACTGTTGAGGTTGTTGGTTTCCATAACTATATCCTCTCCAACCTTGTGCAGGTTGTTGTGAATATTGTTTTGGAGGCCAAGCTTGCCATGGCATTGGAGGGGTCCAAGGATTATAAGGTGGATAAGCATAATTTTGCTGAGGGAATTGTGGCTGATTTGGTTGAGGCATTCTAGGTGGCCATGGTCTCCGTGGTGCAACATAATAGAAACCTTCTGTTCCTGGCACTTCTTCCATTGAGTTCATTTGTAACTCTTTCAATTTTACACAACTCTCCGTGGAATGATTGCCTGTACAAAGACCACAAACCTGAATACTATCCAAAGGACAGTCTCTCAAAGGATGTTTCTTTTTACATTTTGAACAAAATATTGCTAAGGCTTGTTCTTATTCTTCCTTCTTCTTGTTTGCCTTTAGCACATCCACTTGTGTCCCTAATGTACTCAAAAGATCTATTTTGAAATTTTCCAATAGACTTCCTATTTCAGCTCTGGTTATCCCTCCTGCAGCTAACTTTGCTGCTTTGGAACTCACTTCCCTTCTTCTGGTTTTTGATCTTCCTCTAGAATATTTCTGACATAACTCGACAATTTCATCGAATGGAAGGTTTGAAATGTCTCCTTTGCCCATCACATTCAAAATTTCAAGGTATTCATCCCTTACACCTTTGAGAAAGATTGTGCGAACAATTTCTTGAGTTAGAGAATGTTGTTTAGATTTCTGAAGATTATATGCGAATCTTTCTAAATATTCTTCTAAACTTTCATCTTCTTGTTGTGTCATTCTAAACACATCTTCCTTTGAATCTCTAGATCTACAATAAGCTTGGTATTTCTTAAGGAAGACGGTTCGCATATCATCCCAAGAGGCTATTGTTTGTTCTCCTAAACCCATAAACCATTTTAAAGCTGCTGCTTTTAATGTTGCAGGAAAAAGACGAAGTTTATGAACATCATCAGTATATCCATATGTTCTACATAAGATATCAAATTCAAACATGAATGAATCAGGATCTTCTGTAGACATTCCATAGAAGTTTGGCAATACAGAAGGTGGAATGTTTTTCATTTTTACTTCTTCTCCTAGTATTGCACTTGTATCTACTATCGGAAAACCGAAAGTAGTTTCTTGGTCAAGTCCATCTTCTTGTCTTTTTCGGTCATTTTCTAGCTTCCTATCATTTTCTTGTTTTGCTTCTTCCTCTCTCTTCCTTCTCCATTCTCTCTGTTGTCTTTCAAATTCAGCCCTTTGTTGTTCAGGAGTGAGGATAACGGATCCATGTCCCTCTTCTGCCATTGTTTGATTTATCTCAATTTCAAGTGGAATTTCAAATTGTTGGAAGATAGGAGGATCGATGGATGGAAAAGTAGGCTATTTTCCTTTCTCTTTTTGTTTTCCGGAAGTGGAGAATTTTTGTTTTGCTTCCCAAGCTAACAAAGTTTGCCTTTCAATCAAGGTTAATCTTTGGCCAGTTCTTTGCTTTTCTACCAACTCCTCAATTGTTGGATTACCAGTAACTGGAGTGTGTGATGATCCTAGTTCTATTGTTGGGGGGCTTTAATAAATCTACCTTGAGGATCTCTATATCTAGGCATAAAGAAACATAACTTAAATGGAATGTAACTAATGTTTTTGTGATTTTGAATTTTTTTTATCTTTCTATTGACTATGCCGATATTTTCCTCCCCGGCAATGACGCCAAAATGTTGAGCTAATTTATGGTCCTAAATTAACACAATTATTTCTTATCAATCCGGGTTGTTTATGCTTTGAGGCAAGTTCACTATATGTGAAGATCAGATATAACCAAACCTTGAAAGATAAGTTATTCAAAAGCTAAAGATAATACATCTTATAACTCTAATTCAATTAGCTCAAAAAGAGAAAAACATTGAAAGGGTTCTTGACCTCAAGAAGTCCACCTTCACCTCAATTATCACTTAATGAATCAGAGATTGAAACCGAAAGCTCAAGATGCATAAATTATAAATGAAAGAATCTCTTAACTTAAGAGACACATAAGATATTCCATCATAATTCATTAATCTCAATATCTAAATCTAAATGGGAATAAAACTGCTTGCATGTAAACAAAAGAAACTAGTTTTGATTCATCATTTAGCAGAATGGATGTCCAACTTGAACATCTGTTTTTTCAACTCAATAAAGTGATGAATAAGCTATTAACAAATGAAATCAATCACTATGCATAAACCATAAAGCAAACTAAAATAAAGCTTTGAAAAACTAGTTCTATAATTAACCAAATTACAATGAAATAAAACTAGTTTATCATGGAAGTGTACTTAGCTTGGAGTGGGGGCCCTCCACCCTTGCCTTGCAAACTTTGAGAGGTGATATCAGAAGCTTAGATCAGTCACAAATCCATAGTATTGCACAGCAAAATAATAATAACACAAGTCTTCAAATTACTTCTCAATCCAAAGATGTCTTAGCATACATAAGCCATCAAAGTTTTGGCTTTAAATAAGAAGTCTCATGAACAAACTGATCTATAATCACTCAAACAAACCCATCTACTCTCATCCACCTATCCAATTCGAATTCATTATCCCCAACCCAAGAAAGATGACCATTCCTATGAAAACTCAAAACAGCCCTATTTCTATGGGATTCCTGCATGACTAGTCATGGTTGACTAGCACCAAATGGGCCTAATAAAGCTTGTTCAGTTCGAACTAAGCATTGTTGGCTTAGTCCTAGTTCTCAAGCTGTCCATCCATGCATTCCATTCGTGCCCAAGTGTCCTGCAACCATACCAACCATAGAGCTATTACGGGAATTTCTGAATCTGCCAATTTTGCACTAAAAACCAAATTTTCATAAAAACTTTAGAAATTGAAAAATTAAAATTAAATACCTGAATAGATATCAAATATACATCAAAATAGGATAAATGAAGGGAAAATGGATGGAAAATAGATGGATAAGTAAGTTTCTTTGAGCAAAAATAAGACCAAAACTAAGGCTCAACACATATTATAGGCTAAAAACAAATTATCTTGGCTGATATTTTCTCTAGTGAAATTTGCACTAGTTCTATTACTCATATCATGCTGCTTCTTCCTACATTCATTTGCATAATGTCCATATTTTTTACAATAGTGACATTAGACATTGGATTTATCATACCTTTGTCCTTGAGCATGATGTTGTCCACTTTGTTGGTTGCTGCCTTGGCCTTGGTTCTGATTTGGATTGTTGCCTCTTCCTTGAGCATTTGCTGGACTGTTTCTTCCACCTCTGTTTTGGCTTCTGCCTCTTCCTCTCTTGTTTCATTTGCCTTGACCTCTTCCTCTTCCAAAGAACATCTGGGTCTTAAAGGCATGCTCTAGAGATGAATTTCATTTCTACTCAATCTCTTCTCATATGTTATCAGTGATGCATGTAGTTCATCAACTGAGACGTTTGTGAGATCCTTTGTCTCTTCTATGGTGGTGATAATCACATCGAACCTTGAGGGTAGGATCCTCAATAGTTTCTCCACAATCCTCTTTTCTTCAAGAATCTCTCCATGAGACCTTATCTGTGTGACCACACCAATCACATGTGTGAAGAATGAGTCAATATTATCTGACTCCTTCATGCAGAGAGTCTCAAAATCTCTCCTCAGCAACTGTAATTTTGTTGTCTTCACTTTCTCCATGCCTTGATAGGCTATCTTGAGAGTTTGTCATGCTTCTTTGGATCTCTTAGCTGCTGCTATCCTTGGAAACACACTCTCATGCACTGCTTGATACAAAAAGTAGAGGGCTTTAGAATCCTTCTTCTTATTGCTCTTCAATAGATCTTTCTCTGCCTGAGTTAAATTATTAAACTCATTTTCATCTACTGGTTCTTCAAAACCATCTTCAACAAATTCCCATAAGTCTTGGGAATCAAGCAGAGCTCTCATAGTTATTGCCCAATAGTCATAGTTTTTTCCATTAAATTGTGGGAGCTGAGTATTACAGATACCCATGCTAGTGCTAGCTCCAGCCATTCTTGCACTCTTAACTATGCTTCAAAATACTTGACTGTGTATCTAAAAAATATTGACTGTCCTCAACAGTAACACAAAAACTAACTTGAGAAATACCTTGGATTCTTTCTTGACCGAGTCTTCACTCTGCTGGAGAAGCTGCTGCAGCGAGAAATCCTTCCTTTAGCTTCTTTGACACCTTCAAAGAGCTTAGACAAGCTTCAGTACCATGTTGGGAATTTTTGATAATTCCAGAACAGAATGAATAGAGAATAATGCTTTGTTTCTTAACACACAGGAACAAAAAAAATTGTTTCCGGAGGACAGAGTTTCACACACACAAAAGATTTCTATTCATTAATAAAACTGACTGTTACAAAATTCGCTCACGGAAGCTGCAAATCAAAAACAAACATCAAAGTCTTCTGCCTCTGCACTGTTGTGCATTACCCAGAAAACTACTCTGTCTCTGCACTGAGAAAAATTACTCTGTCTTAGTTTGCAAGTTTCTTTTACACTACTATGTGTAAATTTTTTACATTACATATGCGCTACTGCGTATTCCCCTTTTTTGCATTACATTATATCCTCAAAAAAAAAATCTCGCACTGGTGCGCTACATTGCATTTCAACAAAAAACAAAAACAGAACATAACCTTTTTTGTTTTGACTTGTGCCATAACAAACATCCGTGAATTAAAAAAAAAACAATGAAATTAAATTCTACCTACATTTACCAACCACAGTAAATTCATATTAAATATTCATTAATTACTTCACGTGGGTTTTGCTCCACGTCCATCCACGCTTTTCAATCAGCCCTGCATCCATATTCAGTGATACAACCTTGAGAGTCATACAGAGGTCCTTTCGAAAATAAAAAAAAATTGTGTCACCGCTGCCATAACCATTGATCTTGCCCTCATTGATTGAATGGCTGACGGCAATATCGGATAGCCAAATTGGACGGACTTTATGCACCGAGGAAAGGATGTTTTGGAAAGGACTGCTCAGACACGTGTCCGCTGCTGAGCATGCTCGCTGCCTCTGGAGGAATACCACTGTTCGGTGAAAAGTAGTGCGGGGAAAACACTGGCGGTTTCTGGGAAATTTGCGGTCGCTGTTCAACTATCGCTGCAGTTGAAATTATCATTTCAATAGATATTTGAGGGCATACTCTACCTGTAAACAAAATTACACAAAATATATATATGTACACATTGATGTGAGGTTGACTGAGATGTTAAAAGAGCTGGAAAATATTATATACCTCTCCCCGAGTATTCTCATCCACATTTTCCAAAGCGCTCCAAAGATATCTTTAGGTGGACACTTTTGCTTCTTCCATGACCGTTTCTCCTAGAAATGCAACGTGTGAGCAACGATTGACATTTAACATGTCTTTTACTCCTCTCTTTGTTTAACCCGGGAAGCGAAAGAACTCACCATTCTCATCTCTAAAAGTTTTTAAAACATCTGCCAAGAATGATAGTTGTAGATGATTCAACAGAATGAAAGAGCAAAAATCCTTCGCTGTTGGCACAGTTTACAACTAAAACTTGGCTCTTCGTGTCAACATTTTCATTTACCTGAGGATACATTGTATCCATGCAGTCTCAAGATTCAAAGTCCCATGGCCGTAACATAAATATCAGCAACAGGATTTTCCCTAGCCCATCCAATGCCTCCTTCGTTCCAATGGTTGTGCATTAATTTCAAATATTACTACCATAAGCTTCTAAGCTCAATTAAATAGAGGCACTAATGGTCTAATCAAAAAGTGAATCGTATAGAACGCTTAAAGACAAGGTACCTGTATGTTGGAAATTTCTGGTAATTTCAAACAAAAGCTGAACAGAGAATGATACTCTGTTTTGCACAGGATCTTAACACAGCGGAAACTAAAATTGTTTTGCTGTAGACAGAGTTTCAGCAACACAAAAAAACTTCTATTCATTAACAGGAAACCAACTGTTACATAAATCATCTTCCTCACATAGAGGGATTTCACAACTGCTGTTACAAAAGCATCTTCCTCACATAGAGGGATTTCACAAGGAACGCTTCAGCTCCACAAAATAAAATACTCTGTTTCAGCTCCAAATTTTTACACTACTATGTGTAAAAATAAAACTTACATTTACTGCTGTAAAAATCTCTTACATTCGCTTTCTGATTCTATTGCATTTCATATGCAACTTACAAAAATAATTCACTTGCGCTACTGCGCATGTTTTCATTACACATTCATATTCAACGAACAAAAGACATTACATTCACGCTCTGTCGAGCATTCCCTTTCTCCCTACTCACACGCTGTTGCGTGCTTACAATGCTGGTTCAACTAACGAACACAAAAATTTCTTTACGCTGCTGCGTCCCACACACATTTCTTTCAATAGAACAAAACCTTACATTCGCACTGCTACATTCTTCCCTTCCATTACATATGCAATGAACAGCTTACATTCACGCTGCTGCATGTATATTTCATTTCATGTTTTACAAGACAAAACAAGGAAATGCATTACCTTCACGCTGTTGCGCTTCACTTCGTCTTTCACCAACGAACTACAAAAAAAAACTCACGCTTCTGCGTGTTGCATTACACATTCAACAAACGGCAAAATGACAATACATATTAACTTGTCCCATACTCCCGAGAATTAAAAAATAATAAACTTAAAGACCTTTTACCAACATTCTACAAATGCAGTAAATTCCATTAAATTACTTTACTGACAATCTGGCAGTCGAACCAAGAATTTTACTTTAGGTTAATTTATTTCTAGAACGATGGTACTTCAGCATGGCAATATATATTTTTTCATTAACCGTGGATTTTACTCCACGTCAAATGCACGGTGGTCAGCCAATATCGCACAGACTTTCAAACTGCTACCATAACCGTTGATCTGGCCATCATTGATCGGATGGCTGTTGGCAATATCGCGCGGCCTTATTTGCTAAACGTTAAGCTCCGGGGAACAACGGTTTTGGCAAGGACTGCTGTGGACATGCGTCAATAGGTGAGTGTGATCGGAGCTCCTCCGAGGAATACCACCACTCGGTGAAAAGCGATGCGATAAGCTCATGATGGTTTTTCAGGAAGAAACGCTGTTTGCAGTCGCTGCGTGTGATGCCGGATTCCGGCATGCACCACAGTTGAAATTAATATTCCAACACTCCCCTTTAATTTCAACTGTTGGGTTACCAGTGATACCCAAACATTTCATCAAAAGCTCAAAACTTTTCTGTCCCAATGGTTTGGTCAGAATATCAACAACCTGCTCCTTCTCCGCTCTTATGACAGATTTAATTCCATATCTCTCCCCTATAAGAAGATCCATATGATAGAGTTCTACCATGGTCTTCATCAAATCTTCAATCTCTTCCTCTGTCATATTGACAAGGGTGTTGGCAGTGAAGCCCATCTCCGCCATCTTGGAAAGAGTTACGTATCGATCTCCATACTCTTTAAACAGATCTTCAAGGAACTTCAATTCCTTTCTCCCATTCATGGGTTCTATCCATTTCCTATCCTTAATTGCTTCTTCGAAATGAACAGGGCCATGATAAGATAAAGCAAACAAAGAGTTCATACCTTCATTTGTTGCCTCTTGTGTTGGTGCTGCTATCTGGGGATGTATTTTAGCCATCTCCTCATCATCTTTATCATGAGACAAACAATTTTTAACATTCGCTGTTTTCTCTAAGCTTCCATCCCAAGCTTCCTCCTCAATGAATTGTGGTTCTGCTGTCTTCACTTTCTCCATGCCTTGATAGGGTATCTTGAGAGTTTGCCATGTTTCTTTGGATCTCTCGGCTGCTGCTATCTTTTCAAACACACTCTCATCCACTGCTTGATACAAGAAGTAGAAGGCTTTACAATCCTTCTTCTTATTGCTCTTCAACAGTTCTTTTTCTGCCCGAGTCAAGTTATTAAACTCATCTTCATCTGTTGGTTCTTCAAAACCATCCTCAACAAATTCCCATAAGTCTTGTGAGGCAAGCAAAACTTTCATAGTTATTGCCCAATAGTCATAGTTTTTCTCATTAAATTGTGGGAGATGAGTATTAAAGATACCCATGCTAGTGCTAGTGCTGATGCTGGAGCTGGAGCCAGCCATTCTTGCACTCTAAACTATGCTTCAAAATACTTGACTGTGTATTTAAAAATCACTGACTGTCTTCAACAGTAACACAAAAACTAGCTTGAGAAATACCTTGGATTTTTTACTGAGTCTTCACTCTGTTGGAGAAGCTGTTGCAACAAAAAAATCCTTCCTTCAGCTTCTTTGACACCTTCAAAGAACCTGTAATAACTCTGATACCATGTTGGAAATTTCTGGTAATTTCAAACAAAAGCTGAACAGAGAATGATACTCTGTTTTGCACAGGATCTTAACACAACAGAAACTAAAATTGTTTTGCTGCAGAGAGAGTTTCAGCGACACAAAAAAACTTCTATTCATTAACAGGAAACCAACTGTTACATAAATCATCTTCCTCACACAGAGGGATTTCACAAGGAACACTTCGACTCCACAAAATAAATTACTCTGTTTCAGCTCCAAATTTTTACACTACTATGTGTAAAAATAAAACTTACATTTACTGCTGTAAAAATCTCTTACATTCTCTTGTTGATTCTATTGCATTTCATATGCAACTTACAAAAATAATTCACTTGCGCTGCTGCGCAAGTTTTCATTACACATTCATATTCAATGAACAAAAGACATTACATTCACGCTATACCGAGCATTCCCTTTCTCCCTACTCACACGCTGCTGCATGCTTACAATGCTAGTTCAACTAACAAACGCAAAAATTTCTTTATGCTGCTACGTCCCACACACATTTCTTTCAATAGAACAAAACCTTACAATTACACTGCTACATTCTTCCCTTCCATTACATATGCAATGAACAACTTACATTCACATTGTTGCTTGTATATTTCATTTCATGTTTTACAAGACAAAACAGGGCAATGCATTACCTTCACGCTGCTGCGCTTCACTTCGTCTTTCACCAATGAACTAAAAAAACTCACGCTTCTACGTGTTGCATTACACTTTCAACAAACACCAAAATGACAATACATATTAACTTGTCCCATACTCCCGAGAATTAAAAAAATAATAAACTTAAAGACCTTTTACCAACATTCTACAAATGCAGTGAATTCCATTAAATTACTTCACTGACAATCTGGTAGTTGAACCAAGAATTTTACTACCAAGAATTTTACTTCACGTTAATTTATCTCTGGAACGATGGTACTTCAGCATGGCAATATATATTTTTTCATTAACCGTGGATTTTACTCCACGTCAAATGCACGGTGGTCAGCCAATATCGCAAGGACTTTCAAACTACTACCATAACCATTGATCTGGCCATCATTGATCCGACGGCTGTTGGAAATATCGCGCGGCCTTATTTGCTGTACGTTAAGCTCCGGGGAACAGCGGTTTTGGCAAGGACTGCTGTGGACACGCGTCAACAGGTGAGTGTGATCGGAGCTCCTCTGAGGAATACCACCGCTCGGTGAAAAGCGATAAGCTCATGATGGTTTTCTGGGAAGAAAAGCTGTTCGCAGTCGCTGTGTGTGATGCCGGATTCCGGCATGCACCGCAGTTGAAATTAATATTCCAACACTGTAAACATAATCCAATGCGTCCTTGATTTCCTTTTTGAAATGGCGATCGATCTCTAACCGTTCAACAGTATCAACGGCCCACAGACGTTCAAATAGATCAAGCGGATAGTGACAGGGCACTACAATAACAAATTATCTGTTGTTAAGCTTCACTTTAATTTAATCTTTAAACGAAATAAAAAACAAATTTAGTGAATTCAAAGTGTTAGGTTGATACCATGGTTTCCGAATTTCATTAAAACGAAGTTCAAGAATTCCAAGCACTTGGTGTTCCCTATACGCACGAATACAGGGGCTGTAGATGCCGGTGAGCTGAGGAATGATCCATCATTCGATTGAAGTTTGATGATTTTGTGCCACTCTACGATTTCTTGCAGGCCTTCCAAATAATACAAGAATATTGTTGGAACCGTATAGAGAACATCAGTAGGAATCCTGATCCAAACACCACCACGACGGTAAGGGCAATTGACAATGACATTGAGAAATGACAATTTTATCAAAGGCAAATCATAAGGCAAATCCAAACATAAGCTTTTCGCTTCATTTAGCAGTGCATAAAAGACAATTTCAAATCCACTTGGCCGGTGATTGTCCGCTTCATCCTCCATCATTCCAACATGTTTCTTCAAGAATTCAGTACATGCCATATATATATATATATACTATTTAGAGCTATAAATATGGATGGTAATCTATCATGTTTTTTCAATATGTGAATGATATTTTAAGTTACGGAAACAGCTATGTTTTTTCACACAAACCAGATTATACCTACCATTGTTTTATTATTAAATAAAAATAAAGTTCGCAAACCTTTCCGCACTTGTGTGTCGCCAGTGTGCCATACGGCGAGGGTAATAATACACGCAAGAGTAGCGAATACTCTGTCATATCTTAGGAAATGGTCCTCTACGCCCCAAGAACCATCTTGCAGCTGATTTTGAAGAATCCATTGGAGTGTTTCAGGAAAGTGAGGGTGGTCAGAGCCACTAAGTGCTGGAATCTCTGCTACCCAAGCAGTGTCATACGCAGAGGGATTCGTTTCCCCATCGCCCATACCTCTAAACATACTCTTAATATCAGATATTAATGTCTCCACACGCTTCTCGTCAGCTACTGCCACCTGAAATTAATAGTGGTCAACCATAATGTTTTAGAAAATATCGGCTGACATTCTTGGGACGTGAACCACAATATTTTCCAAAGAAGAAATTTAACGAGAAACAAGAAATTTAACGAACAACCGCTGAGAATACTAACCTTGTTAGATGATAGTATAGAATCAATAATATCATCCTTCCAAACTGCCGGAGGGAATTGTGGTGTCGCTAGTGTCTAAGCAGAAAGCGAATCTGAAGGTATCCCATAAAAATGAAAAAAATAATAGTGCAATTAATCACTTGGCAGGATGTTGTGAACATTTAAATTATTTTCGCTCCAGGGCATGAAAATAAGCGTGCCATCTTCTTTTTATCAGAGTGATTGGAAAGGGAAATCGAGTCTTCGCCAACACGAGCAATGATGTTGCTTGAACCTGCATATTCAATAATACTAAGAAATCGAATCGAAACTAACACGAGATAAATATACAATTAAACTTAAAACTGTGTGCGTACCCGATCGTAGGTAGATGCTTCTGTGCTTTCTGGCAGGGCTTCTGTTATTAAACGTACTGAAGAGACGTGGAATGCACTGTGTATTCACATGGGCGTCAAGAGTGAGATGATTAGGTCCACCCAGTGTCGCAGTAACGAGAATATGGGATGACAATGAAGACAGGAGCATTGCTATTTTGCCAAATGCGCCACTGGATTACCAGAGGTAGAGAAGGAGTTTAATTATGTGGAATATTAAGCTGTAGGAAATTACTATAAATAAGCAATGTCCAGGAGGACTTCTGTGACCAAAACCAAAGTTTCGTAGCCGCGTTGAAAATAGATCTCCTCTCCACAGCACTACACTCCAAAGATTTGAGATGCCGAAATTTGTCTATTGTCCATAAATTTTCCTTGGCATATGATGGGTGCAGATAATTCAATATGAAAGTTCCTGCATTCAATTTGAAAGCTACGGGAACCTTCCGTGAATAGACTATGGAAGAAACGAGAATTGCTGAACAATTTTCAAATTAGTGGTGCGCTGTTCAGAATACGGACGCGATGATAGGAGCCCTCGAAATTTTTACGAACTGGTAAATTTTTCTTTCAATTCAAAATATAAGTTAGATAGATAGATCTAATAGTACTAATCGATGAAGTTGTTGAATAATTTAATAAGAAAAGGGTTTTTTCAATGTCTTTTTGAAAATTTCATTTTCAAAACGTATTGGACAGCCAGGTTTTAATGTACAACGTAAAAATGGAATGCACTTTCAATTCAAAGTAATAAGTTAAATAGATCAATTTATTCGTACAATTAGGTAAAAAAATCCTTTCCATTCAAAATATTGGTGAGAGCATTAATCTCTGACTCTCATTCTCCTCGGCTAGATGCAGTTAATTGACTTACAAATCAAAATATTGTTGATAGGATTAATACCCACTCTCATTTTTGCATATGGGGTGTCATACTCACTTTCAGGCAATTTACTTAGTTGAGTTATAATTTTCACAACATCATTCTCTCACTCTCATTTTTGTCTATTGGGTTTCATACTTAGATTAACTTAGTTGAATTGTAGTTGAGTCTTATTTCATTGATTTATTGCTATTGTTTCGTTCTCTCTTATGTAATTTATTTAGATGTTACTCAATGATGAAAAGAATTAGAGCTAGTTCACTTCATTTCTAGTTTCATGTTTTCAACCTTTGCAATCTTTATCATGGTATGAGAGCGCCAAGTTGCATAAAACTCCTTGAGAGCATTTCAGAACATAGAGAACAAGGAGAACTAAGAAGCAGGCCAAAGCCAAGGTGAGATGGAACCATCACTATGCGAGAAGTCATGTGTTTTTGGCTTAAAAAATTGTGAGGAGCCATAGGGGACACCAGTTGTTGTGTGCCCCTCCCTTTCAAGTCATCAAAGTGCATGTATTCATTCACATGGACTGTACAATAAGTGTCATACATGGAAGGTGAGGTGTCGCCAACCTTTTGGCATTGCTCACGATCATTTTCGAGGTTGTTTAGGGTTTGTTCTTGCTCAAACATAGCAGGTGGTATTATGCCCTCGTTTATGTTGCTCATGCCTCATGCGTGGGCATTATGCTCCCTTGAATCCCATGATAGAGCCTTCATTTCCTTGCCTCTTACGGTTGTCATTTTCTTCGTGTGAGGTTGTTTCGATGAGATTGTGGGGGCTCTGCCATTTACGGGGTTGTTACCATTTATCCCTTAGCGGATTGTTGTAAGTTCCCTGTGGTGCACCAAATCGTGGTAAATTTGTCCCTAACTTATTGCAAATTTCATTAGGTCGAATGGTTGATATGGAGGTTTCATGCTTGAGTCCTATTTCATGAATGTAACCCTTCAAATTCTGCAAATGTTTTTACATGGATTTCTCTTGGGTTTTCCTAGAGTGTAACACCATTGTCTTTTTTTTTAGTTATAGGAGTCTGTTGTAAGTAAGATTTGTTCGAGTCTTCATCACTATTGCAACGGTGTGTAGGCATGGCTTACAATTTATGTGTTTTTTAACACATTCTTTCTTGCTAGAAATTGTAGTCTTCGTGTTATGGCTCTATTTTTTTTGGTTTTGTGGAGGTAAATTGATGTTGTGGCTCTAATTTTAGGGTTTATGGCTCTAATTTTGGTTTCGGTTTTGTGGAGGGTAAATTACTGTTATGGATTTGTTATGGCTATTATGGCTCTGATTTTAGGGTTATATCTCTCATTTTAGGGTTATCTGTGATGGGTTATGGCTCTGATTTTAAGGTTGAACAAGAAATTTATTAATTATTACTTAATTTGACTTGAGAGTAATGTGTTCAAGCACAAAAAAAGCTAACCTTGCCTAATTTACATGGATATCCTTGCCTAATTTTTAAAAATCGACTCAATTGTGTGAATTTCAAATCTTTAGGGTTAGGGTGTTATATGGGGTTGGGGTTTGTGAAACACTAATTGGGAAGGTCTCTGCGTGATTCTTATTTTATTCTACAGCCTCACAATTTTCGTGTTTTTTAACACTTTCTATCCTACTACCATACTGGTAATTCACATCACATATTTTACAAGGAGATTTAAACCTTTGCAATACAATAAAACAATCACATGTTATAAGAATTTTGGCATTGCTTACATAATTTTAAAATTTAAATACATGTGATATGAACTCCATTTCGCATTATTAAAAAACTTTTCATATTGGCAATACAATAGACCATCTCCCATGGTTTAAAAACTTTAATACTTGCAATATAATTGCTCATGTCCTCCATCCAAACTTGTTTACATTACAGAGAGCCCGAATGATGATATTATACTTTTGACCTTTGTCCAAAATTTGCATCGCAAAGAGCTTGGGTGATGGTATTACAATTCATTTGCACTCACACCATGGGTATCTTATTTAGAGGTTGTTGTTCGGTCATTTATGGGTATAAACTATAATAATATTTTTTTTATTCATTATATTTTTGAAGTATTCATATTTATAAAATATTTCAAAATCTACAATAGAAATAGGAATTTCAAATAGGGAGTCACAACATTAAAGACAAGATCAAAACCCTGCCTTTCCAATACTTATATGCATCTTAAATTCTACGCTACCATCTTTACAAAGGCCTTCAATAAGGGTATTGTGTGTGATAGTATCCACAGGTTTTCCCATATACGATGGTGTTCTTATGAACCATAAGTTACCATCATGACGAAGTTGTTAACTTTAGATAGTTTTAATGTAGATGCAACTGCTTTAGTTTATGGCATATGCCATTCCAAAACTTATATACATCTTGAATTGTACTCTACCATCTTTACAAAGCCCATCAAGAAGGGTATTGTGTGTGACATTATCAAGTCCATGGCTTTTACCATATTCCATGGTGTTCTTATGCACCATATGTTATTACCATCACGACGACGTTGTTAACTTTAGAGAGGTGTAACGTAGATACAATTGCTTCACTTTATGGCATAGACCATTGAAACATAAGGGTAGGATGAGACATCTATCATAAAAATACAAATTGATTCCAAAAACAACCTGCACAATTATATAGCAGTACACCACCCATGTTGAGTATCAAGGAAGTCAAGATGTTTTTTGGAAATACATTTATTAAAATTAAAAATCATTAGTTGCATTGTCAAACCTTTTTTATTTAGAGTTATGCCAAGTATAAGAAGCTAGACAGAATAGACCCGAACAAAGAATACTTGACTACGTTGGTCTTGCAATGGTGAATTGCAAACATTGCAATGAACATGTTTGTTACATTTCCAAACGTGGAAGTTTATGAATGGAACCACACCATCTTCGAATAAAATTAATATATTAGTGTCAATAAATTATGTGATGAGAGTAGCTTATTCTTTATAAAGTTTATCTGTGATGAGAGTAGCTTCAAGTTATATTTTTCATGCAATCTATGATGAAATTGCAGGGATTTTTTTTAATTACAATCTGTTGTCAGTGCTAGAAATTTGTCAGCTAAGGGGGTCTCCCTGATGTGAAGTCCCAATTAGACCTCACACTATATGGAGTAGGAGCCCCATCCAGAGTATCGACCTGACTACCATGTATGTTGTAGATTTTCCTTGGCTAGAAAGTTCAACACAAGAAAGTATCAAGGTCCTTCTACCGAAAGGGGAGAGAAAAGTGGGACCTTTAAAGACAAGTAATAATACAAATATAGAAAAGGCACACAAGCACATACATAAGAATGGATCGTTTATCAACCAGAAAAAATATTTCGCAAGGAAGTAATGATTATTAAAGCAAATACAACACACTTTTAACAAGATAAGTACCAAAGCCACCGAAATAGTTAAATTTCCTTAGTACATATGAGAAACAACATCCATCTCAAACACTCAAAGAACAATATTACAATATTCATGACATATGCATGAACGTGTGTCATCTCAACGAGCTTCTGAATTAAGTAAAAGTTCTAAGATACATTGAAACAACGAACACCACTAGCCCCAATAGTGAAGCATTTTTGATCTTTCAACCGGTTACTTTTCCATTTACCTATAGCATTAGACATAAAGCAAATAGACTGCTACATCCATAATATAGGGATTTTGTAAAATGAATCTGGTTCTCTATATTAATTTTTGCTTTTAAAATCTGTATATCAATGGTCAGCTCTAGATTGCAATCATTAAAATGATTGGTCACCTAATTATTTATAAATAACCTTTTTCCATAACAATTCTCATTTTGATCTTCGGCAATGATTGATAAACAATTTGTCTTTAACATAAAATGAAATTTAATTTGCCTTAACGAATGGGGAAAGCAAAAACACGTTGGCAACCATGAATTTCATCGCCGGCTTGAGAAAGAGAAAAAAAAGAAAAGAAATTTGTTATAACAGCCGCTGATCAGCAAGCGCATGCGTTACTACACCGTGAACAGAACACCACGCACCTTGATTGGAATAATTTATCCTACGCAACTGGTTCGAACAGGATAATTTAATTAATTTCCGTATTTTGTTATAACAGCCGCTGATCAACAAGCACATGAGACTAATTCGAATAATTTATCCTACGCAACTGGTTCGAACAAGATCTTTTTGACATGTTCTTTAATTTCCGTATTTTGTGAAAGTGTTAAACCGTCCTCTTCCACGTAAAACAGCTGCATTGATCTCGCACTGTCAAAAACCATTCTCTTGCAATTGTCTGGCACGTCTTTTGTGTTCAGGAATTCACATTTCAAATCTGCGAGGGCGTTTTCCATGAGACTATAAATATGTTCGAGAGCTTCTTCCTCTGAAAATTCGGGATGGTCTTTCATGAACATTGTATGGCAGAAGCCACCTCTCCTTGACCTCTCTCCGCCTGCACATAATTAGCAACCGTTCAAATAAATTACAAGCGCCTAGGGACAGAGACCCTACATTGGATTAGAAGAGATTAAGTAGCCTGCCTGGTAACTTTTGGTATCGTTTACCAAACGCCCTGTCAAGCACATGAGATATACCAATTTGGATCGGTAACCAACTTGCGAGAGTATGTGGTCTGTAAGAACCTCTCCAGTGAAAAGAACACCAATCAGAACGACAGTTGCCAGTGCTATTGACACATTAGCGGTCTCTATGTATTCATCGAAGGATGGCACATATTCAGCTTCACACCATTCTGCTTCTTTCGTGTATGCTTCAAGCTGGATCTCCCACTGCCATATATTATATGACCCATAAATCCATAATCAGTATTTAATTGTATCTTTGCAGAAAATAAAAAACTTGTGTAACATCAAAATTATAAACATAGTACCTACTAAGCGCTGAGTGTAGCCTAGGACGTCACGTCTCTTGGAATTACTACACACCTACATGCGGACTCTTAGTTAGAGCATGCGACTACATGCAACTACTACACATCTACATGCGGACTCTTAGTTAGAGCATGGGACTGTGTGCAAGATTCTTTTTGCATGATTTACTCATTGATTTGCTCCTTCTTTAACTCCCCAACTGGCTAGTTATCTCCGGAACTTGTTGTAGGTGTTGAGTCTTCTCATTGATCACCACTATGGTGCATTACCTTGGGATCTTCACCCAGTAAGCCTATATCATGAGCATTGTAGCCTATTTTCTAATGAATCATTCTTTTCTTCTTTCGATTTTCTTTTAGTGTTTTTGCTCTGCAAAGCTGTGTGTTCAACCTTTACTAGCTAGATTCATCTGTGCAGGTTTTCTAAGACATTTACCCATAGGTTGCTAGATAAAAGGCGCACCAGTACTTTATTTTGCAGGTATTACAGCTTGGAGATCGAAGATTAACAGAAAAATGGAGTTTCCCAAAGCATTGATCCTAACACCGTACAACTATCATGAATGGAAGGACCAAATGGCTACAGAACTAGAACCCACTTCAGCCATAGAGAAATCCAAGTACCTCAACCGTATGGATGAGGCCCACAGATCCATATGCATGTGCATCTCTCCAGAGTTGCAGTTTCATCTATCTGCCTGCAATACTCCCAATGAGATTTGGAAAAAGGTTGAAGATCTCTACGGGAAACAAGATGAAATGAAAGGACATCTGCTCGAAGTGGAGCTGTTGTCATTGGATCCACGGAACTATGATAGAATTCAAGACTTCTTCACCAAATATAATGATCTATTGCTGCAATTCAAGGGTTGTGGAATTGACAAATCCAAGGAGGAGAGTCGCCAAGTTCTCTCTATTATGTCAAAGCTCGGACCAGAATACTCCGTCTTTGTGTCTACATTTCATTTAGTAAGGCTCGCAACAGGGAAATCCTATAGTATGTCTTCTCTCAAAGAATTTATGGAGTCCCTTATTTTTGAGCAAGATAAACTCATTGGCATGGGGAAAATCAAACCTCCAAAAGTGCATGCACTTGTTGTGCATGATGGCAACCACAATAAAAATCACAGACCTAATTCAAATAAGAAAAATCAGCAGCAAAAAGACAAGGGAAAAGCACATTCTCATCCAAAGAAGGAAGGGTACACCAAGCTCTTCAATGACTCCTCTGGATCGAGAAATGAGAAAGGGAAGAAAGGAAACAGATGCACCTACTATCAAAGAGAATTGCATCCAGAATCCTCTTGCATGAAGAAACAAATTGACCAAATGGCAAAAATCCTTTAGAAGCACAACCTTGGGGACCATATCCCTCAGGGCGCCAAGAAGAAAACTGAGGATCCACCACACGGGAAAGGTAACAATTTTCATGCTTTAGTTGCAATTAATTCTTCTCCTGATGCATGGATTATAGATTCTGGTGCATCACATCATATGGCTGCTGCAGAGGAAGTCTATTCCTCTTTGGATGCATGCAAAGGACCTCCCATCCTCATGGAAGATAACTCACCTATTGAGGTCACCGAAAAAGGTAGAGTGTAACTTTTACACAGAAGCTTTGAAGATGTGCTTCATGTTCCAAAACTTTCGGTAAACCTGCTTTCAGTTTATCAGATCACTCATTCCGGCACAGGAAAGAGAGTGGAATTCACTCTAGATGCAGTTAACATATATGATCTACATAACAACTCCAAAATTGCAACTAGTGAGGTAAACAATGGAGCCAGACTGTATACATTTTCTGAATTTATTGAATCCGAATCCTCCTTATTGCTTACACATGTTGATGATAATAGTAGGCTTTGGCACGAGAGGTTTGGTCACTTAAATTACAAGTATATGCAGCAGCTAAGCAAGAATGAGATGGTGGAATGCTTGCCAAATATCAGTTTCTCCAAAGGAGTTTGTGAAGGGTGTGTCCTTGGCAAACATCCCAGAGAAACGTTTGACACCAGCAAGACTCACAGAGCATCCTCTCCTCTAGATCTGATCGATAGTGATCTCATGGGGCCTTTTCCTCATCCTTCCATCAATAAAGCAAGGTATGTGCTTACATTTATTGATGATTTCTCACAGTATACTTGGGTGTATCTTCTCAGGGCCAAATCTAAATTTTTTGCGCACTTTGAAGATTTCAAAGCACTAGTTGAGACACAGTTAGAGAGAAAGATCAAAGCCCTCCATACAGACAATGGGGGGGAATATGTTAACAAAGCACTTCAGAACCTTTTCCTTTAGTCTGGCATACAGTTGCAGTACACAATTCCATACACTCCACAGCAGAACGGAGTTGCTGAGAGAAAGAACCGATCTCTCAAAGAGATGGCTTCCTGCATGCTGCATGCTAAGTCATTGCCTCATAAGCTATGGGCCGAAGCACTTAATTGTGCTAACTACATCCATAACAGATCTCCTCATAGGTCTGTCAAGGATCAGACCCCCTTTGAGGCTTGGAGCGGCACTAAACCGGAGGTCACCCACTTCCGTGTTTTCAGCTCCAGAGCATGGGCCAGGATCCCCTCTGAAAAGAGGAAATCTCTTGATCCATAGAGCATTGAGTGCATCTTTGTTGGATACCCTGATGGTGTGAAGGGATACCGACTCCTGATTCCCTCTGCAGACAAGCTCATCATTGAGCGAAGTGTCAAATTTGAGGAAAGTCTCTCGCATGCACCTCAATCGCTGCATGCAGACACCTTTTATCTACCTCATGTCCGAGATGATGACTCAGTACACTCAGATGCAAATACAGAGCATGCAGATGCCGAGGTAGAGCATGCAGATGCAGAGACAGAGTCTTCAGATACAAATCTAGTGCATGCAAATGATGATCCACATCAAAGTCCAGATCGGGCTTCCAACAGTGAATCATATTCCCCTGTCATAAATCAGAGAACAAGGAGCTTACATGAGATATATGCACAAGACCACTCAGTTGCTAGAAATGGTCTTGTGGGGGATAATTCTAATCTGTAGAGGACTAGCTCAGAGTTTATTGAGCCTCCTCTTGTCCTCACTGCCACTGAACCATCGCCATCCTGGCATTGTCATTTGGTTCAATCTTCTGTTCAACAGTCTTATGCTGAGGCTCCTGGGCATCCATCTTCGGAGTCTGCCATGGAGGTGGAGTATAACTCCCTCCTCGATCTGGTCCCCCTTCCTTCAGGAAGGAAACTTGTCCGATGCAAATGGGTCTACAGGAGCAAGAGTGCTACAAATGGGAAAATCACAAGACAGAAAGAAATGCTAGTAGCCAAAGGCTTCCAACAAGTGCATGGCATTGATTATGACGAGACCTTTGCTCCAGTAACAAAGATGGATTCCATACGCCTTACACTTGCCATTGCGGTTGCCCAGGGGTGGGAAGTACATCAGATGGATGTGAAGAATGCCTTTCTTCACGGAGACCTATCTGAGGAGATCTACATGGAGTAGCCACATGGTTTCATTCAGAATTCATCTTTGGTCTGCAGACTGAAGAAATCTCTCTATGGCCTTAAGCAGGCCCCGAGAACTTGGTACGCGAAGATGGATTATTTTCTCTTATCACAAAACTTTGAAAGATGTAAGTCTGATCCAAATGTTTACATGCCTAGGACACATGATTCTCTTCTTATCTTATTTTTGTATGTAGATGATCTCCTAATCACTGGCAGCTCGACTTCAGCCATTGCTACAGTCAAGAGGGCCTTGCATGATAGGTTCCTGATGACGGACATGGGTCCATTACACTTCTTTCTTGGTCTTGAGATTAGCCAAGATGCCACGGACATCAAACTCTCTCAGGCTAAGTATGCATGGGATCTCCTCGAGAGATTTCACATGACTGACTGCAAGCTAGCACTGACTCCTTTTTTGTCTGGTGTCCGCCTTGAGGATGGAGGTGTCACTCCATTAGTTGACAACACTCTCTACCGATAGCTAGTGGGGAGCTTATTGTACCTCACCCACTCCAGACCAGATCTCTCATATGCAGTAGGGGCAGTTTCCAGATACATGCAGGAGCCGCATGAGCTACACTAGAATGTTGCCAAGCGCATCCTCTGATATGTGTAGGGCACCATCACCTTCGGGATTCACTATGCAGCAGGCACTGCATTGAATCTCCTTGGCTTCACAGATTCTGATTGGGCGGGAGACAGCATTAATCACAAGTCCACCTCCGGATATTCACTCAGTCTAGGATCTGGCCCTATCTGTTGGTCGAGAAAGAAGCAGGTTGCTATTGCTCTCTCTTCAGTTGAGGCCGAGTATAGAGGAGTAGTCAACATCACCATTCAGCCTCTGTGGCTACAGCACTTCCTCACTGAGTTGGGCGTCCAATTCCACTAGCCCATTGTCATCCGGTGTGACAACCAGAGCACTCTCAATTTTGCAGGGATCCAGTACAGCGGCAGCGGACGAAGCACATAGAGATCCATATGCACTACATCAGAGACTTAGTACATGATCGGGTCATTGATTTGCAGTTCTATCCCTCAGTAGAACAGACTGCATACATCTTCACCAAGACATTCACTGAGCAGAAGTTTCGCTCTCTGTGTGATTGTCTTGGAGTGAAGGACACAGTTGCTTAGCAACTGTCTTTTCTTTTGATTACATTGAATTTTGAGGGGGGGTTTTTCCCACGAGGTTTTCCCTCTTTCCTCAATTTTAGAACAAGTTGCACTGTATTTTGGGTGACCTTTGGCTTTAGTTGCCAGGGCCCATTTTCTATTTTTCCCCATAGTGGTGTTCAGGGGGTGTTGGAACTATTACACACCTACATGCGAACTCTTAGTTAGAGCATGTGACTACATGCAACTACTACACATCTACATGCAGACTCTTAGTTAGAGCATGGGACTGCATGCAAGATTCCTTTTGCATGATTTACTCCTTGATTTGCTCCTTCTTTAACTCCGCAACTGGCTAGTTATCTCCGGAACTTGTTGTAGGTGTTGAGTCTTCTCATTGATCACCACTATGGTGCATTACTTTGGGATCTTCACCCAGTAATGCTATATCATGAGCATTGTAACCTATTTTCTAATGAATCATTCTTTTCTTCTTTCAATTTTCTTTTAGTGTTTTTTCTCTGCAAAGCTGTGTGTTCAACCTTTACTAACTAGATTCATCTGTGCAGGTTTTCTAACACATTTACAACGCCCCTGTCTCTTGCAGCCTTCTTCCACTATTTCATTTACCAGATTGTACAGACCCAGGAAGCATATTTTAATGTGTTCTGGCATTTGGTCTAACAAAGAGTGAGCCCATCTATAACAAAGATGAAGAATAGGCATGAATACATAGTTTAGCAGCCACAATAATTGCAGAAACTTTCATCATTTTTAGATCAAAAGATATTTAATATATTAAATCTCCACCTTTTAATTGCTTCTTTGAACAACCTGATGTCTTCTATAGATCCATGAGCGTCATATAGGTCGTCTAAAATGATAGCGCAGGCGGTAGATTTGGTAAAAGTGGCTCTGCACGAAGCTAGCTTTGGTTCAAACATAGAAGAGGAGATTGAGAAAAATATTTCAACCACGCGATCGCGTGTGAAATTGAGCTCTGCGAAGCCTGATGATTTCCACCACCTTTAAACAATGCGAGGTACACTAGCTTAGCTTATACTTACATGAATGAAACATTCAATTAAATAATACTTGGCTTAAATGATTGAAACATCGAATTAAACAATACTAGCACCTTCGAAGCTCGCGGAACTCCTTTTGGTGTATAGACTACACATTATTGAAGTCCAATTTGGCCAGTTCCAAATATTTGTTGTTGTTAATATATGGCATCGTGCTCCCCTCAATTATACATTAAAATACAAATGGTTTACTATTTAGCATGCTGAAACCAATATTGGGTTCAACGACATTATATTGGAAACAAATATTATAAATTTTACAATCTTACCTATACATGGTTTTCCCAAGCCAAATATCGTTTGTCCCGTAATGTTCAATGTAGCTTCTGGCCTCCAGCCTTGGCAGACTCCTAAGCCATGGATATTGTTGGGAATTTCTGATAATTATAGAACAGAATGAACAGAGAATAATGCTCTGTTTCTTAACACAGAGGAACAAAAAAAATTGTTTCCAGAGGACATAGTTTCACACACACAAAAGATTTCTATTCATTAATAAAACTGACTGTTACAAAATTCTCTCACGGAAGCTGCAAATCAAAAACAAACATCAAAGTCCTCTGCCTCTGCACTGCTGTGCATTACCTAGAAAAATACTCTGTCTCTGCACTGAGAAAAATTACTCTGTCTCAGCTTGCAAGTTTCTTTTACACTGTTGTGTGTAAATTTTTTACATTACATATGCGCTGCTGCGTATTCCCCTTTTTTGCATTACATTACATCCTCAAAAAAAATTTCGCGCGCTGCTGTGCTACATTGCATTTCAACAAAAAACAAAAACAGAACATAACCTTTTTTGTTTTTACTTGTGCCATAACAAACATCCGTGAATTAAAACAAAAACAATAGAATTAAGTTCTACCTACATTTACCAACCACGGTAAATTCATATTAAATATTCAGTAATTACTTCACGTGGGTTTTGCTCCACATCCATCCACGCTTTTCAATCAGCCCTGCATCCGTATTCAGTCATACGGCCTTGATAGTCATATGAAGGTCCTTCTGAAAATTAAAAAAACTGTGTCACCGCTGCCATAACCATTGATCTTGCCCTCATTGATCGAACGACTGACGGCAATATCGCACAGCCAAAACGCACGGACTTTATGTGCCAGGTAAAGGCTATTTTGGAAAGGACTGCTCAGACACGTGTTCGTTGCCGAGCATGCTCGCTACCTCCGGAGGAATACCACTATTCGGTGAAAAGCGGTGCGGGGAAAAGACTGGCGGTTTTCTAGGAAATTTGCGGTCGCTGTTCAACCTTCGCTGTAGTTGAAATTATCATTTCAGCACTCCCCTTTAATTTCAACTGCTGGGTTATCAGTCATACCCAGACATTTCCTTAAAAACTCAAAACTTTTTTGCCCCAATGGTTTGGTCAGAATGTTTGCAATATGCTCCTGAGTTCTGCAGTGTTTTAAAACAATTTCTCCATTGTTTACCAATTCCCTGATGTAATGAAACTTTGTGTCAATGTGTTTCGTTCTCTTATGAAACACAGAATTCTTGGATAATGCAATAGCTGAGCTATTGTCACAAAAAATCACAGTTCCTTTTGCTTGCTCTTGGCATAAACTCCTTAACATCCTTCTCATCCAAATTGCTTGACATGCTGCTGCTATAGCTGCCACATATTCTGCCTCTGCTGTAGACAATGCTACAATAGGCTGTTTTTTAGAAGCCCATGAAATGGCTCCTAAACCCATGTGAAAAACATAACCGGATGTGCTTTTCCGATCATCTACACTTCCAGCCCAATCACTATTAGTGTATCCAATTAAATCTGAACATTCTGAAATAGTATATAAAATGCCAAACCTTTTAGTACCTTTAACATGCTTCAGAATCCTTTTTGCTGCCTCCCAATGTGCTTCTTTTGGCCTCTCCATGAATCTGGAAATCAAACTAACAGCATGCATTATATCCAGCCTAGTTGCAGTCAAATACATGAGGCTGCCAACTATGCTCTTGTACAAACCAAGATCAAAATCCTTGCTACTGTTCTCTTTGTTGAGTTTTAATCTCATCACTGTGGGAGTGATTGCTGCTTTGCTCTCCTGCATATTAAATCTTTTCAACACTTCATTAACATATTACGCTTGTGAGATAAAAATCCCATTTCCATTTTGTTCTACTTCTATTCCTAAGAAGTATCTCAACAAACCCATGTCAGTCATTTCAAATTCTTCTTTCATGACTGTTTTGAAATTTTCAGTAAGATAATCATCATTACTTGAGAAAATAACATCATCAACATATAACACAACAATTAGTATTTTACCATCTTTTTCTTTGATGTAGAGGGTGGGTTCTCCCTCACACTTTTCAAATCCATTTTCCAGTAGATAAGAATCTATCCTACTGTACCGTGCTCTTGGTGCTTGCTTTAGCCCATAAAGAGCTTTCTTCAATCTGCACACTTTGTGCTCTTGGCTTTTCTTTTCATAGCTTAGAGGTTGTTCAATGTAAACTTTTTCCATTAACACTCCATTTAGGAATGCTGACTTCACGTCCATTTGGTAAACTTTCCACTTGTTTTGTGCTGCTATGGACAGCACTGCTCTCACGGTTTCCATTCTAGCAACCGGTGCAAAAGTTTCCTCATAGTCTCTCCCATACTGCTGTTTATATCCTTTGACAACAAGTCTTGCCTTGTGTCTTTCTATTTTGCCTTTAGCATTACTCTTGGTTTTGTAGACCCGTTTAACTCCCATGACTTCTTTTCCTTTTGGTAGTTCAACTAAATCCCATGTCTTGTTTCTTTCTATGGCATTGATCTCCTCATCCATAGCTTCTGTCCATTTCCTATCCTTAATTGCTTCTTCGAAATGAACAGGGTCATCAACATGAAAATATAAAGCAAACAAAGAGTTCATACCTTCATTTGTTGCCTCTTGTTCATAAATGTCACTTAAATTTCTAAACTTCTTACCTCTTTCATTTGGTGTACAAGTGCTTGAGGAAGCACTTGAATTTCCTCCTTGTGGTGTGCTTGGAGAAGCACTTTCATTTCTCCTCAAGGATGTCTCTTGCTGCCCTTGTGTTGGTGCTGCTATTTGGGGATGTATTTTAGCCATCTCCTCATCATCTTCATCATGTGACAAAGATTTTTTAACATTCACTGTCTTCTCTATGCTTCCATCCCAAGCTTCCTCCTCAATGAACTAAACATCTCTACTCACAATAAGCTTCTTGGTGGATGAGTTATACAACCTATAAGCTTTGGATTCCTCGCTGTATCCAATGAAAATACATTTCTCCCCTTTGTTGTCCAACTTCTTCCTTAGTTGATCTGGAATGTGTGCATAAGCCACACATCCAAAAACTTTCATGTAGGTGACTCCTTGCTTTGTCCCACTCCATGCTTCTTCCGGCACTCTGTTCATAACTGCTTTTGTAGGGCATCTATTCAAAATGTACGCTGCACAGTGTACAGCTTCAACCCAATAATCATTTGGCAAATGCTTTGCCTTTAACATATTCCTCGCAATATCCATAATTATCCTATTCTTCCTTTCGACAACTCCATTTTGTTGCGGAGTGTACCTAGCGGTAAACTGCTAATGAATTCCATTTTCTCTACAAAAACGTAGAAATTCTTTGGAGATATACTCACCTCCTCTATCAGTTCTTAGAACTTTGATAAGCAGCCCACTTTAGTTTTCTACAAGTGCTTTGAAATTGCAAAATCTTTCAGACACTTCACTTTTGTTCTTCAGGAAATAAACACAAGTTTTTCTAGTAAAATCATCAATAAATGTTAGTATATAGTGGCTGCTTGCAAGTGATGGAGTTTGCATCGGTCCACATAAATCTGAGTGGACAATCTCTAAGGGTGCTTTTGCCCTTATGCTTTTCCCAGATAGAAAACTTTCTCTGTGTTGTTTCCCCAAGATACAACCTTAACAAAGGCTGTCTGGTTTCTCTATCAATGGTAATCCTCTTACCATTCCTTTTTTATTCAACAAGTTAAGACCTCCAAAGCTGAGATGTCCAAATCTCAAGTGCCACAACCAATTTTCATTTTTTGGTTCGCTTTGGAAAACCTCTTGTGTCACTGCTGCTATTTCTTCTCCATTTTTTAAATCTGCTGTCATTCTGAGAGGGAACATCTTGTTCCTTGTCATCTTTACTTCAACAATACATTGTTTGATGGGTGTTTTATCCATGATGATGCATACATCATCCACAAAGAAAACATTGTACCCCTTTTGAATAAGCTGTCCAATACTTAAGACGTTACATTTCATTCCAGGAACATAATAAACATCTGCTATGGTTTTATTTTCATATTTCCTTGTTAAGACATTTACTGCTCCTTTTCCCATAACAGAAACTTTACTATTAGTCCCTAGTGTGACTTGTGACTTCACACTCTGATCTAACTTAGAAAACAGGGCTATGTTTCCTGTCATATGGTTACTGCACCCGGAATCTAGAAACCATACATCTTCACTCTTTTCTTCAGTCATATTGTTGAGCTAATTTATGGTCCTAAATTAACACAATTATTTCTTATCAATCTGGGTTGTTTATGCTTTGAGGCAAGTTCACTATATGTGAAGATCAGATATAACCAAACCTTGAAAGATAAGTTATTCAAAAGCTAAAGATAATACATCTTATAACTCTAATTCAATCAGCTCAAAAAGAGAAAAACATTGAAAGGGTTCTTGACCTCAAGAAGTCCACCTTCACCTCAATTATCACTTAATGAATCAGAGATTGAAACCAAAAGCTCAAGATGCATAAATTATAAATGAAAGAAGCTCTTAACTTAAGAGACACATAAGATATTCCATCATAATTCATTCATCTCAATATCTAAATCTAAATGGAAATAAAACTGCTTGCATGTAAACAAAAGAAACTAGTTTTGATTCATCATTTAGCAGAAGGGATGTCCAACTTGAACATCTGTTTTTCCAACTCAATAAAGTGATGAATAAGCTATTAACAAATGAAATCAATCACTATGCATAAACCATAAATAAAACTGAAATAAAGCTTTGAAAAACTAGTGCTACAATTAACCAAATTACAATGAAATAAAACTAGTTTATCATGGAAGTGTACTTAGCTTGGAGTGGGGGCCCTCCACCCTTGCCTTGCACACTTTGAGAGGTGATATCAGAAGCTTAGATCAGTCACAAATCCATAGTATTTCACATCAAAATAATAATAACACAAGTCTTCAAATTACTTCTCAATCCAAAGATGTCTCAGCATAAAAGTATATCACAAAATCAATACATAAGCCATCAAAGTTTTGGCTTTAAATAAGAAGTCTCATGAACAAACTGATCTATAATCACTCAAACAAATGCATCTACTCTCATCCACCTATCCAAGTCAAATTCATTATCCCCAACCCAAGAAAGATGACCATTCCTATGAAAACTCAAAACAGCCCTATTTCTATGGGATTCCTGCATGACTAGTCATGGTTGACTAGCACCAAATGGGCCTAATAAAGCTTGTTCAGTTCGAACTAAGCATTGTTGGCTTAGTCCTAGTTCCCAAGCTGTCCATCCATGCATTCCATTCGTGCCTAAGTGTCCTGCAACCATACCAACCATAGAGCTATTACGGGAATTTCTGAATCTGCCAATTTTGCACTAAAAACCAAATTTTCATAAAAACTTTAGAAATTGAAAAATTAAAATTAAATACCTGAATAGATATCAAATATACATCAAAATAGGATAAATGAAGGGAAAATGGATGGAAAATAGATGGATAAGTAAGTTTCTTTGAGCAAAAATAAGACCAAAACTAAGGCTCAACATCTCTCCCTTGGTTATCATCAAGCATGTCCCTATGCTTGCTTGTTCCTCTTTGACCTTCGCCTTTCTGTAGTAGATGATGTACCTGTAGATGCCTCCTGCTGTGCCGCCCTGGCCAAACAATCCAAACCTGTATCATGTCTCTCCCTAAACAAAGCTGCTTTGACCTTTTGTTTTTCATATTTTTCCTGCCACATGTTCTTTTCCTTTAGCCACTTAAATGCTTGCTTAGAGAGTAGATCATTTTTCCTCTTTAGCCTCCCCAATTCTTCATTCAGTTTCTCATTTGCTTTAACCAATTTAGCATTATCTTTCTTATTTGCCTTATTTTCTTCCTTTAATTACTTCTCTAAGATTTTGCTAATTTCCAATTGGTCAGTTAGATCTCTGATTCTTCCTAAGTTAAGTTCCCTCTCAAAGTCCTGTGTTGTTTTTATAAGTGATGTTGCTGCTGCATCATTATAGGAAGAATCCTTCTCAAATGCCTCTTGTGCAAAATCATTTTCTTCTTGCTGTCTTGGGGAACATTTTTCTACTTCCTTCTCTAAGTCAATAGGACTCTTACTCCTAAATTTCCTAGGAATAGACATAACAGATGTTTCATTTTCTTGCATGGCCATGCTGTTCTGTTGTTTGGCTCTTGTTCTAGGATATAAGGGTGAGTTCATCACTCCTCTATTTTCCTGCTCTGTTTTGTCCTGTACCTCATGAACCTGTTCAATGAATTTATTTTTAGACATGAATTCTCGCCACACTATGCCCTGTAATCTCACCTGATACTCAACTAGGATTTTTATTAATCCTTGATGGTATATCTGTCCTGCTTTAGGCCTGTGTTCATGTTTGACTGTTTCTATCATTCTCAAGAGGCTCCTATATAGGAAATAAGGCATGTTTATCCTATCCTCCCCTTTTATATGCTGCAGAAGTCTGACATGATACAAGTGAGCCATGCTATACCCCCTATCACAGGTCAAGAATTTTTGGATAACCAAAACCAACTCACCCCATGGCTCATTAAACCATTCCCTGGGTATCCCTTTTGTCTTGTCAAATGTCCCCTTTCGGTTCTTCTCAAGAAAGAAAGTCCAAGCTTTCTCTTTAAAGTGCAGGCCTTTGTAATACTTCTCACCTATCATGGGCAGATCTAAGGCTTGGGAAAGATATTCTTGGGTTACCGAAATAATGACATCTCCCACCCGTGTCTGGTCTTGATTGAAATTGTTTATAAACTCTCTGGTTATTTGTTCAGAGTGGCCATCAAATTTTTGTAGGAAACTGATCATCCCTGCTTGGTAAAGTTTTTCTATTGTTTCCTTTCCCCAACTCTCTATCCGGAATTTTGGCTCTACTCTGTTTGACATTGCTTCTGTAAACCAATGAATAAATTCCTCTGCTGTTACTAATTTCATTTTGAAAGAAAGATGCAATTATTTGTTTGATTTCGAAATGAAATTTTTGAAGGCAAATAACCTTACCTTCCTTTTTCAATCAACTTAATTCACCTCTGTTTGACTCTGCCCTCTGCAACAGCACTGTTTTAACCCATGTTCAATGCAAGAAATATTTGTATACCCTGTTAATATATTGCCCTCTGTTCTTGAAAACAAAAATATACATACAAACGATGTTCATTCATGCTCCTGATCCTCTTTTATTTTGCCAAAATTCAAATCATTGATGACTGTTTATGTTTTAACAATGAAAACTGTGTAATGCACCTATATTTGGCTCTCGGCCTCACTAAAAAATGTACAAAAATGCTCTCGGCCTAACCAAATATATCATCTTTTTTTTTTTTAAATTTGACTGTGTACTGTGCAAAAATGATGCGCACGGCCTCGGCCTTATGTCAACTATACTCAGGTGCAATCAAAGTTATGAGCACGAGGGCGATTCAATCTTAGCATTGCGCTCAACCTCTAAAAATGAATAGACATAATTGTATTTGAAATCATGCTCACGGTCTTAAAAACAAATCACAAATATATATTTTTTTGGCAAAATACAATCCTCGGCTCATGAAAGATTTGCAACACCGCTCTCAGCTGTCTGAAAAAAAATTCTCGGCTCAAAACAAAACATACACAGCATATTCAAACGATTTGATATACATTCCCTTCATCAAAATGGCGTTGGACATTCAACATAACAATCCTCTGTTTTGATATGAATCAGTGCGCAACAAGGGATGCATGTGGTGCTTGACTGCTTGTTTTCAATCGGCGCACAACTATATGGCAACACACAGCACTTCTATATATCAATACAAATGTACAACGCACAACTATATGGAATTCTACAGTGCTCCTATTAACATTCACCGCCATTCCACATTCAACAATACTGCATTGTGTATTTCCTTAGTTTATGGGCTATGTTTGACATGGCACAGTCATACAATTCCATATTTATTGCCAAAATCTACGTGTTAACCATGCAAACCCATCACATTTAAATGAATACTGATCCACTAAGGATTCATTACAATTTTTATGCAGCAAATCACCAAGTTGGGGGCTACGTTTGTGGCTTACCTTTGATCACCGAGCACCTGGAGGGATATCGGCGCTCCAAACCTCGGTTTAACTATTTCAATTGGACTGGTGGCAAGACAAACAATCGTTATTAAAAACAACTGCGAGTTCAACTTTGGTTCACTGTGCTGAGCTTGTAAAACAACCACACCTTACCTCAATAAATCCCTGAAAATCCGTTATGCAAACATCAATTTCGGAACAGCTCTCCTCTTTAAATTTCCTCGACTCAATTCGCTTCTCTTTTCACTGGGCGGCAGCTTCAAACACCATTTCTGAGCTTATGCAGCGATGAAGATCACAGTTGAACACGACACAGGGTTATGGTTTAAACTGTTCATGGCTTGGTTAGTGTTCATGACCGTTTCGACTGTACCGCGATGTATTTCATTGGTGGTTGAATGGTCATGGCTTACATGGTTGTCCTCTTGACCAGTCGCCCGACTGTGTAATGATACCTTATGCTATGATGTTTGGATACCCACCGTTCTGTCGTTTGTTCATTCTCGACCTTCCACCATGTCTCATTATCGTCCATGAACCTTTACTTTGTGACTATGTTATATGCCTTACCATATGCCATATGAACCATATGCGCGTTACTTTGAATTTTTTTTATATGCAACATGAATATATACCCTTTACCATATACCTTGTGCGCATTTGATAATGCATTCGCTCCCTTTGTCAACCTTTGGGATATGTATTATTTGATTTTCCATATATATTATGGTATATATATGTTTTGATTTCCATATAACGCATATGTTTTGTTTTTGTTTTGACTTTATATAACATAGTTTTATAATTTTAAAATGACCATTGGGGTCATGTTTAAAATTATTCTCATTACTAATGCTCTGAGTTGCATGAACTTGTATGTGCAGGTTGAAAGTTGTCCTAGTTTGGCCTTTTTAAGCTTGCAAAGAAAACTACTTAGGGGTATTAGGGTTAGTGAAAAAAGGGAAATGTATGGAAATAAAAGGGAATAGGGTTATAATGTATAGGGGTTATAGGAATATAAGATGTAAATGAATATCCCCAGATACTAATTCCAACTTAACAAAAACTAAGAATTTCTACGAAAAATTTGAATTTTTAAAGTACAAAATGACCATGTATGTATACTCCCCTGGATGATGGCTTGCTGTGCAAGTGGATGAAATTATTGATGATGGCTGTGCAAGTGGATGAAATTAATTGATTGTAGATGGATTCCAATGTAGACTTTATTGCTGCTCCTTGTTCTTCAGGTTCTAATCTTGACTTGATAATCAGGTCCCTCTGTAATGATGCATTGTTTCAGGTCCCTTTTTCTGCTTGCAAAAGATGCACATGTTGTGTTGACATTGGCAGGTCTTTCAGGTCCCCTGGCAATGATTTGGTATATCAGGTCCTTCTATTGACAATACAGGTCTTGTTTCCAGCTAAAGAGCTGATGGTTGCAACTTCAGCTGTCCACTTAAAGAGCAAATGCAAGTATCCCCCCTTGTTGAAGAGTTGACTTGTCCTCAAGTCATTTTGGTGGAGTGTACCTGCAGTAAAGAGATCAGAGAACTGTAGAACAAGTAGATTTTGGTGGAGTGTACCTGCAGTAAAGAGATCAGAGAACTGTAGAACAAGTAGAAAGAATTCATAGAGTCCAAGTGACCCTGGTTTTCCCCTATGAATTCATGCTTGCAATGTGCTAGTTGCCTGGTTTTCACTTGCAAACAATTTATTTATTTTGATGTTTTTTTCATTTTTTTTTTTTTTTTTATTCAACTAGTGGATTGGAAGATGGCGAATCTGGCGCCATGAGTTCCAGTTCTGTGTCTTCGATCAGTTGCTTCATAAATGCTTCTTTACTGATAGGCCTATTATAAACTTTGAGCCTATGTCCATTCACTATAAATGAGGTGGAATCCTGGTCGATTGTCTTGATCCTTACTGCTCCATTGTCAAAGATTTCATCAGTTTCATATGGGCCTAGCCAGTGTGTTGTAAACTTTGCTTTGAAGTCTTTGAATTTGGAGTCGAAAAGCAATGCCCAGTCTCCCTTGTGAAATGTCTTTGTTTTGATGTATCTGTTGTGCCACTTCATTCTTTGTTGTTGCACTAATGTAGTATGTTCCATAGCTTGCTGACGATGCTCATCCAACTGATTCAGTTCCATGATCCGCTGCTGTTGTGCTTCTGTCAAGTCGAGTCCTAGTTCAGCTGCTAGTCTGTATGTATGTATCTGAAATTCTAGAGGAAGTAAGGCTTCCTTCCCATATACTAACTGGTATGGACTGAAACCAGTTGTTGTTTTCCAAGTGATCCTATAGGCCCAGAGCGCATCCTTTAATTTTTCAGACCAGTCTTTTCTATTCATGTGTACTATCTTGGTCATAATATTTTCCAGGACTTTATTTGTTGATTCGACTTGACCATTTGCTTGTGGATGATATGGTGTTGATTTCCTGTGCTTGATCTTGTATTTCTCTGTTAGATCTCGTACCAACTTTGATGTAAACTGTGTTCCTTGATCTGTTACAATTTGTCTAGGTACTCCATATCTGAAAAAGATTTCTTCAAAAAGAAAGGTGACCACTGTATCTTCTGTTGCTCTGTTAACTGCTTTTGCTTCTGCCCATTTGGTTACATAGTCTGTACATACTAAGATGTACCTCTTCCCATTTGATGGTGGATTGATGGGTTCAACAAAGTCAAGTGCCCACTGCTTAAATGGTTCTATGAGAACCTGTGGCTTCAGTGGCATTTCATCTGATGTTATTGGTCGTCCTATTCTTTGGCAGCTATCACATTGCTTGACATACTTCTTAGAGTCTCTGAAGATGGATGGCCAATAATAGCCTATCTGCAGCACCTTATATGCCGTTTGTTTATCTGCAAAATGGCCACCACAGGGTTCATCATGACATGCTCTTAGAATGTCTAATATTTCATCTTCTCGTACGCATTTTCTAATTATTAGATCTGAACCAGTATAAAATAGATCACCATTGACCCATGTATATCGAGAGCTTGCTCTAACAATTTTGTGTTTTTGCTTTTTAGTGAATTGAGCTGGAAACCTTCCAGAAGACAAATAGTTTGCAATATCTGCAAACCATGGTGTTTTAACTGTGATGGCAAACAAATGTTCATCAGGAAAGTTATCTACAACTGGATTTGGATCAGAGGGTGAGTGTATGCGGGACAGAAAGTCAACCACTTGATTCTCTCTTCCTGGCCAGTCTTGTATTGTGATATTAAATTCTTGTAGTAACAGTAGCCATCTTGTTATTCGTCCATTAGTGATTGGTTTGTTCATCAAATATTTGATTTTTGAATGATCAGTATGGATGAAAACTTGATATCCTGTTATATAGTGCCGGAATTTATTGACTGCATGTATAACAACTAACATTTCTCGTTCCGTGACTGTGTAGTTCATTTCTGCAGGTGTTAGATTTTTACTGATGAAATATATTGCATAAGTAAACAAGTTCTCTTTCTGTCCCAAAGAGGCACCTATTGCTGTATCAGATGCATCAGTTGAGATATGGAATGGTAAAGACCAATTTGGTCCACGAAGAATGGGGGCAACAGACAATTTCTCTTTCAGAATTTGAAATGCATTTTGACAATCATTTGTCCAATGAAATTCAATGCCTTTTGCTAATAATTTGAACAGAGGTTGGGCTATTTTACTAAAGTTTTCAATAAATCGTCTATAATAGCCTGCATAGCCTAAGAAACTTCTAACCTCTTTCTGTGTTGTAGGAGGCATTAAGTTTACTAAGACTTGGATGTTGGCTGGATCCACCTTTATTCTTGAAGCAGAAATGTGGTGTCCCAGAACTATTCCCTCTGTCAACATCATATAGCATTTCTCATTGCTTAATGACAAATTTGCTTCAATGCATCGCTTCAAGACTTTCTCAAGGTTATTTAAACAATCATTGTATGTGTTTCCATAAACTGTGAAATCATCCATGTAGACCTCTACACATTCATGAATTAGATCAGCAAATATTGCAAGTACTGCTCTTTGAAAAGTTGCAGGTGCACTGCATAGACCGAATGGCAAAACATTATATGCATAGGTTCCCCATGGGCAAGTAAATGATGTTTTGTCTTGGTCTTCTTCTGCTATTCTGATCTGATTGTATCCGCTAAACCCATCTAAGAAGGAGAAAAATTTCTTGCCAGCTAATGAGTCTAACACTTGATCAATGAAAGGTAGAGGAAAATGATCTTTGAGTGTAGCTTTGTTTAATTCTCGGTAGTCTACACATACCCTCCATTTTCCATTTTTCTTTGGCACAATAACCAGTGGAGAAACCCATGACTATCTGAAATAGGATAAATGAATCCAACTTGCAACAATTTTTGTAACTCCTCTTTCACTATTTCCTTCATCATCGGATTCATTCGTCTTTGAGGTTGTCTTACAGGTTTAAGCTGGTCATCTGTGTAGATGTGGTGGATACATGTGCTAGGATGAATTCCCTGCATATCAGTATAATCCCAAGCAAAAGCTTTTGAATATTTTTGTAATAGTGCAATTACCTCTTGCTCTTGTGCTGATTGCAATTGATTTCCAATGTTTAATTGCTTTCCAGGATATACCTCAATTGTTTTTGTTGTAGGAGTGGAGACAGTGTTTACAGGAAAGATGTCTATAAAAGATTTCTGCAAAGTTTGAATAGTACAGGTTTCCTGAAAACATTGATTCAAAAGTTCGTTTGCAGCTTCATATTGAGCTTCTCTAAGCTGCTCTGAGATACTTGGTTCTGAGATAAAAAGGTCCATCAAATCTTCATTCTCTTCTTCTTCTCTAAAATCAAAGAATTGATTTATACTTAAAACTGCTTTTGTTTGTTGCTTTTCTTGAGTTTCAAGTATTGATTCTAAAGAAGTGGTTTGTGCAGGTGAATAAAGAGTGATATGTTTCCTTTCATCTCCATGTGAAATTATCATGCTTCCAGATCTGCATCCTATGAAGGCATCAACAGTGGCTAACCAGGGTCTGCCTAAAATCAGAGGATGTCCTCCTAAGTTTGTCTTTGGTTGCAAGATTAGGAAGTCAACAGGATACTCCCATGAATCCAAGGAGACTATGATATCTTTTAACATTCCTTTAGGAACAACTTTAGATCTATCTGCTAATTCCAAGACTGTTGAAGTTGATCTAATGTTGTTTAATTGCAAAGTTTTCATTGTCTCCATTGTCATTACGTTTATAGCTGCTCCCAAGTCTATTAATGTGTTTGGTACAGAGAAATTATTTATTGATATGGTAACCATTGGGATACCAGGATCAATATATTTTTCTACTATGGTTTGAGTAGACATGAGACTTGCTAATTTACCAATGACTTGGATTGTTGTAGGATCCTTTTTCTTTCTTTCTTTCCGAATGCACAATTCCTTTATTGTTTTTGCATATATTGGTATTTCTTTAATTGCTTTTAACAAAGGAATTTTGACATATGCATTTTTTAACTCATCTAAGATATCAAATTCAGGAAGGGTTATTTGGTTTTGTTGCTCCACCAACCTTTCAGGATAAGCTGGTGCTTGTGTTGTAACATTTTTTCCTTTCTGATTTTGTACCTCAGTTTGTGATGTTTCAGATGATTCTCCTTGTTCAGTTGGTTCTTCTATAATTGGAGGAGAATCCTTTTAAGTACTTTTCAGACCTTAGATGGACATCATCAAGAGGAAGGATTGAATATGTAGGAAAACATGCTGCTTCCTCTACAGTGTATGCAGATTTGTCCACCCTGTTATTTGGATTGGCCATTGGTTGGGCTGGCAGTTGAGTTGGTCTGGGTTGATTTGCAGGTAGCTGTAATTGTTGTGGTTGGGTCAACAACAATGGAGGATTCTGTTGTGGAAATGGGATGGATGGCGGATATATAGAATGTTGTTGTTGAAAGGGTATGGATTGCGGATATTGTGGATATGCAAATGGTTGTTGATTTTGTTGCTGGTATTGTTGTTGATACTGTTGAGGTTGTTGGTTTCCATAACTATATCCTCTCCAACCTTGTGCAGGTTGTTGTGAATATTGTTGTGGAGGCCAAGCTTGCCATGGCATTGGAGGGGTCCAAGGATTATAAGGTGGATAAGCATAATTTTGCTGAGGGAATTGTGGCTGATTTGGTTGAGGCATTCTAGGTGGCCATGGTCTCCGTGGTGCAACATAATAGAAACCTTCTGTTCCTGGCACTTCTTCCATTGAGTTCATTTGTAACTCTTTCAATTTTACACAACTCTCCGTGGAATGATTGCCTGTACAAAGACCACAAACCTGAATACTATCCAAAGGACAGTCTCTCAAAGGATGTTTCTTTTTACATTTTGAACAAAATATTGCTAAGGCTTGTTCTTGTTCTTCCTTCTTCTTGTTTGCCTTTATCACATCCACTTGTGTCCCTAATGTACTCAAAAGATCTGTTTTGAAATTTTCCAATAGACTTCCTATTTCAGCTCTGGTTATCCCTCCTGCAGCTAACTTTGCTGCTTTGGAACTCACTTCCCTTCTTCTGGTTTTTGATCTTCCTCTAGAATATTTCTGACATAACTCGACAATTTCATCGAATGGAAGGTTTGAAATGTCTCCTTTGCCCATCACATTCAAAATGTCAAGGTATTCATCCCTTACACCTTTGAGAAAGATTGTGCGAACAGTTTCTTGAGTTAGAGAATGTTGTTTAGATTTCTGAAGATTATATGCGAATCTTTCTAAATATTCTTCTAAACTTTCATCTTCTTGTTGTGTCATTCTAAACACATCTTCCTTTGAATCTCTAGATCTACAATAAGCTTGGTATTTCTTAAGGAAGACGGTTCGCATATCATCCCAAGAGGCTATTGTTTGTTCTCCTAAACCCATAAACCATTTTAAAGCTGCTGCTTTTAATGTTGCAGGAAAAAGACGAAGTTTATGAACATCATCAGTATATCCATATGTTCTACATAAGATATCAAATTCAAACATGAATGAATCAGGATCTTCTGTAGACATTCCATAGAAGTTTGGCAATACAGAAGGTGGAATGTTTTTCATTTTTACTTTTTCTCCTAGTATTGCACTTGTATCTACTATCGGAAAACCGAAAGTAGTTTCTTGGTCAAGTCCATCTTCTTGTCTTTTCCGGTTGTTTTCTAGCTTCCTATCATAACAATGTAAACTTTGAAACGGGAACTATAAACTCAAAACGGGAACTCTGGCCCAAAAACCCCAAAAAAACCACAAAAACAGTGCTCAAAACGAAAAGTGTGTATACTGGAACGATGTTTTTTTTTTTAGGTGTCAATTTTGCGGCTGTTTTAAAAATGGCATTGACTACGAAATTTTCTACGAAATTTTTCTGCAAAATATAGCTTCAGAACGAAAGTGTTGATACTGGAATAATGATTTTTTTTTTAGGTGTCAATTTTGCGGTTGTTTTAAAAATGGCAGTGACTACGAAATTTTCTAGGAAATTTTCCTTCAAAATATAGCTTCAGAACGAAAGTGTTGATGCTGGAATAATGATTTATTTTTTTAGGGTCAATTTTCATACTTTTTAAAAAATGCTAATAAAACCAATTTTTTATGTCTCAACCCCCACCCTACCCCTACCCCCTTACCGCCCCGCCCTACCCCTACCCCTACCCCTACCCTGGGTCATTTTATTAATACATTTGTATTTACTTTCTTATAATTTATCCAATTATTTGTTATTTCCTTTTTTATTCTTCATTAAGTCTCTTACTATTTTTAATTTATTTTATTCTTTGTTGACACATTTGATAATTCCTTTTAATAACTTATTAGTTTTATTATACTCTCATTTAATTACTAACTCATTAATTATATTATAATCTCATTTATATGTATTACTTTTATATGTATTATTTGATTTCAAATCTTCTTTCTCCCCATTACATGTATTACTATTATATGTATATATATGTTTGGTATGTCTTCTCGGTACCTTCAAGTTTTTGTTTAATTTTGCAAACAATGTAATATATGATATTCAATATTATAAATGCATGTAGTTTATTCGTTGACAACTCAAACTCACATGATTGACTTAGTTTTATTGGGTAATGGTTATGACATGACTTCAAAAACACAAGTTCATTGGTTGATTGAAATAAATATAATATTCTCAAATATGACTTAAGTTCCCTCTCATTTTTGATTCCTGTGACTTTACATGATAAATGAGGTGAACCAGACCCGCTTGACATTCGAATACTTCAGAAAAATGAGATGTATAAATTACGCCAAGGCTACGCTGAGAATAATGTCTGCAGTTTTCATCATTCCCTTGTAACGATACCACTTTTAGCAACACACAATTTGGAATCAACCCTATAAAATCCTGAACTTTTATAAAATATCCATCTTTCGTCAATATGAGCATCTTTTTGACCTCTTCCAATTTTGAAGTCATTGTCTGAAATCCAAAATCTTGAAAACTGCAACGCAACTTTCAAGTTAGATTGTTATCGATTTTTCTTGCTTATTCTATATCGGTGGGCCTCTTATTATTAATGGAGTTTACGCGCTCAGAACACTGTACTAATATCGGCCGGCAGCTTCCATTAAAAAGTCTTTTAGAACTCTCCAGCGTTTGACAGTTGCCAGTCTAAGAGCGTCGCCCCATCTGATATCTCAATTTCCAAAAATATTATTAAAGTTGTCATAACTGAAGGGAGCTTTAATCCCAAGTCTAGCCCAGTCACAATCCTTTTTCAGTCAGTCTCCCACGACTTCCTCGTGTAGGCATTTCTATGGTATCAATAATAAGCCGTGGCATCACCGACACTAGTTCAACTTTCCTGTGCTTTCCTGCCAGAAAGTGTCTCGAAACAGAGGAGCGATGAAGAGAGCACTGTAAGACCACAATCTCCGCATGCAATTTTAGTTTCAAATATTTATAAAATTGTTAATTGACCAAAAATCTCCAGCAAGTGGTATAACGATTTCAACCATTCATAATTTACTGGTTTTCGAGGGAAGCAAGCATGAAGGTGGATGTTTAAGGTTATATGTGGATCTTCGGAGGGCCTGCAGGAAGGCGAAGGCCACTCCGCCCACCGCCGCGCCACCACGGGCGGCCGGGGGGCGGATGGTCGATTCCCGGAATCGACCATCCACCCCCCGGCCACCCGTGGTGGCGCGGCGGTGGGCAGAGTGGCCTTCCTGCAGGCCCTCCGCCCACCGCCGCGCCACCACGGGCGGCCGGGGGGCGGATGGTCGATTCCGGGAATCGACCATCCGCCCCCCGGCCGCCCGTGGTGGCGCGGCGGTGGGCGGAGTGGCCTTGGTTATTCAACAATCGCTTTCGAATGATCGTTACAACCCTTCGTTGTCTGCAAACCGATACAAGTGCCCGCCCCTATTGGCTTCGGCCTCTCTGCATGGTGACCCTTGTGCACCTCGATCGACTGTAGAAGCTCCCTCGATTGTCTGTAGAAGCTCCCTCGATTGTCTGTAGAAGCTCATGAACTTCGAGATCCGCTCTCAGATGACTAAAATGGCCTTCGGCCCACGGCTCCTGGCTATCAACACGATGACCTGCTGGCGCGGCCACGGTCCCCACACGATCTTTCCTATTTTTCTAGTGGACTGTCGATCCCCCAGGTTCCACCTGATTCATGGCACAAGAAGAACATGATATGGCCTTTCGACCATCGAAATATTATGATTAATCAGTGCTCCAACACTTCCAATCAATGACCATATGGATTTTTGGCACACAATAAATTATGACATGCTGCTTTTGATAGGTCGCTGGGTCACAAGGGAGCAAGGTTCCTTTGACTGGTTCAGAATAGCAGAGATGTGCAACTTGCAAATACCAAAATGTTGTCGAAAATAAAAATAAATAAATGTTGGATGTTCGTGAATCCAGGCTACTGCACAACTACCTGACGACGTGATTCCAAGTCAGATTTGATATGGCTTCTCGGCCTTGGACAAATGCCCCTGCAATGGAAGTCTAATGATATTGGAAATGACGCAATTTTGTTCTTTTATTTTTTTATTTATTTTTTTAATTCGGCCCCTTTATTAAATTTTTTTTCCTACAACCAATGGCTGTCATAAAAAAATACCCTGCAGACAAATAAACCCTAGAAAATTCAATAATACTGAGCTAATTACGGTGACAACAATTCTATGACTTATGTTGCTCTTCATAAGCAAGTTGTGGAACCTGGGGAATGATATCCTTGATTTTGTTATTATTAACTCATTTACCACTGCACATGAAAATCAATGAGCTGGAAATTCAGTTAACTAAGTTACTTGATAATTTATTCTGGATTTCCAACCAAATGGAAAAACTATTCATAATTGATTATATTGGACATAGAAAAGAGAAGGAAGGCATCGATCCCATAGTAAATCTGCAAAAACTTGAGTACAATGCTATTGGCAAAGTTGGAAAAGTTCCACCATGGGATTTTGTATTTTGTTGAAGAAAAAACGGGATTAAAATAATCCTTAAGGGTGCAGTCTCAAAAATATTCAATAGTTATTGTTGTAAATAACTTCAATTCTGAATCTGAAGAAGACGTGTGTTAACACACTCGAATAAGGAGAACGCTGTTAAGAAAATGTCGTGGGGATTGGTGGGCGATTAGAAAAACCAGTGATATAAGAAGTTAACAATATTTTTATTCGTCAGGAAGAAGTCAACTTACAAATTGACATATTATATGGAGTTTTACACACAGAATCATCAAATCTTTTCAACATAATAAAACTAGATTACCTTTGTCTTTGCACACAAAATTTCATGAAAGCTTTCTTTCTCTTCTCGGTGAACATCATACTCTATTTTTCTTTTCATTCAACTTGGAGTTCGAGCTTTCTTTTGGAGTAACAATTTTATGCATGGTATGGAATGATTCTCCACAACGTGATGGAGTATTGTTTAACCCAACAATCTGTAGTATTTCTCGTTCTTGTGGAGAGGCATTTGTTATTACATATGTAATTATTTTGCTTATATAAATGATAAATAAATTCTAATGACTTGTATCTCTAGCTCTCATGTCTTTCCATGGTTCATCCCATTTCCATAAATATGTATTTTTCTATATAATAATTGGGTAAGAAAGGTGGAAGAATTCTAGCGAAGTTAAGAAAAACATAAAGTGACCATCCTTAGCATGATGGAGCACAATTTTTACTTGCTCAGATAATTTACTACCATAGAAATAAAAAATAAAAATAAATTCTCCTTCCAGTATAAGGTAGAGTCAAGCTCACATGCTAAAATGCATAAACTTGTTGGCACAAAATAATCAATTCCCTAAGAATAAATGTCCTTGCACATATATTTTGGGTTAATTCCCCATAATCAATCCCCCCTTTAGAAATATTGGTGTCCATAAACTAATGGTATTTGCCAAAACCATTCAAAAAAAGAAACAGTTTTTACAAAGTTCGTAATTGTTTCTTGACATCAACCAATTGGGAGCACGTCTTTATAAAAACAAAGTCTTTATAAAAACTTATTGTTACATGCCAACACTCTTGGAAATCATGGTCATTTCATACAATATTTTAGTTACATGTGGTTTATTAGTCGTGGAAAGCACTCTAATAGTGGTTTATCAGTCCAACAAACCTTGATAATTTATCATCCCCCAGCTAATACACGGTGATGTATTGACCAAGGAATCCAGTTAGTAGCTCATGAAAAAATTTGATTTTAATTGTACGAGCAAGTAGATCATCTGATAAGCCAGGGAAAGCTCGTTAGGATTGAGTGACATCATAATCGTGGGGTACAAAACTTTGTGCCAAATAGCCACGACAATATATGTGCAGTCACACGATGCGAATTCATTAGATAAATTATTTTTTATGGTTAGTTTTGGAAACAATAATGTTGGTCTTACACATGGTTGATGAATATTAAAGTTTTGTGTATCACATTGTTTAGGTTACTAAATGAGGTTAGATTTAAGTTAATCATTAATTTAAAAAAAAACAAAAGTAGTTACTATTATCTTTTTTACATGAAATTCATAAAAAAACTATTATTTGACCATTTTTAGTTAATATTTTTGTATAAAAATTGTGATTTTGACATGTTAATTCTAGCAAAAAATTATCAAAACGTTTAGTTTTTTGCTTATATTTATGTTAAAAATGGTTATTTTTTATGTCCACTGTTAAAAAATGTTGTTTTTTAGAAACAATTATTTCATGTGGATTGAAAAATTAATTAAGGATGTCTAAATATGTAGATTATATAAAATTCAAACTATCGACTTTCTAATTTAAAAATGCAAAACAATAAAAACCCCACTAAAAAAAAAAAAAATTAAGATAGAGAACAAGAAAATATGAATACAATGACGACTTCAAAAACTATCAAATTTAGAAAATAATTTTTTACATTTCACACACTAGAAAATTTAAAGTCAAAAAATAGGTCTTTTAAAAAAGGGTGTGATGCAGAATACTCACTTTTTAAAATCAGGATGAAAATCACTACCATTCACTACCATTCCAAAACTTAATGCACATGAAAAAAATTAAAGTTCCAAAAACCATGTTCTAAAAAAAACATGTGTATTCTGCATCACCACTTTTGAAAATCGGGTCATTTTTTTGCCACCTCTACAAAATGGGTAACAGTATCAGTTCCCGTTTCAAAGTTTACATTGTTTCATTTTCTTGTTTTGCTTCTTCCTCTCTCTTCCTTCTCCATTCTCTCTGTTGTCTTTCAAATTCAGCCCTTTGTTGTTCAGGAGTGAGAATAACGGATCCATGTCCCTCTTCTGCCATTGTTTGATTTATCTCAATTTCAAGTGGAATTTCAAATTGTTGGAAGATAGGAGGATCGATGGATGGAAAAATAGGCTGTTTTCCTTTCTCTTTTTGTTTTCTGGAAGTGGAGAACTTTTGTTTTTCTTCCCAAGCTAACAAAGTTAGCCTTTCAATCAAGGTTAATCTTTGGCCAGTTCTTTGCTTTTCTACCAACTCCTCAATTGTTGGATTACCAGTAACTGGAGTGTGTGATGATCCTAGTTCTATTGTTGGGGAGCTTTAATAAATCTACCTTGAGGATCTCTATATCTAGGCATAAAGAAACATAACTTAAATGGAATGTAACTAATGTTTTTGTGATTTTGAATTTTTTTTATCTTTCTATTGACTATGCCGATATTTGCCTCCCTGGCAATGACGCCAAAATGTTGAGCTAATTTATGGTCCTAAATTAACACAATTATTTCTTATCAATCCGGGTTGTTTATGCTTTGAGGCAAGTTCACTATATGTGAAGATCAGATATAACCAAACCTTGAAAGATAAGTTATTCAAAAGCTAAAGATAATACATCTTATAACTCTAATTCAATCAGCTCAAAAAGCGAAAAACATTGAAAGGGTTCTTGACCTCAAGAAGTCCACCTTCACCTCAATTATCACTTAATGAATCAGAGATTGAAACCAAAAGCTCAAGATGCATAAATTATAAATGAAAGAAGCTCTTAACTTAAGAGACACATAAGATATTCCATCATAATTCATTCATCTCAATATCTAAATCTAAATGGAAATAAAACTGCTTGCATGTAAACAAAAGAAACTAGTTTTGATTCATCATTTAGCAGAAGGGATGTCCAACTTGAACATCTGTTTTTCCAACTCAATAAAGTGATGAATAAGCTATTAACAAATGAAATCAATCACTATGCATAAACCATAAAGAAAACTGAAATAAAGCTTTGAAAAACTAGTGCTACAATTAACCAAATTACAATGAAATAAAACTAGTTTATCATGGAAGTGTACTTAGCTTGGAGTGGGGGCCCTCCACCCCTGCCTTGCACACTTTGAGAGGTGATATCAGAAGCTTAGATCAGTCACAAATCCATAGTATTGCACAGCAAAATAATAATAACACAAGTCTTCAAATTACTTCTCAATCCAAAGATGTCTCAGCATAAAAGTATATCACAAAATCAATACATAAGCCATCAAAGTTTTGTCTTTAAATAAGAAGTCTCATGAACAAACTGATCTATAATCACTCAAACAAACGCATCTACTCTCATCCACCTATCCAAGTCGAATTCATTATCCCCAACCCAAGAAAGATGACCATTCCTATGAAAACTCAAAACAGCCCTATTTCTATGGGATTCCTGCATGACTAGTCATGGTTGACTAGCACCAAATGGGCCTAATAAAGCTTGTTCAGTTCGAACTAAGCATTGTTGGCTTAGTCCTAGTTCCCAAGTTGTCCATCCATGCATTCTATTCGTGCCCAAGTGTCCTGCAACCATACCAACCATAGAGCTATTACGGGAATTTCTGAATCTGCCAATTTTGCACTAAAAACCAAATTTTCATAAAAACTTTAGAAATTGAAAAATTAAAATTAAATACCTGAATAGATATCAAATATACATCAAAATAGGATAAATGAAGGGAAAATGGATGGAAAATAGATGGATAAGTAAGTTTCTTTGAGCAAAAATAAGACCAAAACTAAAGCTCAACACATATTATAGGCTAAAAACAAATTATCTTGGCTGATATTTTCTCTAGTGAAATTTGCACTAGTTCTATTACTCATATCATGCTGCTTCTTCCTACATTCATTTGCATAATGTCCATATTTTTTACAATAGTGACATTAGACATTGGATTTATCATACCTTTGTCCTTGAGCATGATGTTGTCTACTTTGTTGGTTGCTGCCTTGGCCTTGGTTCTGATTTGGATTGTTGCCTCTTCCTTGAACATTTGCTGGATTGTTTCTTCCACCTCTGTTTTGGCTTCTGCCTCTTCCTCTCTTGTTTCATTTGCCTTGACCTCTTCCTCTTCCAAAGAACATCTGGGTCTTAAAGGCATGCTCTAGAGATGAATTTCATTTCTACTCAATCTCTTCTCATATGTTATCAGTGATGCATGTAGTTCATCAACTGAGACGTTTGTGAGATCCTTTGTCTCTTATATGGTGGTGACAATCACATCGAACCTTGAGGGTAGGATCCTCAATAGTTTCTCCACAATCCTCCTTTCTTCAAGAATCTCTCCATGAGACCTTATCTGTGTGACCACACCAATCACATGTGTGAAGAATGAGTCAATATTATCTGACTCCTTCATGCAGAGAGTCTCAAAATCTTTCCTCAGCAACTGTAATTTTGCTGTCTTCACTTTCTCCATGCCTTGATAGGCTATCTTGAGAGTTTGTCATGCTTCTTTGGATCTCTTAGCTGCTGCTATCCTTGGAAACACACTCTCATGCACTGCTTGATACAAAAAGTAGAGGGCTTTAGAATCCTTCTTCTTATTGCTCTTCAATAGATCTTTCTCTGCCTGAGTTAAATTATTAAACTCATTTTCATCTACTGGTTCTTCAAAACCATCTTCAACAAATTCCCATAAGTCTTGGGAATCAAGCAGAGCTCTCATAGTTATTGCCCAATAGTCATAGTTTTTTCCATTAAATTGTGGGAGCTGAGTATTACAGATACCCATGCTAGTGCTAGCTCCAGCCATTCTTGCACTCTTAACTATGCTTCAAAATACTTGACTGTGTATTTAAAAAAAACTGACTGTCCTCAACAGTAACACAAAAACTAACTTCAGAAATACCTTGGATTCTTTCTTGACTGAGTCTTCACTCTGCTGGAGAAGCTGCTGCAGCGAGAAATCCTTCCTTTAGCTTCTTTGACACCTTCAAAGAGCTTAGACAAGCTTCAGTACCATGTCGGGAATTTTTGATAATTCTAGAACAGAATGAATAGAGAATAATGCTCTGTTTCTTAACACACAGGAACAAAAAAAATTGTTTCCGGAGGACAGAGTTTCACACACACAAAAGATTTCTATTCATTAATAAAACTAACTGTTACAAAATTCGCTCACGGAAGCTGCAAATCAAAAACAAACATCAAAGTCCTCTGCCTCTGCACTGTTGTGCATTACCTAGAAAACTACTCTGTCTTTGCACTGAGAAAAATTACTCTGTCTCAGTTTGCAAGTTTCTTTTACACTACTATGTGTAAATTTTTTACATTACATATGCGCTACTGCGTATTCCCCTTTTTTGCATTACATTATATCCTCAAAAAAAAATTCTCGCACTGGTGCGCTACATTGCATTGCAACAAAAAACAAAAACAGAACATAACCTTTTTTGTTTTGACTTGTGCCATAACAAACATCCGTGAATTAAAAAAAAACATTGAAATTAAATTCTACCTACATTTACCAACCACGGTAAATTCATATTAAATATTCATTAATTACTTCACGTGGGTTTTGCTCCACGTCCATCCACGCTTTTCAATTAGCCCTGCATCCATATTCAGTGATACAACCTTGACAGTCATACAAAGGTCCTTCCGAAAATAAAAAAAAATTGTGTCACCGCTGCCATAACCATTGATCTTGCCCTCATTGATCGAATGGTTGACGGCAATATCGGACAGCCAAATTGCACGGACTTTATGCACCGAGGAAAGGATGTTTTGGAAAGGACTGCTCAGACACGTGTCCGCTGCTGAGCATGCTCGCTGCCTCTGGAGGAATACCACTGTTCGATGAAAAGTAGTGCGGGGAAAACACTGGCGGTTTCTGGGAAATTTGCGGTCGCTGTTCAACTATCGCTGCAGTTGAAATTATCATTTCAATAGATATTTGAGGGCATACTCTACCTGTAAACAAAATTACACAAAATATATATATGTACTCATTGATGTGAGGTTGACTGAGATGTTAAAAGAGCTGGCAAATATTATATACCTCTCCCCGAGTATTCTCATCCACATTTTCCAAAGCGCTCCAAAGATATCTTTAGGTGGACACTTTTGCTTCTTCCATGACTGTTTCTCCTAGAAATGCAACGTGTGAGCAACGATTGACATTTAACATGTCTTTTACTCCTCTCTTTGTTTAACCCGGGAAGCGAAAGAACTCACCATTCTCATCTCTAAAAGTTTTTAAAACATCTGCCAAGAATGATAGTTGTAGATGATTCAACAGAATGAAAGAACTAAAATCCTTGGCTGTTGGCACAGTTTACAACTAAAACTTGGCTCTTCGTGTCAACATTTTCATTTACCTGAGGATACATTGTATCCATGCAGTCTCAAGATTCAAAGTCCCATGGCCGTAACATAAATATCAGCAACAGGATTTTCCCTAGCCCATCCAATGCCTCCTTCGTTCCAATGGCTGCGCATTAATTTCAAATATTACTACCATAAGCTTCTAAGCTCAATTAAATAGAGGCACTAATGGTCTAATCAAAAAGTGAATCGTATAGAACGCTTAAAGACAAGGTACCTGTATGTTGTAAATTTCTGGTAATTTCAAACAAAAGCTGAACAGAGAATGATACTCTGTTTTGCACAGGATCTTAACACAGCGGAAACTAAAATTGTTTTGCTGTAGACAGAGTTTCAGCAACACAAAAAAACTTCTATTCATTAACAGGAAACCAACTGTTACATAAATCATCTTCCTCACATAGAGGGATTTCACAACTGCTGTTACAAAAGCATCTTCCTCACATAGAGGGATTTCACAAGGAACGCTTCAGCTCCAAAAAATAAATTACTCTGTTTCAGCTCCAAATTTTTACACTACTATGTGTAAAAATAAAACTTACATTTACTGCTGTAAAAATCTCTTACATTCGCTTTCTGATTCTATTGCATTTCATATGCAACTTACAAAAATAATTCACTTGCGCTGCTGCGCATGTTTTCATTACACATTCATATTCAACGAACAAAAGACATTACATTCACGCTCTGTTGAGCATTCCCTTTCTCCCTACTCACACGCTGTTGCGTGCTTACAATGCTGGTTCAACTAACGAACACAAAAATTTCTTACTCACACGCTGTTGCGTGCTTACAATGCTGGTTCAACTAACGAACACAAAAATTTCTTTACGCTGCTGCGTCCCACACACATTTCTTTCAATAGAACAAAACCTTACATTCGCACTGCTACATTCTTCCCTTCCATTACATAAGCAATGAACAGCTTACATTCACGTTGCTGCATGTATATTTCATTTCATGTTTTACAAGACAAAACAGGGAAATGCATTACCTTCGCGCTGTTGCGCTTCACTTCGTCTTTCACCAACGAACTACAAAAAAAAACTCACGCTTCTGCGTGTTGCATTACACTTTCAACAAACGGCAAAATGACAATACATATTAACTTGTCCCATACTCCCGAGAATTAAAAAATAATAAACTTAAAGACCTTTTACCAACATTCTACAAATGCAGTAAATTCCATTAAATTACTTTACTGACAATCTGGCAGTCGAACCAAGAATTTTACTTTAGGTTAATTTATTTCTAGAACGATGGTACTTCAGCATGGCAATATATATTTTTTCATTAACCGTGGATTTTACTCCACGTCAAATGCATGGTGGTCAGCCAATATCGCACAGACTTTCAAACTGCTACCATAACCGTTGATCTGGCCATCATTGATCGGATGGCTGTTGGCAATATCGCGCGGCCTTATTTGCTAAACGTTAAGCTCCGGGGAACAACGGTTTTGGCAAGGACTGCTGTGGACATGCGTCAATAGGTGAGTGTGATCGGAGCTCCTCCGAGGAATACCACCACTCGGTGAAAAGCGGTGCGATAAGCTCATGATGGTTTTTCAGGAAGAAACGTTGTTTGCAGTCGCTGCGTGTGATGCCGGATTCCGGCATGCACCACAGTTGAAATTAATATTCCAACACTCCCCTTTAATTTCAACTGTTGGGTTACCAGTGATACCCAAACATTTCATCAAAAGCTCAAAACTTTTCTGTCCCAATGGTTTGGTCAGAATATCAACAACCTGCTCCTTCTCTGCTCTTATGACAGATTTAATTCCATATCTCTCCCCTATAAGAAGATCCATATGATAGAGTTCTACCAGGGTCTTCATCAAATCTTCAATCTCTTCCTCTGTCATATTGACAAGGGTGTTGGCAGTGAAGCCCATCTCGGCCATCTTGGCAAGAGTTACGTATCGAACTCCATACTCTTTAAACAGATCTTCAAGGAACTTCAATTCCTTTCTCCCATTCATGGGTTCTATCCATTTCCTATCCTTAATTGCTTCTTCGAAATGAACAGGGTCATGATAAGATAAAGCAAACAAAGAGTTCATACCTTCATTTGCTGCCTCTTGTGTTGGTGCTGCTATCTGGGGATGTATTTTAGCCATCTCCTCATCATCTTTATCATGAGACAAACAGTTTTTAACATTCACTGTTTTCTCTAAGCTTCCATCCCAAGCTTCCTCCTCAATGAATTGTGGTTCTGCTGTCTTCACTTTCTCCATGCCTTGATAGGCTATCTTGAGAGTTTGCCATGTTTCTTTGGATCTCTCGGCTGCTGCTATCTTTTCAAACACACTCTCATCCACTGCTTGATACAAGAAGTAGAAGGCTTTACAATCCTTCTTCTTATTGCTCTTCAACAGTTCTTTCTCTGCCCGAGTCAAGTTATTAAACTCATCTTCATCTGTTGGTTCTTCAAAACCATCTTCAACAAATTCCCATAAGTCTTGTGAGGCAAGCAAAACTTTCATAGTTATTGCCCAATAGTCATAGTTTTTCCCATTAAATTGTGGGAGATGAGTATTAAAATACCCATGCTAGTGCTAGTGCTGATGCTGGAGCTGGAGCCAACCATTCTTGCACTCTAAACTATGCTTCAAAATACTTGACTGTGTATTTAAAAATCACTGACTGTCTTCAACAGTAACACAAAAACTAGCTTGAGAAATACCTTGGATTTTTTACTGAGTCTTCACTCTGTTGGAGAAGCTGTTGCAACAAAAAAATCCTTCCTTCAGCTTCTTTGACACCTTCAAAGAACCTGTAATAGCTCTGATACCATGTTGGAAATTTCTGGTAATTTCAAACAAAAGCTGAACAGAGAATGATACTCTGTTTTGCACAGGATCTTAACACAACGGAAACTAAAATTGTTTTGCTGCAGACAGAGTTTCAGCGACACAAAAAAACTTCTATTCATTAACAGGAAACCAACTGTTACATAAATCATCTTCCTCACACAGAGGGATTTCAACTATTGTTACAAAAGCATCTTCCTCACACAGAGGGATTTCACAAGGAACACTTCGACTCCACAAAATAAATTACTCTGTTTCAGCTCCAAATTTTTACACTACTATGTGTAAAAATAAAACTTACATTTACTGCTGTAAAAATCTCTTACATTCGCTTGTTGATTCTATTGCATTTCATGTGCAACTTACAAAAATAATTCACTTGCGCTGCTGCGCAAGTTTTCATTACACATTCATATTCAATAAACAAAAGACATTACATTCACGCTATACCGAGCATTCCCTTTCTCCCTACTCACACGCTGCTGCATGCTTACAATGCTAGTTCAACTAACAAACGCAAAAATTTCTTTATGCTGCTACGTCCCACACACATTTCTTTCAATAGAACAAAACCTTACAATCACACTGCTACATTCTTCCCTTCCATTACATATGCAATGAACAACTTACATTCACGTTGTTGCTTGTATATTTCATTTTATGTTTTACAAGACAAAACAGGGCAATGCATTACCTTCGCGCTGCTATGCTTCACTTCGTCTTTCACCAATGAACTAAAAAAAACTCACCCTTCTGCGCGTTGGATTACACTTTAAACAAACACCAAAATGACAATACATATTAACTTGTCCCATACTCTCGAGAATTAAAAAAATAATAAACTTAAAAGACCTTTTACCAACATTCTACAAATGCATTGAATTCCATTAAATTACTTCATTGACAATCTGGTAGTTGAACCAAGAATTTTACTACCAAGAATTTTACTTCACTTTAATTTATTTCTGGAACGATGGTACTTCAGCATGGCAATATATATTTTTTCATTAACCATGGATTTTACTCCACGTCAAATGCACGGTGGTCAGCCAATATCGCACGGACTTTCAAACTACTACCATAACCATTGATCTGGCCATCATTGATCCGACGGCTGTTGGAAATATCGCGCGGCCTTATTTGATGTACGTTAAGCTCCGGGGAACAGCGGTTTTGGCAAGGACTGCTGTGGACACGCGTCAACAGGTGAGTGTGATCGGAGCTCCTCTGAGGAATACCACCGCTCGGTGAAAAGCGATAAGCTCATGATGGTTTTCTGGGAAGAAACGCTGTTTGCAGTCGCTGTGTGTGATGCAGGATTCCGGCCTGCACCGCAGTTGAAATTAATATTCCAACACTGTAAACATAATCCAATGCGTCCTTGATTTCCTTTTTGAAATGGCGATCGATCTCTAGCCGTTCAACAGTATCAACGGCCCACAGACGTTCAAATAGATCAAGCGGATAGTGACAGGGCACTACAATAACAAATTATCTGTTGTTAACCTTCACTTTAATTTAATCTTTAAACGAAATAAAAAACAAATTTAGTGAATTCAAAGTGTTAGGTTGATACCATGGTTTCCGAATTTCATTAAAACGAAGTTCAAGAATTCCAAGCACTTGGTGTTCCCTATACGCACGAATACAGGGGCTGTAGATGCCGGTGAGCTGAGGAATGATCCATCATTCGATTGAAGTTTGATGATTTTGTGCCACTCTACGATTTCTTGCAGGCCTTCCAAATAATACAAGAATATTGTTGGAACCGTATAGAGAACATCAGTAGGAATCCTGATCCAAACACCACCACGACGGTAAGGGCAATTGACAATGACATTGAGAAATGACAATTTTATCAAAGGCAAATCATAAGGCAAATCCAAACATAAGCTTTTCGCTTCATTTAGCAGTGCATAAAAGACAATTTCAAATCCACTTGGCCGGTGATTGTCCGCTTCATCCTCCATCATTCCAACATGTTTCTTCAAGAATTCAGTACATGCCATATATATGTATATACTATTTAGAGCTATAAATATGGATGGTAATCTATCATGTTTTTTCAATATGTGAATGATATTTTAAGTTACGGAAACAGCTATGTTTTTTCACACAAACCAGATTATGCCTACCATTGTTTTATTATTAAATAAAAATAAAGTTCGCAAACCTTTCCGCACTTGTGTGTCGCCAGTGTGCCATACGGCGAGGGTAATAATACACGCAAGAGTAGCGAATACTCTGTCATATCTTAGGAAATGGTCCTCTACGCCCCAAGAACCATCTTGCAGCTGATTTTGAAGAATCCATTGGAGTGTTTCAGGAAAGTGAGGGTGGTCAGAGCCACTAAGTGCTGGAATCTCTGCTACCCAAGCAGTGTCATACGCAGAGGGATTCGTTTCCCCATCGCCCATACCTCTAAACATACTCTTAATATCAGATATTAATGTCTCCACACGCTTCTCGTCAGCTACTGCCACCTGAAATTAATAGTGGTCAACCATAATGTTTTAGAAAATATCGGCTGGCATTCTTGGGACGTGAACCACAATATTTTCCAAAGAAGAAATTTAACGAGAAACAAGAAATTTAACGAACAACCGCTGAGAATACTAACCTTGTTAGATGATAGTATAGAATCAATAATATCATCCTTCCAAACTGCCGGAGGGAATTGTGGTGTCGCTAGTGTCTAAGCAGAAAGCGAATCTGAAGGTATCCCATAAAAATGAAAAAAATAATAGTGCAATTAATCACTTGGCAGGATGTTGTGAACATTTAAATTATTTTCGGTCCAGGGCATGAAAATAAGCGTGCCATCTTCTTTTTATCAGAGTGATTGGAAAGGGAAATCGAGTCTTCGCCAACACGAGCAATGATGTTGCTTGAACCTGCATATTCAATAATACTAAGAAATCGAATCGAAACTAACACGAGATAAATATACAATTAAACTTAAAATTGTGTGCGTACCCGATCGTAGGTAGATGCTTCTGTGCTTTCTGGCAGGGCTTCTATTATTAAACGTACTGAAGAGACGTGGAATGCACTGTGTATTCACATGGGCGTCAAGAGTGAGATGATTAGGTCCACCCAGTGTCGCAGTAACGAGAATATGGGATGACAATGAAGACAGGAGCATTGCTATTTTGCCAAATGCGCCACTGGATTACCAGAGGTAGAGAAGGAGTTTAATTATGTGGAATATTAAGCTGTAGGAAATTACTATAAATAAGCAATGTCCAGGAGGACTTCTGTGACCAAAACCAAAGTTTCGTAGCCGCGTTGAAAATAGATCTCCTCTCCACAGCACTACACTCCAAAGATTTGAGATGCCGAAATTTGTCTATTGTCCATAAATTTTCCTTGGCATATGATGGGTGCAGATAATTCAATATGAAAGTTCCTGCATTCAATTTGAAAGCTACGGGAACCTTCCGTGAATAGACTATGGAAGAAACGAGAATTGCTGAACAATTTTCAAATTAGTGGTGCGCTGTTCAGAATACGGACGCGATGATAGGAGCCCTCGAAATTTTTAAGAACTGGTAAATTTTTCTTTCAATTCAAAATATAAGTTAGATAGATAGATCTAATAGTACTAATCGATGAAGTTGTTGAATAATTTAATAAGAAAAGGGTTTTTTCAATGTCTTTTTGAAAATTTCATTTTCAAAACGTATTGGACAGCCAGGTTTTAATGTACAACGTAAAAATGGAATGCACTTTCAATTCAAAGTAATAAGTTAAATAGATCAATTTATTCGTACAATTAGGTAAAAAAATCCTTTCCATTCAAAATATTGGTGAGAGCATTAATCTCTGACTCTCATTCTCCTCGGCTAGATGCAGTTAATTGACTTACAAATCAAAATATTGTTGATAGGATTAATACCCACTCTCATTTTTGCATATGGGGTGTCATACTCACTTTCAGGCAATTTACTTAGTTGAGTTATAATTTCACAACATCATTCTCTCACTCTCATTTTTGTCTATTGGGTGTCATACTTAGATTAACTTAGTTGAATTGTAGTTGAGTCTTATTTCATTGATTTATTGCTATTGTTTCCTTCTCTCTTATGTAATTTATTTAGATGTTACTCAATGATGAAAAGAATTAGAGCTAGTTCACTTCATTTCTAGTTTCATGTTTTCAACCTTTGCAATCTTTATCATGGTATGAGAGCGCCAAGTTGCATAAAACTCCTTGAGAGCATTTCAGAACATAGAGAACAAGGAGAACTAAGAAGCAGGCCAAAGCCAAGGTGAGATGGAACCATCACTATGCGAGAAGTCATGTGTTTTTGGCTTAAAAAATTGTGAGGAGCCATAGGGGACACCAGTTGTTGTGTGCCCCTCCCTTTCAAGTCATCAAAGTGCATGTATTCATTCACATGGACTGTACAATAAGTGTCATACATGGAAGGTGAGGTGTCGCCAACCTTTTGGCATTGCTCACGATCATTTTCGAGGTTGTTTAGGGTTTGTTCTTGCTCAAACATAGCAGGTGGTATTATGCCCTCGTTTATGTTGCTCATGCCTCATGCGTGGGCATTATGCTCCCTTGAATCCCATGATAGAGCCTTCATTTCCTTGCCTCTTACGGTTGTCATTTTCTTAGTGTGAGGTTGTTTCGATGAGATTGTGGGGGCTCTGCCATTTACGGGGTTGTTACCATTTATCCCTTAGCGGATTGTTGTAAGTTCCCTGTGGTGCACCAAATCGTGGTAAATTTGTCCCTAACTTATTGCAAATTTCATTAGGTCGAATGGTTGATATGGAGGTTTCATGCTTGAATCCTATTTCATGAATGTAACCCTTCAAATTCTGCAAATGTTTTTACATGGATTTCTCTTGGGTTTTCTTAGAGTGTAACACCATTGTCTTTTTTTTTAGTTATAGGAGTCTGTTGTAAGTAAGATTTGTTCGAGTCTTCATCACTGTTGCAACAGTGTGTAGGCATGGCTTACAATTTCTGTGTTTTTTAACACATTCTTTCTTTTTGGTTTTGTGGAGGTAAATTGATGTTGTGGCTCTAATTTTAGGGTTTATGGCTCTAATTTTGGTTTCGGTTTTGTGGAGGGTAAATTACTGTTATGGATTTGTTATGGCTATTATGGCTCTGATTTTAGGGTTATATCTCTCATTTTAGGGTTATCTGTGATGGGTTATGGCTCTGATTTTAAGGTTGAACAAGAAATTTATTAATTATTACTTAATTTGACTTGAGAGTAATGTGTTCAAGCACAAAAAAAAGCTAACCTTGCCTAATTTACATGGATATCCTTGCCTAATTTTTAAAAATCGACTCAATTGTGTGAATTTCAAATCTTTAGGGTTAGGATGTTATATGGGGTTGGGGTTTGTGAAACACTAATTGGGAAGGTCTCTGCGTGATTCTTATTTTATTCTACAGCCTCACAATTTTCGTGTTTTTTAACACTTTCTATCCTACTACCATACTGGTAATTCACATCACATATTTTACAAGGAGATTTAAACCTTTGCAATACAATAAAACAATCACATGTTATAAGAATTTTGGCATTGCTTACATAATTTTAAAATTTAAATACATGTGATATGAACTCCATTTCGCATTATTAAAAAACTTTTCATATTGGCAATACAATAGACCATCTCCCATGGTTTGAAAACTTTAATACTTGCAATATAATTGCTCATGTCCTCCATCCAAACTTGTTTACATTACAGAGAGCCCGAATGATGATATTATACTTTTGACCTTTGTCCAAAATTTGCATCGCAAAGAGCTTGGGTGATGGTATTACAATTCATTTGCACTCACACCATGGGTATCTTATTTAGCGGTTGTTGTTCGGTCATTTATGGGTATAAACTATAATAATATTTTTTTTATTCATTATATTTTTGAAGTATTCATATTTATAAAATATTTCAAAATCTACAATAGAAATAGGAATTTCAAATAGGGAGTCATAACATTAAAGACAAGATCAAAACCCTGCCTTTCCAATACTTATATGCATCTTAAATTCTACGCTACCATCTTTACAAAGGTCTTCAATAAGGGTATTGTGTGTGATAGTATCCACAGGTTTTCCCATATACAATGGTGTTCTTATGAACCATAAGTTACCATCATGACGAAGTTGTTAACTTTAAATAGTTGTAATGTAGATGCAACTGCTTTAGTTTATGGCATATGCCATTCCAAAACTTATATATATCTTGAATTGTACTCTACCATCTTTACAAAGCCCATCAAGAAGGGTATTGTGTGTGACATTATCAAGTCCATGGCTTTTACCATATTCCATGGTGTTCTTATGCACCATATGTTATTACCATCACAATGACGTTGTTAACTTTAGAGAGGTGTAACGTAGATACAATTGCTTCACTTTATGGCATAGACCATTGAAACATAAGGGTAGGATGAGACATCTATCATAAAAATACAAATTGATTCCAAAAACAACCTGCACAATTATATAGCAGTACACCACCCATGTTGAGTATCAAGGAAGTCAAGATGTTTTTTGGAAATACATTTATTAAAATTAAAAATCATTAGTTGCATTGTCAAACCTTTTTTATTTAGAGTTATGCCAAGTATAAGAAGCTAGACAGAATAGACCCGAACAAAGAATACTTGACTAGGTTGGTCTTGCAATGGTGAATTGCAAACATTGCAATGAACATGTTTGTTACATTTCCAAACATGGAAGTTTATGAATGGAACCACACCATCTTCGAATAAAATTAATATATTAGTGTCAATAAATTATGTGATAAGAATAGCTTATTCTTTATAAAGTTTATCTGTGATGAGAGTAGCTTCAAGTTATATTTTTCATGTGATCTATGATGAAATTGCAGGGATTTTTTTTAATTACAATCTGTTGTCAGTGCTGGAAATTTGTCAGCTAAGGGGGTCTCCCTGATGTGAAGTCCCAATTAGACCTCACACTATATGGAGTAGGAGCCCTATCCGGAGTATCGACCTGACTACCATGTATGTTGTAGATTTTCCTTGGCTAGAAAGTTCAACACAAGAAAGTATCAAGGTCCTTCTACCGAAAGGGGAGAGAAAAGTGGGACCTTTAAAGACAAGTAATAATACAAATATAGAAAAGGCACACAAGCACATACATAAGAATGGATCATTTATCAACCAGAAAAAATATTTCGCAAGGAAGTAATGATTATTAAAGCAAATACAACACACTTTTAACAAGATAAGTACCAAAGCCACCGAAATAGTTAAATTTCCTTAGTACATATGAGAAACAACATCCATCTCAAACACTCAAAGAATAATATTACAATATTCATGACATATGCATGAACGTGTGTCATCTCAACGAGCTTCTGAATTAAGTAAAAGTTCTAAGATACATTGAAACAATGAACACCACTAGCCCCAATAGTGGAGCATTATAGAAGTCACTTTCTCCTCCAAAATAACTATCTTCCTCTTTAATTCTTGGTAGGAGGAGCGAAGGTGAAAATCCCTTTGCATGCACAATGTGGGTGTATATATAACAAATGGGGTGATCATTCACCTCCCATGTAACTCTTGGACTACCCTCATCACTATTTGACTTCTCTATGACCTTTCAACTCCCACATGACTTTTCACATTACATAGATGACTTTTGGACTTCCATTTTACATTACATTTTCCAATATAGAATTTACAATGTGGGTGTATATATAACAAATGGGGTGATCATTCACCTCCCATGTAACTCTTGGACTACCCTCATCACTATTTGACTTCTCTATGACCTTTCAACTCCCACATGACTTTTCACATTACATAGATGACTTTTGGACTTCCATTTTACATTACATTTTCCAATATAGAATTTACATAATCCACAAATGATGTGGAACATGATGATTCATGACATGACATGATATTGATGAAATGGAAAAGTCAAGATAGGATCAAAACCTTGCCTTTCCAATACTTATATGCATCTTAAAATCTACGCTACCATCTTCACAAAGGCCATCAATAAGGGTATTGTGTGTGATAGTATCCTCAAGTTTTCCCATATTCAATGGTGTTCTTATGAACCATAAGTTACCATCATGACGAAGTTGTTAACTTTAGATAGTGGTAATGTAGATGCAACTGCTTTAGTTTATGGCATATGCCATTCCAAAACCTATATACATCTTGAATTGTACTCTACCATCTTTACAAAGCTCATCAAGAAGGGTATTGTGTATGACATTATCAAGTCCATGGATTGTACCATATTCCAGGGTGTTTTTATGCACCATATGTTACTACCATCATGACAAAGTTGTTAACTTTAGAGAGGTGTAACGTAGATACAATTGCTTCACTTATGGCATAGACCATTGAAACATAAGGGTAGGATGAGACAACTATCATAAAAATACAAATTGATTCCAGAAACAACCTGCACAATTATATAGCAATACACCACCCATGGTGAGTATCAAGGAAGTCGAGATGATTTATGGAAATTCATTTTATTAAAATTAAAAAACATCAGTTGCATTGTCAAAATTTTTTATTTAGATTTATGCCAAGTATAAGAAGCTAGACAGAACAAACCCAAGCAAAGAATACTTGACTATGTTGGTCTTGCAATGGTGAATTGCAAACATTGCAATGAACATGTTTGTTACATTTCCAAATGTGGATGTTTATGAATGGAACCGCACCATCTTCGAATAAAATTAATATATTAGTGTCAATAAATAATGTGAAGGGAGTAGATTATTCTTTATAAAGTTTATCTGTGATGGGAGTAGCTTCAAGTTATATTTTTCATGCGATCTATGATGAAACTCAAGGGCTTTTTTTTTTTAATTACAATCTGTTGTCAGTGCTGGAAATCCGTCAACTAAGGGGGTCTCCCTGATGTGAAGTCCCAATTAGACCTCACACTATATGGAGTAGGAGCCCCATCCGGAGTATCAACCTGACTACCATGTATGTTGTAGATTTTCCTTGGCTAGAAAGTTCAGCACAAGAAAGTAATACACAGGTATCTTAGCAAGTGAGTATGCCTTGTAAATTTTTCAACTGCGGAAAGTATCAAGGCCCTTCTACCGAAAGGGGAGAGAAAAGTGGGACCTTTAAAGACAAGTAATAATACAAATATAGAAAAGGCACACAAGCACATACATAAGAATGAATCGTTGATCAACAAGAAAAATATTTCGCAAGGAAGCAATGATTATTAAAGCAAATACAACACACTTTTAACAAGATAAGTACCAAAGCCACCGAAGTAGTTCAATTTCCTTAGTACATATGAGAAACAACATCCATATCAAACACTCAAAGAACAATCTTACAATATTCATGACATATGCATGAAAGTGTGTCATCTCAACGAGCTTCTGAATTAAGTAAAAGTTCTGAGATACATTGAAACGACAAACACCAGTAGCCCCAATAGTGGATCATTATAGAAGTCACTTTCTCCTCCAAAACAACTATCTTCCTCTTTAATGCTTGGTAGGAGGAGCTAAGGTGAAAATACCTTTGCATGTACAATGTGGGTGTATATATAACAAATGGGGTGATCATTCACCTCCCATGTAACTCTTGGACTACCCTCATCACTGTTTGACTTCTCTATGACCTTTCAACTCCCACATGACTTTTCACATTACATAGATGACTTTTGGACTTCCATTTTACATTACATTTTCCAATATAGAATTTACATAATCCACAAATGATGTGGAACATGATGATCTATGACATGACATGACACTGATGACATGGAAAAGTCAAACAACTCTTTACTACTACTTTGTCTTCAATAAGAGATGTGTTGATGGTGTTGGACCCACCAACATGTTAGGGGATCTCCTTGGCAAGAAGTCCCAACTATACCTCAGACCATTTGGTGTAGGAGTCCCAACAGTGGGTCGTACGGTATCACCTTGACCGCGATGGTGCACAGAGGCAAGTAAGATGTCCCTATTGGTAGCAAGGGTGTGACGTATGCAGTAAGTCAAGGAAGATGCATGAGCAGTTCTAACACATGGGGGGTGAGGTGAGTGTGACCCTTGGAAACCTGTGAAAGCACAAAATTAATAAGGGAACACACGAGCAAAGATGCATCACAAACTGGAAAGCAAGACTTGAGCTAGTAATCCAAAGTGATGCTTAAACCAAAAACACATTTCAGTGAGATTCATACATACTTATATAGGAAAGCCATACATGCATGCGTAAGCAAACATATACATATATTATTAGTGTATACAAGTTAGTTGAAATACAATAACAAAATATGCATGAAACGTGTTGGCTCTATTATATCAAGAAGTGAAAGTTCTAGTCATACAATACAACCATGACCAACCACTAGTTCTGACAGCGAAACGTTACAGTCACTACCGCCTGCTCCTCCAAAGAGATATACTATCTCTGCACAATGGGGAAGCTAAGGCTCGTTACAATATTGTCCAAGCTTTCTCTAAGATACTCCTTGTTTGGTCAATTTAGTGTGTCCTAAATTGCTATTTAAAATGTCAATCCAGGATTCGTAAACTGATGAAGTGAAGTGCACTATATGTGCAAGATAACCATTTTCTTAGTCTTTCGTCATTTTTGAGTTTATCTTCTGTGGATTCCCTAGTGTGTGATGGCAAAATTGAAAGTTAAGTATGGATGGTAATGGTGATTTCTACAGTGATTTTCCAAACTTAAAAGTTCTCAAAAAGAAAGTTTCAAACTGACTGTAATGAAATCAATTCTCAAAAGGAAGTAAATGTACCAAACCAGTGAACTAGTGACAATGGCCCAGTATCCTTACTGCTGTATGAAAAAGAAAATAAAAACTGAACTTAAAGCAACTCAAAGACTGAAAGCAAAGCAAACTAAATCACACTACTTCAACCCACGTTCTGACCCTTCACCTTTCAACTCACTCCATCTATAGGAAGTAATCATAAACAAGCTGAGTAATATGATATCTAAATTGCAGGAAATTAAATTGCATAAAAGGAAAATAAGATTTAACTACTCATTCATATTTCAACTCTTGAAAATGACATAAGTAATCCAATCTCTAACTTGCAGGAAAGCAAACTAAATCATACTACAACAAGTAATATTCTGATTCCTTACTAATTGAGTTGCTTGTCTATAGAAAGGAAATCATAAACAGATGAGTAATATGATTTCTAAGTGGCAGAAAAGTAAATAAGCAAAACAAAACTTGAAGGAAATGACAGTGCTGGAATTAAACTCAGGAAATGAAAATCAACAGAAAGGACAAGATGATCTCATGTCAGTAATTATCAAAAATATGTAAATTTGCCCGGGCTGCCTAAAAAACCTGTAAAAGAAGCACTGATCAGCTAACAGTTAGAAAAGAAAACATAAAGGAAATATGGACAACAATGAACATCATAACAGCGCAATATATGTATATATACAAGCAATGATTATAAAAACAGTAAATGAAAGCAAGTAAGAAACTATACAAAGCTTTGGTGTACAGGGGCCCTCTGCAACCTTGGCCAATCAATCACTTAGTCACAAATCAAATTTAGGAATGCTGTCTTCTCATGTATTTAAAGTGCAGTAATAAAACAAAGTAAAGCACAGTACAATGGGCTGATAACAACAGTCAAAATTACATCTCAAAAACTAACTATCCAGCGTATATCAACACGTTATTTATAAGTAAAAGTGCTGCAACTAATTCCTAGATTTTATGCTGCCAAGAGACACGTAAATCTCCTTGACCTGAGATCTAGCGTGATGGTCATCATGACAGTTGAATCCATGGTTGCTCGATTCAGTTCACGGGCTGCTCTACAGGTGTGCCAGTACCTCCGGAAACTAAGGACCGTGCCACACAAACCTTCACGTGGGCAAAACAGAGTCGTGCCACCGCAAAACTCCTCATTTGGCCCTTCCTTTGACCGTCGTTGACCACGACCGTTTGTGAGTGATTTGGCTGAACTGAGGGGGCACACTCCATGTACACGTCACTTGCAGCTTACCCATGTGGCCGGTTTCTCCATTGGACACCTGTAACATAGCCTTTAACAAAATGGCTGCAGAAACTTGGGCTGGTTGCGGAAAGTGATAAGTTTCCGAAGCTGTTTGAACAAAAATCTAAATCAAACAACAATCATAAACATAGTTAGGAAACCATTTCATAAGCTCTTTTCAAACTAATATGCAATGATTTGACAGCTTGGTGGATGAAGTAAATGGAAAAAGAAGGTTGAAAGGGTATATAGGGAAGTGCAGGTTTGGGACTCAACATACCCCCACTGTGAAGGTGTTGCATGTCCCCATGCAACCAAAATTTGGTCACTCCCCTCTAATCCATATGTTTTGATGCTTCTGTTAGGACATCTAGCCCTCTTTTCTTCTTCTTTGGTGCTACCACCATCCTTGGTTTCCTTATTAGACATCTGAATTTGAGATTGATCAATGCTATGCTCAACTTTTTGCACTTTTTCTTCAGTTTCTTGTTTTTATTTTGCCATAGTCCTAAATGGAGCATAGTGTTATCATGAATAATTTTATCTACTTTTCTCTTCTCTTTGAGTGCTTCATTTTCCTGCTTGATATGCTTGTTTAGGACCTCTAATTCAAATACCTCCTTCTTTAAGGACCGAACTTGTGCATCTAGTGGCAGAGTTGTACTTGGACCTGCAACTGATTTTTCTAATGATTCCAAGTAGTCATATATTTCCTGTTGATTGGGATCTACTTCAGGTGTCTTTCTTGGACTGAGTTCAAAATCTGGTGGAGGAGGAGGACTGCTCTCTAGCTCTGGCCGAGAAGGGCTTTCATCATGTGGAGGACTGGTTTCAATGCTTGCCTGAGGACGAGGTGGACTACGACCAGCTGGAGTTTTCTCATGTGTCTCTCCACCCAAGTCGATGAAGTGGGGCCGTTTTATTTGTGTTTTACTCCCCTTTCCTCTTAGCCTTGTGCTTCTCCTTAATTATGGTGGACTAGTACTCTTTTCTTGTATACTCTGTTTTCCTTTTTCCTTTTTCTTTGCTATAGCAGCAGCCTGAAGATGTAATAATCTTTCTGATAGTGGTTGATAATCCTCCTCTATGGATGGCTCAGGTGATTGGTAGACTTCTTGGATGGTCCTTTCGCCTTTTTCTTTCCTCTGTTTCTTGTCTTTAGTTTTGTCTTCTTCTTCTTTTTGACCAATTTCTTGAGTTTCTGTAGTAGGGGAGTCTTGGACTATGGTGCTCTTTTCTCTTCTGCTATTTTTTCTTGGTGTCTTTGGTGTACTACTTTCAGAGGCCTCAGATGGCTCTTGGAAGTAGTTTCTTATCAAGAATTGTTCCCATGTATCTTTGTTTTTCTTTAGTTGGTCTTCAATAAGAATTTTTATAAGTCCATGATGGTATAGATGAGGGTCTATATTGCCTATGTGTTTCTGGACTGTAATACTCATGTTCTTCAAACTCAACAGCAAGAAATAAGGCAAATAAGAGTATGATTCTCTAAGAAATTTATCAACAGTCTAGCATGGTACATGTACATCGAACCAGAGCGTCCCTCACAAGTGACAAATTTTTGGATAACTAACAGCAGACTAACCCATTTTTCCTTCAATGCATGAATAGGAATTCCTTTAGTAAACACAGTGGTGTCCATACCTGGGTTTCTTAGCATAATTCTCCATGCCTGTTCATCCACGCTTTTATTTTTGAACCATCTCTCACCTTCCTGGGGTAAGCCTGTGGCAACTGCTACTATTGTTTCGGTCACCGTGAGCTTCAAATCTCCAATCTCCACCATTTGACCATCGAAAGACCGTGCAAAAGCCTTGGTTACTTCTTTGTTATAGCCTTTAAACTTTTGAATGAAGCGTAACCATTTGGCTTTCTTCAGCAAATCCTTGGCTTGAGGGTAACCTTCTAAGTATTTCGGTCCTTCTGGCTCTGCCCTTAGTAGTTTTCCCATTCCTTTCTCTGTTTTAAATTTAAACTAAGGATGCAATTGCGTATGAGGATTTTAGCAGAGGGAAGGGAGCTCAGTTGCAGGGTTTATGGTAAAATGTAGTGGCTGCAATCGGTAGCAGGTAACGGGAATGCTTCAGATTATAGGCGGAACAGAGGATAAGCAGTAGTAAATAAGTTCACAAATTGAAATGCGTGTGTATGAAAAGGAAGATCTTTAATGAAATGGTAAGTGAACGGTAGTGGAGGCGAGATCTTTTTTTGAATTAACGACTGCGTACGGGAGATCACACATTTTGATAGATGGCTGCGGGAAATACGATGGAGAAGAGCCGTAAATGGATTGGTCACATCTTATGAGCGCAAGTGACAAATGAAAGTGCAGTCAATTTGAGTTTAAACCCGAAAATCCATCATGAGATTGTTAAGAAATGAATGCATGGTGTATGGAGTAATATCGTGGAATAGGAGTGAGTAATGGATCTATCATATCGAATCATTGCACATAGTAGAACTTTTTATGGTTTGATAACTATGCATAATCATGACTTTAATTGCTATTTGATAAAAAAAATTGCTCATACCTTTGGAAACTTTGTCATTTATTGCTCGTAGCATTTAACCAACTGTTCTTTTTTGATGTCTTGGAGATGCTCCATGTCTTCATGGCATTTGCTCACTTACACCTGCATTTTCATGATTTTTGTACTAACATTTTGACTGTGAATTTGAAAAACAGAGTGGTGGTAGCTGCGGAAATCGTTTCTGGCTGTGGAAACTGCTTCCAGCTGCGGACACTGGGACAACACCCACTTAGCTGAACAAAGATAGCTAGAAAAGAACTAACTGAGTGAAAACAGTCCTGAAAGGTACTTTTATTGATGAAATGAAAATGAAATGAGTGGAATGGAGTGAAAATGAAGCGGAGTGAAGTGAAGCGAAAATGTGAATGAGATGGAGATGGAGTGGAATGGAAAATGAGGTGGAGTGAAGATGGAAAAAGAAGGAGAGGAGATTTTTTTTTGAAAAATATAGTGTCAAGTGTCCCTGATTTTCACTCTATATTTTCTGTATAACACTGCCAATCTATGATTGGTTTTCAGGCTTATACAATTTTATTTTTTTTTCTTTTTTTAAGGAAAGAAACAAAGGCTAGGCTGGTGGGGAAGAAGGATTCTTCTCCACCAGCCTTACTGCAGAATTCTCTTGGAACATCTTGATAAATTCTTATTTTGAGAGTGGCTTATGATAAATTTCCAATCGGTGGCCATTCACAATAAGAAAAATCCGAAATTCATCAATGGTCTTGATTCTTACTGCTCCATTGTTAAAGACTTTGTCAATTTCATATGGCCCAAGCCAATGGGTCTGAAATTTACCTTTGAAGTCTTTGAACTTGGAATCAAATAGTAATGCCCAATCCCCCTCTTGAAACTTTCTCTCTTTGATGTATCTGTCATGCCACTTATCTCTTTGATGTTGAACTAGATCAGTCCTAAAAATTGCTTTTTGTCTGATCTCATCTAGCTCATTCAGCTGCTCCATTCTGTGCTTTTGGGCTTTTGATAGATTCATCCCCAACTAGACTGCCATCTTGAAAGCCTTGACTTGAAACTCAATGGGGAGCAGGACTTCTTTCCCATAAACAAGTTCATAGGGAGAATGTCCTGTTGTATTCCTCCAAGTAGTTTTGTAGGCCCATAAGGCTTCAGGAAGCCTTTCTGCCCAATCTTTTCTGTGTAGATGAACAATTTTGGTGATGATGCTCTTAAGAACTTTGTTTGTAGACTCCACTTGGCCATTTGCTTGCGGATGGTAAGGAGTAGATTTTTTGTGCTTGATTTTGTATTCTTCCATCAGCTTCTCCATCAAGTTAGATGTAAATTGACTTCCCTGATCTGTCACAATTTCTCTTAGGACAACAAAATGAGTAAAAATATCCTTAAAAAGAAATTGAACAACTGAATTTTTAGTGGCAGAAGGCAATGCTTTGGCTTCTACCCATTTAGTGACATAATCAGTGCATACCAATATATACTTTTTCTGTTTAGATGGTGGATTAATGGGTCCAATGAAATCTAAAGTCCATTTTTCAAAGGGTTTGATGAGTACCTATGGTTGTAATGGCATTTCATTTGAAAGGGTCGTCTCCCAACTCTTTGGCAGCTGTCACACCTTCTGACATATTGTTTTGCATCTTTGAAAAGGGAAGGCCAATAATATCCTAAAGAAAGGATTTTATAGGCTGTCCTTTTGTCAGCAAAGTGTCCACCGCATGGTTCATCATGACATGCCTTGAGGATGTCAGGCATTTCATCTTCCCAAACACATCTTCTGATCACACAATCTAGCCCTGTTTTAAACAATTCATTAGAAATCCATGAATAATTTGAACTCTCTTGAATAATTCTTCTTTTTTCACTAGGAAATAAATGTGGAGGTAGCTTTCCTGTAACCAAATAGTTAGCAATATCTGCATACCAAGGAGTCTTAGTAGTTACTGCAAATAAATACTCATCTGGAAACTTATCCTCTACAGGAGAATCTTCATTAGTATTTTGGATTCCAGACAAGAAATTAGCTACTGTATTTTGTTTCCCTAGTCTATCCAACACAGTAATATTGAATTCTTGTAAAAGTAAGAGCCATCTTGTAACTCTGCCATTAGTAACAGGTTTGTTCATGAGATATCTAATTTCAGAATGATCAGTATGGACAAAAGTTTCATAGCCTGTTATATAATGTCTAAACTTATTGATTGCATGAACAACAGCTAAAAACTCTTTTTCAGTCATAGTATAGTTTAACTCGGTGGGAGTCAAATTTTTACTGGTGTAGTAAATGGCATAAGGAACTAAATCCTTTTGACCCAACACAACTCCTAGAGCTGTATCTGAAGCATCTGTGGAAATATGGAAAGGAAGTTTCCAATTTGGCCCTCTCAAAATGGGTGCTTCATATATTCTTGTTTTCAAAGTTTCAAATGCAGATTGACAATCAGGATCCCATTTGAATTCACAGTCTTTTGTAAGTAATTTGAAGAGTGGAGATGCTATTTTGGTGAAGTTTTCAATAAATCTTCTATAGTATCCAGTAAATCCAAGAAAACTTCTAACATCTTTTTGACAATTTGGAATAGGCAACTTGGAGATGACTTCAACTTTTGATCTATCAACTTTAATCCCATCCCCTGAAATATGATGTTCTAAAACAATCCCTTCAGTAAACATCATAAAGCATTTTTCATGACTCAATGATAGGTTTTTTTCTTTACACCTTATAAGGACTTTTTCCAAATTCTCTAATGCCTCTTCAAACGAATTACCATAAATTGTAAAATCATCCATATAAACCTCTACACAATCATGGATTAGATCAGAAAAGATTCCTAGTACTTCCCTTTGAAATGTTGAGGGTGCATTACATAATCCAAAAGGAAGTACTCGGTAAGCAAAAGTTCCCCATGGACAGGTAAATGTGGTCTTATCCTGATCTTCAGGTGCTACCTGAATCTGATTATAGCCACTAAAACCATCCAAAAATGAAAAATACTTTTTTCCTACTAAAGTATCTAATACCTGATCGATAAAGGGTAAAGGAAAGTGATCCTTCAAAGTTTCTTTGTTCAATTCCCTGTAATCAATGCATACCCTCCATTTACCATTCTTTTTAGGTACTATAACCAAAGGAGAAACCCATCGGCTATCTGAAATTGGATAAATGAAGTTTACATTGAGTAGTTTTTGGAGTTCTTCTTTCACTATCTCCCTAAGGTTTGGATTCATCCTTCTCTGAGGTTGTCTAATTAGTCTACTGTTTTCCTCGATGTAGATGTGATGAATGCAAGTCTTAGGGTCAATACCTTTCATATCAGTATACTCCCATGCAAATGTAGTAGAATGTTTTTGCAAGATTTTGGTTAGCTCTTCCTGTTGTGATCTTTCCAAGTTTTTTTTGATATTCAATGTTTGACCTGGAAAGATCTCAATGGTGGAACTACCAAACTTTTCCATAGAGAAAAGAGACATTTTTCTAGATGATAGATACTCAATGTCAGAATCTAACTGAAATTGTGTGTGGTCATATTCTGAAGATGTTTCAAAGTTTTCTAATGTGTTCAGAATTTGACTATCTTCACTGACTTCAGAAATGGTAAAGACAGGTTTTATAGTATCCTCATCATCAACCCACTCATTATCTCCTATTTCTGTAATTGCTTTTGCTGGAGGATACAGATTGAATTTCTTTATCGAATTACCATCAGAAATATACATATCCCCAGACCTACAACTGATAAAAGCATCAGTTGTGGCTAGCCAAGGTCTTCCTAAGATGAGAGGGTGTCCTCCTAAATTACTCTTGGGAGTTAAAATCATGAAATCTACTGGATATTCCCAAGAGTCTAAGGAGACAGAAATGTCTTCTAATACACCATCTGGTTTGATAATTGATCGATCTGCAAGTTGCAGTAAAGTAGGTGTAAAAAGAAGATTAGGAAGTTTCAGTTGTTCCATAGTCTGTCTACTCATAATGTTGATAGCAGCCCCTAAATCAATCAAAGTATTTGGAATTTCTACCCCATTGATATGTGTTTTAACAATTGGACTACCAGGATCTACATATTTCTGCATAGTAATTTTTCCCATCATGATATCTGCAATTTTTCCTACCAGGTGGATTCTTCTTGTATCTCTAGGTTTCCTTCCTGGTCTTTTAAGGCTCAACTCCTTTATTGTTTTTGCTAGAATAGGAATTTCTCTAATGGCCTGTAACAAGGGAATCTTGATACAGACATTCTTCAATTCATCTAGAAAATCATAGTCAGGCAACAAGATTTGTTTCTCCACCCCTTTGTCAATTTGTAATCTTTCAGGAGAAGGAGGTGTGGATGAAGATGCAGGTTGCTCAACTATAGAAGTTGTGGGGGTTAGCTCTTTTTCTTTTTCTTTCTGAGTGCTTGGATTTTGAAGAGATGCTTCAGAACCTTTATTGGCTTCAAGAGAATCTTCCTCAGAAATGCTTTGCTTTTGGGCATCTATAGAAGGTTTATCTAAAACTCTACTAGATCTGAGTTGTACATCATTGAGAGGAACAATCATATAGGTAGGAAATTGTTGACCTTCTACCATGTAAGCATTTTGAGGGTTTTTATTATTGGGGTTTGGCAATGGCTGGGAAGGAAGTTGATTTGGCTTCTATTGGAATGGAAGCAAGAGTTGAGAATTTGGATTCTGTTGAGAAGGTTGTTTTTGTTGTGGAAATGGCAATGATAGTTATGGATTTTGATTTGGAAGTTGTGGAGCTTGTTGGTTTTGAAAGGATGGAGGATATTGATAAAATTGAGCAAATCTCCCATAAGGATTTTGCATGCCTTGTACCCATGATTGAAAAGGATTTTGAGGTTGGGATCAAGGTTGTTGCCAAGGATTCCAATTTTTTGGGGTTTGAAAGTTCATAGAGTTGTTAAACCCTTGGTTTTGTTTCCCCTGCCAAGGTCTCCTTGCAACAAAACAGAGAGACTCAATTGTATTTGGATCTTCTTGGAAGACAGCTTTGAGCCCAGGAATTGAAGGACAATCCTTGGTCTCATGATTTTCTGAACAAATCACACATGTTTCTACAACTTTTGCATCCAAGGGACATTCCCTTAGAGCATGTTTCTTTCTACATTTTGGGCAAAAGATGGCCAAATCATCAGCTTCTGCTTTCTGCTTATTGTGTATCTTAAGAGTGTCTAGTTGCTCACTAAGACTCCCTAAGATATTAGTTTTGAATTCATCAAGCATATTGCCAATCTCAGCCCTACTTACTGATCCAGTTGCAGATTTGTTTGCTCTGATGAGAGAAGGATCTCTAAGCCCCTTTCCAGTTTTAGATTTTCCTCTTGAGAGATGGACACATAGCTCTGCTATATCATGAAGTGGAAGTTGAGATATATCTCCTTTTCCCATCATGTTCAAAATATCTATCCATTCATCTCTAATGGCTTTTAACAGAAGGGCTTTCAGGGTTTCCTCATCTAAGTTACTCATTTTTGCTCTTTTCAAGTTGTATTGGAATCTTTCAAGTAAATCCTCCAAGTTTTCATCTTCTCTTTGCACCATTTTGAATACTTCATCCTTGTGATTGGTGGGCATACAATAGTCCAGGTATCTATCCAAAAATGTTTGTTTCATATCATTCAAGTCCTAATGGATTGAGTGAGTAATCCCATGAACCATTTCAAAGCAACTCCTTTCAATGTTGAAGGAAACAATTTGAGTTTTTGAGATTCTTCCAGATAATCATAAGTTCGACACACGACCTCAAACTCAAATAGAAATGTTTCAGGATCCTCATTTCTTAACCCATGAAAGTTTGGTAGGACAGATGGTGAAATATTTTTCATTGTTGCTCGAGAATCCTCATCGACTATAGGAAATCCGAATGAGTTATATCTCCATCCCTATTTCCCCCATTGTTACCTCTACCTCCTCCATTGTTTCCTCCTCCCCCTCCTCTACCTCTACCTCTACCAAATCCGTTAACTACCTCCTCTGTCATGATAGCTTCCTCAGAGATTTCAGAGTCCTCTGGTTCCTCTACTAAAGGCGAACGAGGAGGAATTTCTCCCTCTTCTTCCTCAGGTGATTCTACTTCCTAAAATACAATGTGTCTCCCTGTAGAAGGAAAGAAAGGATCTTTTCCTAATTCAGATTCGATGGATGGTGTGGGAGAGTCTCCTAATTCAGCTATTGCCTCTTGAATTCCAAGAATCCTAGGGCTAGGAGTGTGGGTTGGAGATGATGGAGGTGTCTCTTGTCTATTCCTTGAAGTAGATGGAGTTGTGAAAATCGAACTCTTGGCTCTAGCTAAAAACCTTCCCCTAGAATCTCTTGCTCTATGCATGTCATTTTTATTTTTCTTCAAGTCGGGCTAATAATCCTCTAGGTGCAAGAAGAGAGCATACTCAAGAAACTATTAAACCAATAACTTTCTCTTTTCTGATCCTCCAGGTCACACTAAGTGCAAGAGGAGAGCATACTTTGAGAGGTTATCAATTTTCCTTCCTTGAAATTTTTTTATTATTTTTTTTAAGAAATTGGCTACCTAGTTTCACTTCCCCGGCAACGGCGCCAAAATGTTTGGTCAATTTAGTGTGTCCTAAATTGCTATTTAAAATGTCAATCCGGGATTCGTAAACTGATGAAGTGAAGCGCACTATATGTGCAAGATAACCATTTTCTTAGTCTTTTGTCATTTTTGAGTTTATCTTCTGTGGATTCCCCAGTGTGTGATGGTGAAATTGAAAGTTAAGTATGGATGGTAATGGTGATTTCTATAGTGATTTTCCAAACTTAAAAGTTCTCAAAAAGAAAGTTTCAAACTGACTGTAATGAAATCAATTCTCAAAAGGAAGTAAATGTACCAATACAATGAACTAGTGACAATCAGGATCCCATTTGAATTCACAGTCTTTTGTAAGTAATTTGAAGAGTGGAGATGCTATTTTGGTGAAGTTTTCAATAAATCTTCTATAGTATCCAGTAAATCCAAGAAAACTTCTAACATCTTTTTGACAATTTGGAATAGGCAACTTGGAGATGACTTCAACTTTTGATCTATCAACTTTAATCCCATCCCCTGAAATATGATGTTCTAAAACAATCCCTTCAGTAAACATCATAAAGCATTTTTCATGACTCAATGATAGGTTTTTTTCTTTACACCTTATAAGGACTTTTTCCAAATTCTCTAATGCCTCTTCAAACGAATTACCATAAATTGTAAAATCATCCATATAAACCTCTACACAATCATGGCTTAGATCAGAAAAGATTCCTAGTACTTCCCTTTGAAATGTTGCGGGTGCATTACATAATCCAAAAGGAAGTACTCGGTAAGCAAAAGTTCCCCATGGACAGGTAAATGTGGTCTTATCCTGATCTTCAGGTGCTACCTGAATCTGATTATAGCCACTAAAACCATCCAAAAATGAAAAATACTTTTTGCCTACTAAAGTATCTAATACCTGATCGATAAAGGGTAAAGGAAAGTGATCCTTCAAAGTTGCTTTGTTCAATTCCCTATAATCAATGCATACCCTCCATTTACCATTCTTTTTAGGTACTATAACCAAAGGAGAAACCCATCGGCTATCTGAAATTGGATAAATGAAGTTTACATTGAGTAGTTTTTGGAGTTCTTCTTTCACTATCTCCCTAAGGTTTGGATTCATCCTTCTCTGAGGTTGTCTAATTAGTCTACTGTTTTCCTCGATGTAGATGTGATGAATGCAAGTCTTAGGGTCAATACCTTTCATATCAGTATACTCCCATGCAAATGTAGTAGAATGTTTTTGCAAGATTTTGGTTAGCTCTTCCTGTTGTGATCTTTCCAAGTTTTTTTTGATATTCAATGTTTGACCTGGAAAGATCTCAATGGTGGAACTACCAAACTCTTCCATAGAGAAAAGAGACATTTTTCTAGATGATAGATACTCAATGTCAGAATCTAACTGAAATTGTGTGTGGTCATATTCTGAAGATGTTTCAAAGTTTTCTAATGTGTTCAGAATTTGACTATCTTCACTGACTTCAGAAATGGTAAAGACAGGTTTTATAGTATCCTCATCATCAACCCACTCATTATCTCCTATTTCTGTAATTGCTTTTGCTGGAGGATACAGATTGAATTTCTTTGTCGAATTACCATCAGAAATATACATATCCCCAGACCTACAACTGATAAAAGCATCAGTTGTGGCTAGCCAAGGTCTTCCTAAGATGAGAGGGTGTCCTCCTAAATTACTCTTGGGAGTTAAAATCATGAAATCTACTGGATATTCCCAAGAGTCTAAGGAGACCGAAATGTCTTCTAATACACCATCTGGTTTGATAATTGATCGATCTGCAAGTTGCAGTAAAGTAGGTGTAAAAAGAAGATTAGGAAGTTTCAGTTGTTCCATAGTCTGTCTACTCATAATGTTGATAGCAGCCCCTAAATCAATCAAAGTATTTGGAATTTCTACCCCATTGATATGTGTTTTAACAATTGGACTACCAGGATCTACATATTTCTGCATAGTAATTTTTCCCATCATGATATCTGCAATTTTTCCTACCAGGTGGATTCTTCTTGTATCTCTAGGTTTCCTTCCTGGTCTTTTAAGACTCAACTCCTTTATTGTTTTTGCTAGAATAGGAATTTCTCTAATGGCCTGTAACAAGGGAATCTTGATACAGACATTCTTCAATTCATCTAGAAAATCATAGTCAGGCAACAAGATTTGTTTCTCCACCCCTTTGTCAATTTGTAATCTTTCAGGAGAAGGAGGTGTGGATGAAGATGCAGGTTGCTCAACTATAGAAGTTGTGGGGGTTAGCTCTTTTTCTTTTTCTTTCTGAGTGCTTGGATTTTGAAGAGATGCTTCAGAACCTTTATTGGCTTCAAGAGAATCTTCCTCAGAAATGCTTTGCTTTTGGGAATCTATAGAAGGTTTATCTAAAACTCTACTAGATCTGAGTTGTACATCATTGAGAGGAACAATCATATAGGTAGGAAATTGTTGACCTTCTACCATGTAAGCATTTTGAGGGTTTTTATTATTGGGGTTTGGCAATGGCTGGGAAGGAAGTTGATTTGACTTCTATTGGAATGGAAGCAAGAGTTGAGAATTTGGATTCTGTTGAGAAGGTTGTTTTTGTTGTGGAAATGGCAATGATAGTTATGGATTTTGATTTGGAAGTTGTGGAGCTTGTTGGTTTTGAAAGGATGGAGGATATTGATAAAATTGAGCAAATCTCCCATAAGGATTTTGCATGCCTTGTACCCATGATTGAAAAGGATTTTGAGGTTGGGATCAAGGTTGTTGCCAAGGATTCCAATTTTTTGGGGTTTGAAAGTTCATAGAGTTGTTAAACCCTTGGTTTTGTTTCCCCTGCCAAGGTCTCCTTGCAACAAAACAGAGAGACTCAATTGTATTTGGATCTTCTTGGAAGACAACTTTGAGCCCAGGAATTGAAGGACAATCCTTGGTCTCATGATTTTCTGAACAAATCACACATGTTTCTACAACTTTTGCATCCAAGGGACATTCCCTTAGAGCATGTTTCTTTCTACATTTTGGGCAAAAGATGGCCAAATCATCAGCTTCTGCTTTCTGCTTATTGTGTATCTTAAGAGTGTCTAGTTGCTCACTAAGACTCCCTAAGATATTAGTTTTGAATTCATCAAGCATATTGCCAATCTCAGCCCTACTTACTGATCCAGTTGCAGATTTGTTTGCTCTGATGAGAGAAGGATCTCTAAGCCCCTTTCCAGTTTTAGATTTTCCTCTTGAGAGATGGACACATAGCTCTGCTATATCATGAAGTGGAAGTTGAGATATATCTCCTTTTCCCATCATGTTCAAAATATCTATCCATTCATCTCTAATGGCTTTTAACAGAAGGGCTTTCAGGGTTTCCTCATCTAAGTTACTCATTTTTGCTCTTTTCAGGTTGTATTGGAATCTTTCAAGTAAATCCTCCAAGTTTTCATCTTCTCTTTGCACCATTTTGAATACTTCATCCTTGTGATTGGTGGGCATACAATAGTCCAGGTATCTATCCAAAAATGTTTGTTTCATATCATTCAAGTCCTAATGGATTGAGTGAGTAATCCCATGAACCATTTCAAAGCAGCTCCTTTCAATGTTGAAGGAAACAATTTGAGTTTTTGAGATTCTTCCAGATAATCATAAGTTCGACACACGACCTCAAACTCAAATAGAAATGTTTCAGGATCCTCATTTCTTAACCCATGAAAGTTTGGTAGGACAGATGGTGAAATATTTTTTATTTTTGCTCGAGAATCCTCATCGACTATAGGAAATCCGAATGAGTTATATCTCCATCCCTATTTCCCCCATTGTTACCTCTACCTCCTCCATTGTTTCCTCCTCCCCCTCCTCTACCTCTACCTCTACCAAATCCGTTAACTACCTCCTCTGTCATGATAGCTTCCTCAGAGATTTCAGAGTCCTCTGGTTCCTCTACTAAAGGCGAACGAGGAGGAATTTCTCCCTCTTCTTCCTCAGGTGATTCTACTTCCTAAAATACAATGTGTCTCCCTGTAGAAGGAAAGAAAGGATCTTTTCCTAATTCAGATTCGATGGATGGTGTGGGAGAGTCTCCTAATTCAGCTATTGCCTCTTGAATTCCAAGAATCCTAGGGCTAGGAGTGTGGGTTGGAGATGATGGAGGTGTCTCTTGTCTATTCCTTGAAGTAGATGGAGTTGTGAAAATCGAACTCTTGGCTCTAGCTAAAAACCTTCCCCTAGAATCTCTTGCTCTATGCATGTCATTTTTATTTTTCTTCAAGTCGGGCTAATAATCCTCTAGGTGCAAGAAGAGAGCATACTCAAGAAACTATTAAACCAATAACTTTCTCTTTTCTGATCCTCCATGTCACACTAAGTGCAAGAGGAGAGCATACTTTGAGAGGTTATCAATTTTTCTTCCTTGAAATTTTTTTATTGTTTTTTTTAAGAAATTGGCTACCTAGTTTCACTTCCCCGGCAACGGCGCCAAAATGTTTGGTCAATTTAGTGTGTCCTAAATTGCTATTTAAAATGTCAATCCGGGATTCGTAAACTGATGAAGTGAAGCGCACTATATGTGCAAGATAACCATTTTCTTAGTCTTTTGTCATTTTTGAGTTTATCTTCTGTGGATTCCCTAGTGTGTGATGGTGATATTGAAAGTTAAGTATGGATGGTAATGGTGATTTCTATAGTGATTTTCCAAACTTAAAAGTTCTCAAAAAGAAAGTTTCAAACTGACTGTAATGAAATCAATTCTCAAAAGGAAGTAAATGTACCAATACAATGAACTAGTGACAATGGCCCAGTATCCTTACTGCTGTATGAAAAAGAAAATAAAAACTGAACTTAAAGCAACTCAAAGACTGAAAGCAAAGCAAACTAAATCACACTACTTCAACCCATGTTCTCACCCTTCACCTTTCAACTCACTCCGTCTATAGGAAGTAATCATAAACAAGCTGAGTAATATGATATCTAAATTGCAGGAAATTAAATTGCATAAAATGAAACTAAGATTTAACTACTCATTCATATTTCAACTCTTGAAAATGACATAAGTAATCCAATCTCTAACTTGCAGGAAAGCAAACTAAATCATACTACAACAAGTAGTATTCTGATTCCTTACTAATTGAGTCACTTGGCTATAGAAAGGAAATCATAAACAGATGAGTAATATGATGTCTAAGTGGCAGAAAAGTAAATAAGCAAAACAAAACTTGAAAGAAATGACAGTGCTAGAATTAAACTCAGGAAATGAAAATCAGCAGAAAGGACAAGATGATCTCATGTCAGTAGTTATCAAAAATATGTAAATTTGCCCGGGCTGCCTAAAAAAACCTGTAAAAGAAGCACTGATCAGCTAACAGTTAGAAAAGAAAACATAAAGGAAATATGGACAGCAATGAACATTAGAACATCACAATATATATATACAAGCAATGATTATAAAAACAGTAAATGAAAGCAAGTAAGAAACTATACAAAGCTTTGGTGTACAGGGGCCCTCTGCAACCTCGGCCAGTCAATCACTTAGTCACAAATCAAATTCAGGAATGCTATCTTCTCATGTATTTAAAGTGCAGTAATAAAACAAAGTAAAGCACAGTACAGTGGGCTGATAACAACAGTCAAAATTACATCTCAAAAACTAACTATCCAGTGTATATCAACGCGTTATTTATAAGTAAAAGTGCTCCAAATAATTCTTAGATTTTATGCTGCCAAGAGACACGTAAATCTCCTTGACCTGAGATCTAGCGTGATGGTCATCATGACAGTTGAATCCATGGAGTGGTGGCTGCTCGATTAAGTTCACGGGCTGCTCTACAGGTGTGCCAGTACCTCCAGAAACTAAGGATCGTTCCACGCAAACCTTCACGTGGGCAAAACAGAGCCGTGCCACCACAAAACTCCTCATTTGGCCCTTCCTTTGACCGTCGTTGACCACGACCGTTTATGAGTGATTTGGCTGAACTGAGGGGACACACTCCATGTACACGTCACTTGCAGCTTACCCATGTGGTCGGTTTCTCCATTGGACACCTGTAACATAGCCTTTAACAAAATGGCTGCAGAAACTTGGGCTGGCTGCAGAAAGTGACAAGTTTCCGCAGTTGTTTGAACAAAAATCTAAATCAAACAACAGTCATAAACGTAGTTAGGAAACCATTTCATAAGCTCTTTTTAGACTAATATGCAATGATTTGACAACTTGGTGGATGAAGTAAATGGAAAAAGAAGGCTGAAAGGGTATATAGGGAAGTGCAGGTTTGGGACTCAACACTCCTATTGGAAGCTTGCCTGCCAAAAGACTATACAATGAGTTATGAGGGACTATATATAACAAAGGGTTTGGTGGCCCTTGACATTTCCCTTTGTGACTTTTCACCTACCCTCATGACTCTTCAACTACTCTATGACTGTTACATTCAACTATCAACACTTGAACTTCCACTTGACAAGATGTTACATACAATCTGCACATGTACCCATATGAGACAAAATAGGCTTGAGCAGCCCATGCAAGACATCACTAACACTCGGACCATTGTGGTAAGACATACTCTTCGACATCCTTGTGATAATTGACGGTGGCGAAATGATGCTAAGCTTAGTAGTTTGTGATGATTTCCACACGCTCAATGGTGACATCTTTTTGAAAGACAACTCTTGTCTCCATTTCATCTGGGTACACTGATATGTCCCCTTTGTCCAACACGTTTGATAACATGAACATCATTACCTTCAGTGTGGCTAGACCAAAAACATACTGATGCATAGTGTCTGTGCTGATCTACAAGTGTGTGTTGGTGACCATGCGCATCAACTTGTCGAAGTACATGTTTAGCTCTAGTCAGACTTGATTCTTGTCTTTGCCTCAGTGAGTGTGCCAAATGGGTGGGATCCCATGCGTGCACATAGTGACATGCATGCAGATGAATTCCATTGCATGTGATCAACATCACCACTCACCTTGTCTACTTCATGTAGCTACTAGGATGTGTATATAACTTGTACGGGCACAGTTTCATCTGTTTGTGCATGTTGCGCCCCCTCTTGTACATGTTCCTGTTGTAACTTATTCTCTCATCTGTGCAGCTCATGTTCTTCCTTGAGTTGTTACTTCAGCACATGAAACTCCTTCTCTATTTCTCTCTCTGCCTTCGCATGATATACGTATCACGGCGTCACCACATAGCCTCAATCTCCAAACTTATTTTGTCATGAATGGATCTGCCTTGAATTTGCAACTTTGTTCCGCCTCTATGTTGTCAACAACCTTCCTCTTGCATTCGTTGTGCGCAGGTGTGCTGCCTTTTGCTACTGCTAATGGTGCTACTTGTTGTGATGTCGTTACCATTCATCTTGATATCCTTGTCCATGAACAACTTGATGTCTTCGTGGATAGGCAAGTCCATAGAAACTTGATCGACTACATCACCAGTTGCGCTCTTAGTGGTGTCTTTGACTCTGTTCTCCTGGAAGCCATTGTACCTTTGTTGCTGGGAGGTGGACGACACCTATGATACCTAGAGTCATAACAACACTCATGGAAAGCAATCTGTTAGTTGAAAACAAAAACAAACTGGAGGACTGACATGCAACATACCTGTTTGATTGATTGTGAAGGTTATTCAATTTCCGCGGGGAGGTGGGGAGACTGACTGCCAAAACTATGCAAGCCACAATGTGAGCTCTCAGGAGGCTGACTGACAGTTAGAACTGTGCAATACACAGTCCAGCCTAACCTGCTCAGGACTGAAATTGCGCAATGCTCAATTTCAGTTAGCAGTGACATGCAACCAGAAAACTGCTTTGCACAGTTTTTTAGGCCAGCAGGACACTGCCTCCAAGACTTACACAATGCAAGCTTGGAGGTCAGTGCTGGGCTAGACTTGCACAATTTCTAGAGGGAAGGCAGATCCTTCGCTTCTAGAGATGCACAGTGCTAGTCGGGCAAGGCACGGTCTGATCTAAGGCAGCCCAGACTAGCCGATAGGCGACTGAAAACATGAGAAGTCTAAATGCATGATGAGATGAGTGCAAAGAAGGGTGAATGATTATGCATGCAAAGAGTAAGTGCAAGATTCATAAAATGGGACGCATGCATGTGTGTGAAGTGGGTCATCACGATGATGGTCGTCGGTGAAAAAACAATTTCATGCATGCAACAACAGTGAGATGCAAAAGAAAACTGAAACAACACTTGGACAAGCTAACATGCATGCAAATGACAACAAGCATTCACAAAAATCAAGAAAAAAACACTCACACAAGCCTAAACACAAAAAGTGACAAAACGCAGCGCAAAATATGTGAAGCAGGCTTAACCTAAAACAGTTGAGTTGATGTGTCGATGACTCCTAGATGCGATGTGGGATGTCAGAGCTGCAAGATTGATGTGAGGAATGAGCTCTACAATGTTCGGAAAATGATTTTTGATAAAATCGAGCTTATCATGTGCATGCCACAAATCTAGGAAAAGTGACACTTGGCGGGAGGTTTCTAAAGTGATCCATGCATGTAACTTCCAGCTGCTAAAAATAGATCCCTAAATCTAGGGATGCCTTTGCATGCTGCCTTGGGAAAAGCAATCCATGCATGAAAATCAGTTTTTCTTGGTCCTGGAGGAACCCTGTCAACTTGAAGGCACATGCATCAGTCTGCGATCCTGGGAGAAGGATTTGAGCAGTTTCTAGGCTGATCAAAGATGGTTGTCCTAGAGGGATTGTGAAATTTTTGGGAGGAACAGGTGACTGTCTCCCAGGATTACGTAATTTATGGGCTGAGTAGCTACCTTGGGTCAGACTGTGAAATTTTCTCAAGGAATTTTGTCTGACTGCATTACGCAATTTCTGAACCCAGCAGGCTACCTAGTTGATTTGCACAATTTCTGCTAGCTACTGGGCTAGCTGTTCGAGATGGATTATGCTATTTATGGGAGCAGCGGGTGACTGCTGCCCATAATTGTGCAATCTTTGGGCTGAGTAGCTGCCCTCGGATGAATTGCGCAATTTTTGAGAGGAAGACTGTCAGGAAGAATCAAGAAATTTTGGAGCCCAGCTGGGTTTGCTCAATTTTTGGAGGGAAGGCTCATTCCCCTCCAGAATTATGTAATTCCCAGAGGGAGATGCTCAACCAGCAATTGACACTAAGTTTGGAAATCAGCCTGTGAAGGAGGTGGAACAAACTTCCATGCATAGGCTGACAAGACTATGAAATAGCTGAAGCTGATGTGCTTGACAGTGCAAAACATGCTACTGAGGATGGTTGGTAAGAAGGCTCCAAAACGAAGCTAAGACAAAATGTTGGAGGGTGGTTGTAGTTGCTACAACACTTAGCGAACCACTAGTAGAACTTTGAATCTCTAAATGGACCTTGTTCGTGAAAAGCAAGTCTAACACCTTCAGAAGTATTGTTCAGTTCTCTATTCGTCTTGGTTTCCACACTTGCTTGATTGTAAGATGTAGCATCTGCTAGGCTCTTGGTCAGTCGACACACAATCCAAGCCAAGCCAACACAATTGTTTTAATTGGGGATGAGGGGTATATTGGTGCATAAGTCATATGATCGTTAGAGTTTTAGTTTCATCTATGGTGTTGTTCCGCTGTCAGTAAGCCTGGACAATACCCGACGAAGTCATGCAGGAACACAAGCATCGCTCCCTTGCTAGCGAGCCTAGTCAGTACCTTGGCGGAGTTACTTGCATCACCTCTCTGTGCAAGAACCTTTTCTCTTCTTTTGCCTTGTTCATTTTCATTTTTCATAATTGTGCATAACACTTATTCATTCCAGAGGTGGAAGAGGGATCGCGACTTATTGAGAGCAGAAGAGGTTGTTCATTCACAGAAGTAGTTTTTATATACCTCTGATGTGCTTGTTAAGGTTTTTCCACTCATCTTACTCTACTTGACTGAGATGACAAGGATTGACCCAAAAACAACTGACTAGAGTAGGTGATACTAGTTCGCGCGCAAGCATTGTGTTTTCACGAAGCTTCACTTCGAAGAGTACGTATTTTCCATTGATGTATCATGGACTGAAGACAAAAATTCTTACATAAGAGGTAGGACAACAGATAACCAAGTATTGATAGTTGTACAAGTCCTCTTGTACTTCACCCACCTTGTTTCAAGAGTCGGACATGCTACATGCGAAACTAACATACGAACATAAATAGGCAAACAAACCAAAAAGAAAAGCAAGAAGAAGAAGAAGCAAATGCGTATGAAAAGAGAGTAAGTAAACAAACAAGCAAGCAAGAAAACACACAAAGAAAGAAGCAAACATGCATGCAAGAAAACAACTCAAAAGAAAACACTACTCCTACTTCTAAGCTAATAGTGCATGGGTTGTCTCACATGAAGTGATACTTACAATGTAGCCATCAGCGCATTGGTCGACCCATGTTGGTGAAGGCATGGTTTACGAACATCGCAGTTGTGCAAACCAACAATCATGAAAGATATAATGATGAAGGGAGACACAGTCCGAGCTTACAAGCATCAACAAAACAAAAATGACTCAAAGCGCATGATATGCACCCAATGGAATTGCCACGGTGTTGTGCTACACTGTGTGCAGATGTTAAGTGTATGCATTCTCTTAACTGTGACATGCAAGAAAATGTGGGAAGGGTAGACCACTTACGTGTGCAAGTGTGCTTGCTGTGTAAGATTCCTCCAATGCATGGGTGATGGGATCGTGTAGTTCGAGTGGAGGTAGTGAAATCCGAGTGTTAGATTGATCTTCAATGCAACATATGAGTGATGATGAGCCTTGCATGTTTGATCAAATTCTTGATCAGAAGTGGAACCAACCTCAAGACAACGAGGGCCTGACATAACCATCAGCTCGGGTTGAAGTGCCTTGACATTATGAGGGGTTTCGACTTCATCGACATATAGATCATTGTAGACCAGTGGCTTAGACGGATTAACAACAAGTAAATCAACATCGTGATCGTATTAAGAAGTAGAGAGATCACAACAACCAAGATTAGAAAATCCAAGATGTTTGTCGACATCCTCATGATTTGATGAATCATGCAGAAGGGTAGAAGAGAAGCAAGGATGTTCACCCTCTGTACTTTAAGAAATGACAAATGATAGATTAGACAGACTTTTAGAGGAATATGTGTCCTCTCCGCAATGTAATGACAGATTGACATCCGACATTTCCTCTGAATGATCGGAAGTAGAAACATCTGGAAATGAGTTTTCACAGGGGAAATCAGCAGGGGCAGAATCACAAGGGATGTTAGGATAAAGCGGATGAGGCGTGGATGGAAGGGAGTCATATGTTCTTCTTTAGATTCCCACATACATTCATCATGTATGATGGCATAGGTTGGCTGCATAGTACCAACTCCATCGAAAACTTGATCCTCGTTCACAATAGGTGAGGAGTCTGGAATGGAAGAACACAAGACAATACAATCTGGAGGATCAACAGAACGCATGGACGGAGGTTGAGGGAACAAATCCACATGATAACCAACAGGTTTTCAAGCCAAATCTGTGCAGATATCAAGAGCAAGTGGGGTGGGAGGATGTGACAGTTCAATGGATGTCTGTGCATAATCTCCCACATCACTCTGCAGTGGTGGAACTGTCTGATGAGGTGAAGGTAGATAGTCACTTGTGATAGGAATTGTGTCTGCCTGTGATTGCGCAGCTCCATCACCGAAGTGTGCTGAGCAGGGTTTCGATGGTTTCAATAATTGCATATTTTCAGATATGTGAAGAAGATACTCAAATATTCCATCGAGAAATTCCCAATCAATTTCATCTTCGAGAAATCGGTATGAAATATTACAAAAGTGTGTGTGAAAATGTTCAATGGATTCAACAGATGCTTTTTGTAATTCCACAATTTCTTTGTTGAGTGATTTATGGTTAAAGTGATTGAAAGCATGGTCTATCTCTACGACCAGATGAGCAAGAGAAGTGTTATGCTCTTGACTTGCAAGAAGATACCAGAATACCAAGTATGTGAAGAAATATACCCAAAACATAGAACAATAAGAAATAACAGCATGTATTTTATTATTCAGAAAGGAAAGCAATGTTCACTTGCCTCTTTGAGGGGGCAACCTCCAATAGAGCTAGGCTCAATTACAAAATAAGACACGACGCTCCTCAAGGGGAGTCTCTATCCTTTATATAGGATTCATACATGCAATACCATGGGTCAGTACCATGGTTCTTATTAATACCATCTATCTAATACCATGGCCCATTTGCAACTAACTGTGGTCCCTTCTTTAAATGCGGGTCAACCACTTACAATTATTAATATGGGCTTTATTGACTCTTTAACTAACTATAACTATGAATCGACCCTGTTACATAAATAAGGGTGTTAGGGTTGGACCCTGACATACCCTCCCCCATAAAAATAGCCTCGTCCTCAAGGCTGGAGCTGCAAAAATTGCTGAAAAATAGTGGTTGGTTCCCAAGTCGGATCTTCTGGAGAGGTGTCTTTCCACTTGATGAGGACTTCCTTGATCGTGCAGTCATGCAGGTGCCGTTCTCGCGTGTCAAGAAACTATTTAGGTTGGAGCTAGATTGAACCTTCTTCATCTAATTCCGATAGACTAGTTTGAATTATACAATGGTTCCTAACCACTTTCTTGAGGCATGAGACATGGAAGACGAGATGGATTTTTGCAGTGGGTGGCAAGGCTAGCATGTAGGATACTTCTCCAATGCACTGAAGTATTTGATACGGTCCGTAGAATTTTGGAGATAATTTCTGACAACCCTTGTCTTTGAGTGATGTTTGCTTATATGGTTGCAGCCTTAAGAATACCTGATCCCCTTCTTGAAATGTGCGCTTTGAATGATGTTGGTCTGCCTGTTTTCTTTCATGCAATTTTGAACTTGATGGAGATTCTCTTTGAGGTGAGCCACATTGGTTGCATAGTTTTGTAGGAGTTGATCCATTGCTTGTACCTTCGAGCATCCTTGGATATAAGAAGTAGGTGAAGGAGGGAGTTGATCATAAACTGCTTCATATGGTGTCATTTTGGTGGTGGCATGATAGTTAGTATTATACCACCATTTGGCTAGAGGTAACCATTGTACCCATAGATGTTGTTTTTCTAAAGTGAAACACCTGAGGTAGGTCTCCAGACATTTGTTGACTACTTCAGCTTGACCATTAGTTTGGGGATGATAGGAAGTATTGAGTTGTAGTTGGGTACCTTGTAGCCTGAAGAGTTCCTGCCAAAATTTATTGGTGAAGATCGGGTCATGATCAGACACAATGGAAGTGGGCATGCCATGCAATTTGAAGATCTGGTCCATGAAAGATTGAGCCACCAAAGCTGGTGTAAAAGGGTGGGTTAGGGTGAAAAAATGAGCATACTTAGAAAGTCTGTCCACAACCACCATGATGACTGACTTGTTACCTGACTTCGGAAGACCCGTAATGAAATCCATAGAAACCTCTGTCCATATTTGAGGCAGGGATGGGAAATGGTTGTAATGAGCCTAGGGATTTGACTGTTTCTCCTTTGTGGCACTAACACACATCACACTCAACTACAAAAGTAAGAATGTCCTTTTTCATGCATATGCAAAAGAATGAACGTCGAGTGTGAGCATAAGTCTTCTGAAAGCCTGAATGACCTGCAGTGGAAGATGTGTGCAACTCTACCAAAATGAAAATTTTGAGGGTGGATGTTGGTGATATCACTACTTTGTCCTTGTAGCGAAGAATCTCATCCTGCCAAGAGTAGCCCGCTGTGGAATTTGGATCTACCTATAATTTATTAATGAGTTGGGAGAACAAAGGATGTGAAAACCATTCCTTGTGAGACTCTTCAATTCACTCTGGAATGGGAAGAGAGATTGCTAGCAAGGTGCTTTCCACCTCAAATTGGCTTGAGAAAGCATCCGCTATGACATTTTCTGGCCCTTTCTTGTAAATTATCTCATAATCATATCCCAACATTTTGGCCAGCCATTTATTTTTTTTTGGTGAGGATAGGCGTTGATCCAAAAAATATTTAAGTCTTTGATGGTCTGTGCAGATTTGGAAATGCCGCCCCAATAAGTATGATCACCAGGTATCCACTGCATGTAAGATGTCCATCATCTCCTTCTCATAGGTAGATTGTCCCAGATTTGTCCCACTTAGTTGTTGGCTAGTGAAGGCCAAGGGTCGACCTTCCTGCATTAAGACAGCTCCAATATCCGTACCTGAAGCATCACATTCAATCACAAAAGATTTGGTGAAGTCGGGTAGTGCCAATACGGAAATGGAACACACGGCATGTTTGAGAGCTATAAATGCCTGTTGCGCTTCATCATTCTAGAGGAATGATTTTTTCTTGAGAAGGTGAGTGAGGGGTCTAGCAATGCGACCATAATTGTGGACAAATTTGCGATAATAGTTGGTGAGACCCAAAAATCCTCTCAAGCTCTTCAAGGTCTTTGGTTGAGGCCAATCTTGCATTGCTTGGATCTTTTTGGGATCCACCCTGACACCTTCACGCCCCACAATGTGGCCCAAATACTCAACTTCTTCCATGCCAAAAGAGCACTTGGAAAATTTGACAAATAATTTATGCTTCCAGAGTAGTTGCAAATGTAGATCTACATGCTGAAGATGTTTTTCCTAGGTGAGGCTATAGATGAGGATGTCATAAAAAAAAACAAGGACAAATTTTCTGAGATATGGTTTGAGCAGGTGATTCATGAGGCTTTGAAAAGTAGATGGGGCATTATAGAGACCAAATGGCATGACCAGGAATTTATAATAGCCTTCATGAGTTCGAAAGCAGTCTTTGGAATGTCTACTTCTTTCATGAGAATTTTGTGATAGCCCGAGCGAAGGTCAAGCTTAGTAAAGAATTGAGCCCCATTTAGTTCATCCAGCGAATCATCAACAACCGAGATAGGAAATTTATCTTTGACAGTCAGCTTGTTGAGGGCCCTGAAGTCTAGACACATACACGATTCCCCATCTTTCTTGCGCACCATGACCACATGTGAGGAATAAGGACTAATGCTAGGACGAATGACACCGGCTTCCAAGAGTTCCTTGATGATTTTTCAATTTCATTCTTTTGGGCGAAAGGATATCTATATGGGTTCACATTTGGTGGTTGTGCCCCTGGGACCAAAGAAATCCTATGATCATGTTCCCCTCTCGAGGGTGGAATCTCATGACGCTTGTTAAAGACCTGCAGATGGTTGTTTAAGACTTGTTGCATCTCAAGATGAATATGAATAGAAGTTGGTTTGAAGGCCTGGATGGAATTAAATTGGGCTATAACTCCATGGTGACCCTTTTTTAACAATTTTTGCATCCTATGTGAGCTGTTGATAGAAGGAGCACCTGCTTGGAGTCCACGGAGGGTATGTGTGTGGTTATTCTGCTTGAAGCTCATATATAACTCCCGAAAATCCATTGTGATTGGGCCGAGTGTGTGGAGCCATTCAGGATGCAAAACAATGTCACACCCACCCATGTTGATGGCAAACATGTGGATCTTTAGGTGATAATCCCCCATTTGAAGTTTGACATTTTCACAACGGCCTTCACATTTCATTGCCCCCCATCAGCAATCTGGACCTGGAAATTAGAGACTGCTCTGATAAAACAATGCACTGCTTCAGTGACTTTTTGATGGATAAAGTTATGCGTACTGCCACTATCAATCGAGACTACTACAGGGCGATGCTTAATGAAACCTTTGATTTTGAGAGTTTGGGGAGAAGAAATTATTGGCAAAGCATGAAGCGATATAACTGGTTCTTCAGGTGTAGCTGGGAGCTCATTGTCTGGCTAGTTGCCCTCATCTTCCACCTCTGGTCCCTCAATTGGTGGGGCTTCCTCAGATGAACTGTGATCAGTAGCATCAATTTGAAAGAATTTGGGTTCCTTGTATTTATGCCCCGGGGAGTATTTCTCATCAGAGTAGTAACACAATCCTTGCTTTCCTCTTTCTGCCATTTCCGCAGGTGACACCTTTTGAACCTTAAGTGTTTAAGTAGTGCTTAGAGCTTAGGTGGGGTGTCCCGTGGCTATGAAATATGGACGAGTCGACTGGACCGCTAACACATGTTATACTTCACGAGCTATCTTGCAAGCTGCCAGCCATGAGATTGGGTGTTGTAGTCAGACGTGGGCTTTTATGGCATCTTTGGGACCAATGATAAAACATTCCAAGTAGAATTCATCTGTTAGACCTCCTATGCGGAAGGCTAATGCTTCAAAGGCTTTAATATATTCTTGCACTGTGCTTGTCTGTCAGAGCTTAGTAAGACGACCCAAAAAGTTAGATTCATGGTCAAAGTGATTAGAAAGGGCTTTTGAGAATATCTGCCAAGTTAGTGGCATTTCATAGCAGCGTTGATGCCACTGCCACCATTGCCATATTTTTTGGTCCAAGTACAAGCTTCCCACACTGAGCTTAGTCGCATCATCTCTGATGTGATTCAATGTGAAATATTGCTCCATTTGTGCTAGCCATATGGCTGAATGAGAGCCATCAAATTTATACATGTCCAGCTTGGGTGGTTGAAGTTGGGTATGATGGTGGTTTCCATAGAAGTGAAGAGAATGGCTAGACTCATCCTTAAGGTTTTCATTAAAATCATATGCCTTCTATTGTGCCTCTGAATTTCCCTTTGTGATTGTGTCATTTAAGGTCTGGATTTGCTTCGTTAATGCCTCCAACTTTTGTTCAGGGGTGTCAATCTTCCCATTGGCCATAGCTTGAGCTCTGGTTTGTACCATGCACCAATCCAGTGCACTTGTCATTACTGTGAAAAAAATTGGGACCACCTGAAATTTTGATGCTGACAAGTGAATGGTACCACCTTGCTCAACCCATCGACCTAATTCTTATGGGATAAGTCTGCTATAAGCGTCTCGGGAGGGAGGAGTTTTACTCCTCGCTTAGGAATACTGCAGTAGCCAATTCCCAAAAAAGTTAATTCTGCCCAATGTCCTGCGAGAATCACACCTAGGTATAGGAGCCACACAAATAGTCAAATCTATCGGCGAAACCCTCAACTGCAGAGTATGAGTAGGAATGTGGCAGTGATTTAAACCGTACTGCTAGATATGAATGGCGGATCTGATTGTTGTGACTACTACAGAACCCAAACTGCTAGATCTGAATGGAGGATCTGATAGATCTGATTGGCAGATCTAATAGATCTGAATGGCAGATCTGAGAGATCTAAATGGCGGAATTTATTGTTCCAGCTGCGACAGAACCCAACCTGCTAGATCTGATCTGGCAAAGATGATGCATGATCTAGAGAGAGACAAGGGAACTATGGTCTCAAGGAGTGTCAGGTGCTATAGATCGCAATATACATAAGGGTCTGACAGTAGTACTTGGCCCAATCTTTTAGGGCACTAACCAAGGAGGATCAATCATACTCTTAGTCGTATAACCCGACTACCCTATCGTACACATGAGTAATCTCCCCAAGTGCTGTTCTCAGTGTACTGTAGCAACAAGACGACCGACGGTTTATCTATGGCGAGGTTTGAAGAGAGCCTAGGGGGCTTCCGATATACCTAGAGGGTACTTGGAAGACAGTCCGTGCGCGGTTCCGTTTAATGTGCTACTACTCAAAGGGGTACCCATAGGGGTTACAAGGGAGTCCAACAAGCATGACCACCTCTTTTGTTTCCTGCGTGGATGCCTCCCCAAATCCGCATGTTTATGCACTCAATGACAGATCCCGTGGATTAAAGACGCCGGAACACGTCTCTAGCCAAAAATATTCTGCTAAAAATGGAGATCCCACTAGCCCTAGAAAGTGCTCTGATACCACTTGTTATGCTCTTGACCTGTGGGAAGATACCAGAATACCAAGTATGCGAAGAAATATACCCAGAACACAGAACAATAAGAAATAACAACATGTATTTTATTATTCAGAAAGGAAAGCAATGTTCACTTGCCTCTTCGAGGGGGCAACCTCCAATAGAGCTGGGCTCAATTAAAAAATAAGACACGATGCCCCTCAAGGGGAGTCTCTACCCTTTATATAGGATTCATACATGCAATACCATGGGTCAGTACCATGGTTCTTATTAATACCATCTATCTAATACCATGGCCCATTTGCAACTAACTGTGGTCCCTTCTTTAAATGTGGGTCAACCACATACAATTATTAATATGGGATTTATTGACTCTTTAATTAACTATAACTATGACTCGACCCTATTACATAAATAAGGGGGTTAGGGTTGGACCCTAACAAGAAGGAATATATTTTTCAGGCAGCGTGGCACACAAGTGAAATGGGTTCCCTTGAAGCGTGTAGACGAACAACATTTAGGTCATGTATTCTTCAAAGATTCCATGTCTTTCGCATGAGCCTACAACGCTGACCGCGTGCCCAACCAAGGCTACATAGCCTCCACCATCATAAGTTTTATGTGACAAGTTATCCAAGATCTATTTGGAGATTTTGAAGTCGTTTCCATAAGACATACACTCCGGAAGAGAAACTATGTAGTTAGTCATGATAGATATGCAGAGATTCAAAACAGATTGTGAGGACTCAGCTTGTCATCTGGCCCTCTTGGCACGAAAAAGTTGACGGTGTTGGACCCGACAACATGTCAGGGGATCTCCCCTGTAAGATGTCCCAACAAGACCTCAAACCGTTTGGTGTAGGAGCCCAAACAGTGGGTCGTACAATATGGCCTTGACTGCGATGGTGCGCAGAGGCAAGTAAGATGTCCCTGTTGGCAGAAAGGGTGTGACATATGCAGTTAGTCAAGGAAGGTGCATGAGAATTTCTAACACACGGGCACTGAGGTTAGTGCGCACCTTGGAAACCTGTGAAAGCATGGAGTTAAGAAGGGAACAGATGAGCAAAGATGCATCACAAACTGGAAAGCAAGTGAGCTAGCAATCCAAAGTGATGGTTAAACCAATGACACATTTCAGTAAGATTCATACATACTTATATAGGAAATCCATACATGCATACGTATGAAAACAGATACATATATTATTAGAGTAGACAAATTAGATGAAATACAATAACAACATATTCATGAAATGTGTTGGCTCTATTATATTAAGAAGTGAAATTTCCAGTCATACAGTACAACCATGACCAACCACTAGTTCCGACTGCGGAATGTTATAGTCACTGCCGCATGCTCTTCCAAAGAGATATACTAGCTCCGCAGAGTGGAGAAGCTAAGGATCATTACAATACTATCCAAGCTTTCTCTAAGATACTCCTATTGGAAGCTTTTTTGACCAAAAGCTTATACAATGAGTTATGATGGATTATATAGCAAAGGGTGGGGTGGCCCTTGACATTCCCCTTTGTGATTGTTCACCTACCCTCATGACTCTTCAACTACTCTATGTTTGTTACATTCAACTATCGACACTTGAACTTCCACATGACAAGTTGTTACATAAAATCTGCACATGTACCCATGTGAGACAAAATAGGCTTGAGGAAGCCATGTAAGACATCACTAACACTCAAACCATTGTGGTAATACCAACTCTTCGACATCCTTGTGATGATCAACGATGGCGAACTAATGCCAATCTTGGTCATCCGTGATGGTGGCCGTGTGCTCAATGGTGACATCATGCTAAAAGCGAACTCTTGCCTCCATTGCATCTAGGTACAATGATATGGCCCCTCAATCCAACTCATTTGATAGCATGTGCTTCATTGTCTTGAGTGTGGTTGGACCAGAAACATATTGATGCATAATGTCTATGGTGATCTCCAAGTGTGTGTTGGTGACCATGCACATCAACTTGTAGAAGCACATGTTCAACTCCAGTTAGAATTTCTACTTGTCTTCGCCTCGATGAGTGTGCAAAATGGGTGGGATTGCATGCCTCCACACAATGACATGCATGCTGCTGAATTCCCTTGCATGTAATCAACAACACTTCTCACATTGTCTGCTCCGTGCTAGCTGCTGGGATGGATCTATAACTTGTACGGGTGCAGTTTCATCTGTTTGTGCATGTTGCACCCCTTGGTATACCTGTTCATGATGTAACTGATTCTCTCCTATGTGCAGCTCATGTTCTTCCATAAGTTATTGCTTCAGCACATGCAAATCCTTTGTTTCTCTCTTTTCTTTCATGCGATCTACGTGTCGCGCCATCACCTCATAGCCTCGATCTCAAAAGCTTCTTTCGTTATGAGTGGATCTGCTTTGAACTTGTACCATTGCTCCGCCTCTATGCTGTCAACAACCTTACTGTTGCATTCATCATGTGCAGGTGTGCTGCCTTCTACTGCTGCTGATGGTGCTACTTGCTGTGATGTTATTTCCATTCATCTTGATATCCTTGTCTATGAACAACTTGATGTCTTCCTGGATAGGCAAGTCCATAGACACTTGATTGACTACATCACTAGTTGCGCTCTTAGCGGTGTCTTTGACTCTGCTCTCCTAGAATCCATTGTACCTATGCTCCTAGGAGGCGGATGACACATGTGATACCTAGAGGCATAGTAGCACTTATGGAAAGAAATATGTCATTTGAAAACCAAAATAAACTAGAGGTCTGACATGAAACATACCTATGTGATTGATCAAGAAGGTTGCACAATTTCTATCGGGAGGTCGAGAGACTACTGCCAAAACCGTGCAAGGCATAGTCCGGGCTATCCAGCCTGGCCTTCTGAGGACTAAAACTACACAATGTGCAATTTCAGTCAGCAGTGACATGCAACCAGCAAACTGCATTGTGCAATTTTTGGGGCCAGCCGGACACTGCTTCCAAGACTTGTATAATGCAAGCCTGGAGGTTAGTGCTAGGCTAGACTTACGCAATCTATGGAGGGAAGGAAGAGCCTTCACTTCCAGAAATGCACAGTGCTAGCCAGGCAAGGCACGATAGAGGCCAAGGCAACCCAGACCAGCCGAAAAGCGACTAAAAACATGAGAAATTTGAATGCATGATGAGATGAGTGTAAACAAGAGTGAATGATTATTCATGCAAACATTAAGTGAAGGATTTAGAAAATGGGATGCGTGCATGTGTCTGAAGCCAGTCACCATGACCACGACCGTCGGTGAAAAAATAATGTCATGCATGCGACAATAGTGACATGCAAATGAAAACTAAAATGATACTTGTACAAGCTAACATGCATGCAAACGACAACAAGCGTTCATAGAAATCAAGCAGACAACACTCACACAAGCCGAAACACAAAAGGTGACAAAAACACAATGCAAGATATGCTAAGCAGGCTTACCCCGAAACAGTTGAGCTGAATGTGCCGACGACTCCTAGATGTGATGTGGGATGTCAAAGTTGTAATATTGATGCAAAGAATGAGCACTACAATGTCAGGAAAATGAGTTTTCATAAAATCGAGTATGATGTGCATGCCCCAAATATAGGAAAAACAACACTTAGCAGGAGGTTTCTAAAGTGATCCATGCATGTAACCTCCAACTGCTAAAAATAGAGCCCTAAATCTATGGATTCCTTTGCATGATGCCTTGGGAAATGCAGTCCATGTATGCAAAATAGTTTTGCTCGGTCCCGGATGGAATCAGTCAACCTGAAGGCACATGCATCGGTCTGCGATCCTGGGAGAGGGATTTGTGCAGTTTCTAGGCTGAGAGAAGATGGTTGTCCCAGAGGGATTGCACAATTTCTACGAGGAACAGGTGACTGTCTCCCAGGAGTGCATAATTTATGGGTTGAGAAACTTTCTTGGGTCAGATTGCGCAATTTTCTCAAGGAAGCCTGTCTAACTACATTATGCAATTTCTGAACCAAGCAAGCTGCCTAGTTGATTTGTGCAATTTTTGCTAGCTGTTGGGTTGGTTGTCCCAAATGCATTGTGCAATTTTTGGGAGCAGCGGGTGACTGCTGCCCAGATTGTGCAATCTCTAGGCTGAGCAGCTTTCTTGCGATGAATTGCTCAATTTTTTAGAGGAATACTGTGAGGAAGAATTGTGCAATTTTGGAGCCCAACTTGGTGTTTCACTGGGTTTGTGCAATTTTCTGGAGGGAAGGTTGGTTCCCCTCCATAATTGCACAATTCCCAGAGGGAGCTGATAAACTAGCAACTAACACAAAATCTAGAAATCAACCTATGAAGGAGGTGGAACAAACTTGCATGCACAGTCTGACAAGACTATGAAACAACTAAAATTGATGTGCTTGACAGTGCAAGACATGAAAATAATTCATCTTCATGAGAGAAATGCTTTTTTCTTCATATTCGCCCTACAAAGGGTTGTGAATCAGATGGAGCTTTCATGCAATCTTGATCTTTGATTTTCTATTGCAATCTGGTGTTCCTTGGTCTTCTTACCTGATGATCATCTTATCATTTTAGCATTAGATCATTTGATGGCAAGGTTGAGGTCAGAAAAGCATCGGATCAATCACTTTTCATGAGTGGGATAGAACAAGAAAGACTACTGAAGCTACAAGGAGCCTCTGCTCATGCACAAAACTTTTCATACAATTCTCACTATGATGAAGGTACACTTACATCAAGTCTTTTGTGGCATGCTTGATTTTTACATTTGAACTATGACAACCCTTGTTTGTTGAAGAAAAATGGTGTTACTAATTTGCCTACAATTCCTAGGAAACTTAAGCAATGTGATGCTTGTATCTTGGCGAAGCAATGTGATCATTTATGAGGCCCAATTCCTGTTTCTTCTGCAAATGGTAGTAAATATATGATGACATTTATTGATGACTACAACATAATGTGTTGGGTTTATTTATTGAAGAAAAAATCTGAAGCTTTTTAAACATACAAGAACATTCATATATGGATTGAAAATGATGCACAATCTCATATTGTGTGTATTCGTACTAATAATGGACAAGAATATACTTCAAATGAATTTGAAAACTATCTTTTCTAGCATGGGATCAGACATCAAACTACTATGCCTTATAATCCCCAACATAACGATGTAGTTGAAAGAATGAACAAGACAGTCTTAAATATGGTACGTTCAATAATGTTCTTCAAGAATGTTAAGCTGATGTTTTGGGATGGTGTGGTTATATGTGTTGTTTAAATAAAGAATAAGTGTCCATCTCCTAATATAAACAACAAGACTCCCTATGACATGTGGTATGGGCACATTTCTTTGGTGAGGCATCTTGGGGCTTTTTGTTCCACCTGTTATGCCTTGATACCTAAGGAACAAAGAAACAAACTAGAGCAAGCAGTCAAAAATGTATCTTCTTGGGGTACTCAAATACCTCCAAATCATATTGTCTCTATAACAAAGTTAATAAGAAATTTATAATATCTAATAATGTGATCTTTCTTGAACCTTCCAAGATTGTCAATGTTGTTGAGCGATAGTTTGATCACTTAGATAAATTCGGACATGAAAAATCTTTTCAATAGTTTGATAATGAGATTCCACATCTTGAAGTAGGGATCCCTATACTGGATCAATCTATGGAATCTCCTTCTGAAGTACTCTCTCCCCCACATGAAGCTCCATCCACTTATCAAGATGACACTTTGAGTGATGTGATTGACATAATTGGGACGCTAAATTTGGATTCATCCCCATCGACAATCAACTGAGTAGCCCAGGTCATCTCAGAAAGGTCCTCCAAAATGGATGACAAAAACCCTTGAAAGTGTTCGTCCTAATGAGGTTGGAAGGACAGGAACAAGGAGTTTTGTTAGAAAAAATGGATGTGATGTAGACAATTTCGATTCACCTATTGATATGGATGCCTCATATGATTGTGAACTAAATTTGTCTACAGATTTTGAACCAACATCCTTCAAAGAAGTCGCTTCTCATGATAAATGGAAATAAGAGATGCAAAAATAATATGATGCTTTGATAAAGAATGACACCTAGAATTTGGTTAATCCTCCATTTCATACCAAACCAATTGGTTGCAAGTGGTTTTTCGAGAATAAGTATAAAGTAGGTGGCTCACTTTACAAGCACAAAGCCAGGCTTATGGAAAAAGGTTTTGCATAGAAGGAAGGGGTTGATTATGAGGAGATTGTTTCCCCCATAGTAAAATGATCTACCATCGGGACACTCTTTTCCTTAACGGATCAGAACGGTTGGAAAGTCCATCAAATAGATGTAAAAATACTTTCTTGAATGGAGATATGAAAGATAATGTTTTTATATCCCAACTAGAAGGATTTGTTATGAAGGGTCAAGAACACAAAGTATGCAGGCTTGTAAAATCCTTGTATGACCTCAAGTAAGCATCGTGAGCCTAGTATGAGAAGTTAACTGAGCATCTTCTAAAATTCAATTTCAAACATTATGCTCTTGATGATGTAACTTTGTTTGTCAAGAAAGTTGGAAAAATAGTTGTATATCTTGCGGTGTATTTAGATGATCTTCTAATGACACAAAACAATGAGAACTACATTGCATCCATAAATAAAGAATTGATGAAAGAATTTGAAATGACAAATTTGGGCTATGTTCATTACTATCTTGGTATTGAAGTAACCCAACGTCCAAAGTTTATATTCCTCTCTCAGAAGAAGTAAATTGGAGATTTTTTGAATAGGTTTGTCATGGATGAGTGTAATCTGTTGACTACTCCAATGGAATAGAATTTATATCTCACCATCCACCGAAGGAAAAGAATTGGAGGATGCAAAAAAGTATAGACAACTCATAGGAAGTCTCAACTCCCTAACTACTACTAGGCTAGACATTAATTTACTATTGAAATCCTCTCTAGGTTTATGGAAAAGCCTTGTGAGGGTCATTGTGTTTACTGTAGAAAGATTTCTAAAGTAGTTGAAGGGAACTCATGACTTTGGACTCAAGTATACACAGCTGGGTGACTTTAGATTGATTGGATACTCTGATTCAGATTTTGATGGAGATAATGAAACTAGAGTTTCTACTTCACATTTATTATGAGTAATGGATCAGGAGCTGTCTCATGGAGGACATGCAAACAATCAATTCCAACAGATTCCACAACTGGGGCAGAATATGTGGTAGCAGTTGAAGTAAAGAAGGAAATTGTGTGGCTCAATAAAATTCTAGGAGATTTGTAGGAGAAACAAGTGCATTCAACTCCTCTCTTGATTGACAAGATTTATGTAATAAAGTTGGCCAAGAACCCAAAATTCGATGATCGAACGAAGCAAATCAATACAAAATACCATGTGATTCAAGATCACGTTGAGGTCAAAATAATCCACCTACGACATTGTTCCACAAGAGCAGATTGCAGACATCTTCATCAAAGTGCCTAGAATGGGAAAGTTTCAAAGATTCAGAATGAGTTCTTGGATTCACCAAAATCCCTTCAGATTAATGGGGGAGGGGGGTGGGGGAATGTTGACACCTAACCTTTGGGATTAGGAAATCCTATGTAAATATTGTAAGTAGAAAAATAAAGGAAGTTGGAAGATGAAGAGACATTAGGAGATGAAACCAAATAGTCTCTCGTTCCTTGTATATATACTCCTCACAGACAAGTTTAAGGAAAATATTGATCTCCTCGATGATTTGCAAGAGGTTGAGTCATCATTTGATTAAGGAAATGAAATTTAAGGAAGCAATTTTGCAATATGGAGTCCTCAATGCAATTTTTTTGTGAAGAAGCAAGACCTCTTTAAGTAGATAACAATAGATTGTTGGATAAATATCAAACTCCTAAACAAGATTATGATGCCTTTTCACAATAACTGATTGGAAAAGATGAGGTCAATCAATACTTACAAGAGTGCAAGTAGCACCTTGAATTGGAAGTCAGTTTCCTTCAAAATGATGAGAAGGAGAATATTATTATTGACTTATCATGGTCACTTTCTAATGTTGATAATGGTGCCCTTTGTTTCACATAGCTTTGAAAAATACACCATTGGTATTGGATCTCTATTGCTAAGCAAAATGAAACATATTGGAGGAGGACTTGGAAAGAGTGGACAAGGCATCATTGTTCCTATTAACTCTATGGTATGGACATTAAGAGCAGGACTTGGATTTAATCTTGTTGTTTCCTCATTACCTATATCTAGCTCTGTTGAGACAAGAGAGGTGTTGTTTGTTGTCAAAAGGAATTCAGACTAAGGTATTGGAAGAACATGCTCCTAGTAATTATTATAAGAAAATTGATGGCATGGCTACTAATGTCATTCCCGGTGAAAGTATTGTTGTACCCAACTTTGAGTTTGTAGAATTAAAATATGAGCCATATCAAGATCCTCATTAGAGGAAATGACCCAATCTTCAACATTCTTTGTAACATAGTAGCCCTACATTTAGAACATTGTAGAAGGGATGTGGAAGGATGAATTATGGACCAATTTCGACCATCATTATTTCTTGTGGTTGGATCGGTGGATGGTCATGACATCATTTGAATAAATGTTTGCAAAATTCATGTAAATTTCATGGCTTGACATTATTCAAGGAAACCATTGATATCAACATGTCAAATCATTAGCAGATTAAGGCATGTCACCTTTACTCTCTTTTAAATGTTATGAAAAAACTCAAGATCTTGTACTCTTTACATTGAGAAAGAAAGAAAAACACATTGAATTTTTTGTTAATATAACCCTTCAAAACTCTTCTAAAATCAATAAATTTTTCAAAATGCAATAATTTAGCTATATATTTCATATTTGAATGCATTTCATAATTATGTGCTATGTACGGCATGTCTTTGTCTCCATGAGTTATGAATTTATCTTCTTCTTTAGTTCATATTGTTTTTCAATTACAATTTATTTCTCAATATATTTACAACACATAGATAACTTTAAGAGAGAGGCGTAATATGGAAGAAATAAGCAACTCTGAGGTGAGCCAAACTCAACCTGAAGAGTGCCTGCACAAAACTTCATATCATTCACCAAATAATTTGTACATAAATAAGATTAGAAATATGTTGAGGAAATTGAACAAATTCCTCAAAATAGGATCTAATCTACCTAATCACAACCAATAGCTAATAATAAAATAATCTGGAGAATTCTACATTTCTCCATTATTCCAAGTATCCCACTTAATGGAGAAATTCACCCACAGTCATGTTTTTCCTTCCTTTTAGTTTGAGATGATAAAACACCATAAACCTTGTGATCTAGTTTGTCCTCATCACAATATGGTTTGCCCTGATCGCTGGTAGTTGATAACACTTTAGAGGGTGCAAGCTTGGTAGGAGCATCTTTCCTCCTTTTAGTGTCTAACATTTGAGCACCAAATTCTTTGTGCCCATACATAATTTTATTTGCTTCCATTTGCTCCTTGTGAGTCACCTCACAAGGGCTCATTCCCATGATTGTTGAGGATGTGTAATATGAACTGCTTTGTCCTCCATAGGTTACTTTGGAGCTTTGAGATGATGATTGCCTTAAATAAGAATTGTTAGCTTACTTGAACACATCTTGGTTTCGTTTATGCTTTTGCTATGTTTTGATTCCTGTATTGCCTTGGTCATCATCTATATTTTCAATAGTAGGTTCCTTAGACCTTTCCTCATGATTAACTTGTAGCTCTTCAATCACAACATCTTGTGGAGGAGACTGCAACTCATGATACTTATGGCCATCAATAAAATTGTTTTGTTTACCATAGAATTCTTCCGGCTAAAAAATGCTACCGAAATAAAAAAATGTTGCCAAATGGCATCATGAAAAAATGATCATCAAAAGTTACCTGTGCCACATAACAAAATCTGCAACAAACAAGGCACTTTGGAGATCTAACTACACTCCCACACCAAGCTGTGATACCAAGATAAATTTAAGAGAGACACAAAATATAGAGGAAATGATCAACTCAAAGTGTACATTCCTTCATATCATTCATCAAATAATTTGTATATAAATAAGATTAGAAATTCGTTGAAGAAATTAAACAAATTCCTCAATTATAAGATCTAATCTAACTAACCACAACCAATAATTAATAATAAAATAATCTAAAAAATTCTCCATTATTCCCAGTCACATTTTTATAATATATTCTATTAATTTAAAAAACTTGCTTATTTCACTACCACTACCATATGAAGATGTTACAAGAATTTGACCAAAAAACACACATTTAATTTGTACAACTGTATTTATCTCTACTGTTTAATATTTTTCTGGTAAACCATACTATTATGAGGAACACTTTTTTTATCCCTTGGAACCTTGTTATCTCGTTTGTTTAAACAAGGATATGCGATAATAGCTGATTAATACATTAACCCGATGGGAATCAAAGTGAAACCCAAATTGTCAGGCTTCAATACAGGAAATACATAAATATGTTTGAAATATGATAGTTATATGTCCACAGAGCAGCTACTATTGTTTTATGCTTCAAACTTGCTTACTGTTTTTAACACTCCATACTGCATGAATCAAATGCATGAATCAAATCCTACTATAATGCGATTAATCGTCCATTCGTTCTTGAGGATGATGTAGACGGATCGGAAAGCCTTTAGTCAAGTGAGAAACAGGAAAGTAGGAGATCTTATCATCCTCCAGTGCTTCCCATCTGCAAACATTAGGTACACGTAAAACACAATTTTAGCGCAGTTAACGAAGATGACACTGTGTACATGCGGAGCGTAAATAAGTTCATAAACCATGTTGGCACATTATTTTGTATTGTTTTCTTTTCTTTTCTCCTAGAGGGTGATATTAATTAGGAGCGATACTTCAAGTAAAATTGATGTCTTATTTCTTTTACCTGAATTTGGTGACGAAGTTATGAAGAAAGAGGGCCAGCTCAAGTTTTGCCAGATGCATGCCTGGACAGAGCCTGGCCCCCCCTCCAAAAGGTATAAAAGAGGGGTTCTTTGAGAGCTCCTGCAATATAAAGTCCCAAAGGTTACTAACAGAATTAGACAGAGAGATTAGTAAGAGATTTGGATTTCCACAAAACATGAAGTGAGCGATTTCATGCTAATTATTACATTATTTTCGAGCTGCCGTTGCCAACGCCATGGGTCAAATGTGAGCGCAGAAGAATGGTACTTTTCGTCCAGATGCATGCTGTTCAGAAGTATCATGACTGTCCACCCTCTTGGAATCACAAAGCCTCCTGAGAACACAAGTTTGTGATAATCCGAATGCCGAGGTAAATCGCGTGGCAGTATTGTAAAAATTAAAAGAAATGCTGGAATTGGAAGTATCAGTTGAGATTTTATACATTTCAAACCTTACAGAAAAATTATATATATAAAATTGTAAGCCTTACTATATATGTATATAATTGTAACTTTGAATACAAGCATAAATATCAAACAAGAAGAGTAAAAACATATTATTAAATGCCTTTAATTTTAATGTCTTCTTTTGCTTCTCTGTAAAGCGCTGAAGCGACGTTGGCGAGACGAAGTGTTTCATATATGACCTGGGAATTGAACAAATACATACACGATCAATCATCTCGACACTATATAATTATTTTTTTATCAAAGTTTAGAGTAACTACTCATCATTTTACTTTACTCTTTTCAGTTAAGGGCTCAAAAAATACACCTTAAGCAATATAAATTTCAAAATTTAAGCTTCTGTGATATGTAAAGTAGCTTCAATATCTATAATATTAGATTTAAGAATTCCACGAAATTCTACACCACGAAATTCTAAACAGAAAAGCCTAAATCTAATGTGATAAATCCTGAAGCTAGTTTACATCCCACAACACAAATAGGTAAAAGCTACTACAGATTTTTAAATGATCTACGATTCATTTATGTATATAAACATATGTTAAAAAACTTGTAATTAAAAAAATAAAATAATGTTATTAGCCTATCACCCGAGCTTATCTAAATTACTGAATTACTGATTCGCCTGCAATCAGACAGACATGGACATGTCAATCTCATTGCCTAATATTTGGCGAATCAACTAGATTGCTTATTCACCAAATATTAAGCAATCAGACCTACATAACCATGTTCATGTGATTGCCCGATAAGGATGCCTGCCCGTCCCCAAACAGAAATCGTTTGGTTGGTCAACAAAGCAGTAATTAATTAATTAATTACATACACATTGGGTGAATTTCATTGACTGGTAGTCATCCCAAGTGAGCTTTTGGTTTCTTGGACTCCCCTTTCTCTTTAACAGAGCGCCGTGCTCCTCCTGTGTGGTGCATATTCCATCATCAGTGTAGTCCAGTGTTAATGTATCAATACCAAGATATGAAATACTTTTATTTAGAATAGAGATTTGCAGCATGTACCTACACACTGAGTACACACCTTCAGTTCGTGAAGTGCCTGGGGACAGTCCGTGAGAAATTTGATAGAAAATACCATCGCTGAGGCTGAGGTCTCGTGACCAGCGAAGAGCAGGAATAATACTAAATCTGCTATAACTTCTTCTGAATGCAAGTCTTCTTTCAAGAGTTCTCCCAAGAAATCATTGTGGACAGCTTCATCTGGATGCTGCCTTCTGTGCTTTATACCCTCATTAATCGTTTTTATCAGAAACTCTCTGCCCTGCAGCGATGCTAGCCATTACTCATCCCGTAAGAACCAATCAAATTAGTAATCAGTGAAATAAAGGAGCAAAGCATTGCGGCTCTTGCGCACCTTAATTCCTCTGGCGTACGAGGTACCCGAGATTCTAATGGGAACGGCAAGGAAAGCTTTAGAAAAAGCGGCGAATGCCTTACCGATCTCTTCTGTCTCCTTGGACGGAGATAAGTCCAGCAATTGTTTTGCCATCAAATTCAGAACAAGCTGTAACAGATATCACATGTGATCAGACAAATCGACCAATCTAAACGGAAAACAGTTAGTTGACCACCATTCTGATGATACCAGTATTAAAAGGCAGGTTTCGTAGTTCAATTTTGTTTGATTTCGATAAATGCTTAATAAAATCCATAAAGAATGCTTAAACAGTGCATAGCTTCTCGAAAAGTTAATGAATTGAATTGAAGAATGTTAAATGAATTGAATTGAAGAATGTTAATGAGGCGAATGACACCAAAATAGTATAATGGGTTACATATTTAACTAACAAAACATTATACAATGAAGGTTTTTTCTATATTAGTTTTTTTGGGTGTGAATAATGGTTAAAAAAATTGGTTTTGTAAAGTTTTTTCTTTCACAAATAGCTAACAGACTATCTATCTATTTTCAAGTCTTCTAACTGACTACAAATGTCTTTATAGACAAGACACTCCTTGACAAAATGCTATTAAGTTTCAATTGCTTTTTCCTCACAAAAAAAATTCTTTCTTCCTACTCTTTCTGGGGAATTACCCAACTGCCTGTATTTTTATAGGCAGGGCATTCCATGATAAAGTGCCATTAAGTTTCAACAACTCCTTAATCGTTAAAAAAACATTAAGTTTCAACAATTTCTCACTTATTAAAAAAACACAAATTCTTTCTTCTCACTCTTCATTGGAAACTAGTCAACTACATGTTTAACATATAAGATGATGCCATCCCATCCTTAATTTTACTATTAATTGTGTTATTAAGATATTAACCTTTGCCTTGAGTCACTCAAATAGGTCTTTAAAGAATTTTTAATTAATGCACAGCTTTTCTTCATTGGAAACTACTCAACTACGTGTTTAACATATAAGATGATGCCATCCCATCCTTAATTTTACTATTAATTGTGTTATTAAGATATTAACCTTCGCCTTGAGTCACTCAGATAGGTCTTTAAAGAATTTTTAATTAATGCACAGCTTTTCTGAAATATAAAGATTTTTGCAATGGCTTTCTTGATGGTGCTTACCTGATGGCACTCCTCGTGAAGATGGATATCCCTCTTGGCTTGCCACTGGGCGAAGGTGGTTTGCATAAGGTTCTGTATGTCGTCCATGAAGTGCACACGCAGTTTCTCGAACCCCAGGAAATTTACGGCCGTTCCGTGGAGCTTCTTCTGGAGATCTCCGTGCACCGAAAGCAAAGCGAATTTGCCGATGAGATTTCGAAAAGGTCTCGGATAATTGGATTGAAACAGCCTGCCTTCATTTTGCAGAATATGTTTGTTGAATTCTGGATCCACAGACACAATCATTCGAGATCTTCCGAACAAATTTGATCTGAATATCTCGCCATACCTGCGTAATTCGCCTTCACATATATAATTCACATCTTGTATTTGATATTTGATAAAATACGCGCCATTGTTAAAATTAAGACAGTACCTCAGCTCTAGATGTTGAACGTTAAAATTAACACAGTACCTTAGCTCTCGATCTTGAATGAATCGGCGTGGTTGTGAACCCGAATTAATCGCTCGCATGAAGCCCAAGGATTCTCCAATCAATGGCCACCCTCTGGAACCGGGAGGTAAATTGTAGCCTCGACTGTCCACTATTCTGTAGAGCTGAAGCAGTATCATCGCCAGAACGAAACAGACGAAGCCCACCAGCCATGAATACGTAACACTAGTCTCCGCCATGATCCCCAATTCAATGCTTTCCTCAGAGGGCAACTATGTCAAATCTCTTACTAATTTGAATGCTTATCAATCAATCTATGCTACGCCTCGATTATCCTTGGCTTAAATTGGTCCCGACTGCCCCCTACGATTCCAAATTTTTTGTCCACTTCCGATGCCCCTCTGCTTTCATTGGATTCTCTTTTTTGTTCTTGATAATTCCTAACCAGTACACCTTCACGTCACTGAATTACCTTAATTCGTAAATTTAACTGCTAAATTACTTATTTTATATTGTGAGTAAGATGTTTGAGATCCCTTTTTATTGTTTTTTATATTTATTTATTTAGTTCGAAAACCTAATTTCAAAAATAATTTAATATTTTCAAATATATATCAATATAATTTATGATTGTGATGTAATTCATATTTTTTATATTCATTATTTATGATGTGATTCCACTTCCGATTCCAATTTTTTTGTCCACTTCCGATGCCCCGCTACTTTCACTGGATTCTCTTTTTTGTTGTGTCCGCCGGATAATTCATAACCAGTACACCTTCACGTCACTGAATTATATTTTGGTGTGGTTAGGAGGGTCTATTTGGATCTAAACCTCCATTATGTTTTGGACTTATGTTATTTCTTAGCTTAAAGGGACACAAATAGACTATACATCTCAATTTTCAATTTTAAATAAGTTGTGAGGTAAAAGGACATAAGTATACCATACATCCTCATAAGCACATATATAACTAACAAGGAGATTGCAGGTGTGGGGGCGGATTTGGGAGAGCCATGGATCTAAGGGATAACCAACAAGGAGATTGCAGGTGTGGGGGCGGAGTTGGGAGAGCCATGGACCTAAGGGATAGAACCTATGCCCATAAATAGGCTCAGGAAGATGCAACCATCTACCAATCTTGTCTCTTCAGATGTTTGCGATGAGATCTCTCATATTAATTCCATTTTTATTGATTATTTTCAAAATTTATCAAACTCTAACATCCTTGAGGAGGTATCCCATCAGGGTCCTCGCCCTGGTGACATTAGAGGAAGGTCGAAAAGGTGTCTCAACTCTATTACTCTTTATTACTAGTTATGAAGGAGAACTAAGAGGAGGAGTATGGCATATTTTCTACCTTAAATGATATCAACTGTCCCTAGCAGTTCCAACACTCATGCTTAGAGACTTTTAATGCTCATAATAGACCTGGAGACCCATCTCTCCTGCTAGGTAAAACTTCGATATCTAGGCTCCAGTGCTAAAAATCCTTCTCTAGTGACTTCTTGGGACAATTGATTTTCTACTATGTACCTCAACGACATTTCTCTTTAAGGTTTTATAATTATAGACATTTTTCCTTATAGTAAATGTTTTTCTCTTAGTATTACTTTCTCCTCTTATTTCTTTTATGAGAAATTGAAACCACCTATAATAATCTAAGAAATAAGATGGACAATAGGTAATTATATTTTGATGTTTTGAGGTAATACAAATTTAAATATATATATATATATATATATATATATATATATAATTTTAAATTTGTATTAATAATATTTTATATTTAATTTAAAATAATTTATTTGTAATATTTATTATTATTACAAATTTATATTTTATTATATAAATACATATTACTTTTAAAATATATTAATATATAAATATTAATGTATAAAAAGTGAGTGGATTTTTAATAAGAAAAATATATTGTTTATATTTTCGGGAGAAATCACATAAAGAACAAAGGGTCTATGTGATTTCTCTGGAAAATATAAACATTATATCATGACTGACAGAAGTATAAAATTTGAGAAGAAAATTATATATAAATATTATTAATGTTACACTATAATGAATTGATGAAATAATTTTTTTTAGGAATTTGAAAATATAATTTCAATTAAAATTGTGATTTCTTACTATTAAATTACAATTTTAAATACATAAATAGATTCATCACTCAATTATTTAATTAAACTAAACAATTATTATATATATATATATATATATATATATATATAAATTCAAATCTTTTTATTATTGATTATAACTAATTTGATATAAAATAATATTTAATAATATAAAATCTAGTCTACTTCTTTCTCTTTAAACATATGAATATATTTTACTATAAAATTCCTATTATATTATATAAATTGACAACATAAATATTTGAATTCCTCCATTTAAGTATCGAAATATTACAAATATATTTGCATTAAAAAAAAATATTACAAACATTTTGTCTAGGTACATGAAGTTTCGTAGCCGCGTTGAAAATAGATCTCCTCTCCACAACACTACACTCCAAAGATTTGAGATGCCGAAATTTGTTTATTGTCCATAAATTTTCGTTGGCATATGATGGGTGCAGATAAGTCAATATGAAACTTCCTGCATTCAATTTGAAAGCTACGGCAACCTACCGTGAATAGACTATGGAAGAAACGAGAATTGCTGAACAATTTTCAAATTAGTGGTGCGCTGTTCAGAATATGGACGCGATGATAGGAGCCCTCGAAATTTTTACAAACTGGTAAATTTTTCTTTCAATTCAAAATATAAGTTAGATAGATAGATGTAATAGTACTAATCGATGAAGTTGTTGAATAATTTAATAAGGCAAGGGTTTTTTTAATGTCTTTTTGAAATTTCATTTTCAAAACGTATTGGACAGCCAGGTTTTAATGTACAACTTAAAAATGGAATGCACTTTCAATTCAGAGTAAGTTAGATAGATCAATTTATTCGTACAATTACGTAAAAAAATCCTTTCAATTCAAAATATGGGTGAGAGCATTAATCTCTGACTCTCATTCTCGTCGGCTAGATGCAGTTAATTGACTTTCAATTCAAAATATTGTTGAGAGGATTAATACCCACTCTCATTTTTGCCTATGGGGTGTCATACTCACTTTCAGGTCAATTTACTTAGTTGAGTTATATTTTTCACAACATCATTCTCTCACTCTCATTTCATTTCATTTTTGTCTATTGGGTGTCATACTTAGTTTAACTTAGTTGAGTTGTAGTTGAGTCTTATTTCATTGATTTATTGTTATTGTTTCCTTCTCTCTTATTAATCTATTTAGATGTTACTGAATGATGAAAAGAGTTAGAGCTAGTTCACTTCATTTCTAGTTTCATGTTTTCAACCTTTGCAATCTTTATCATGATATGAGAGCATTTGAAAACATAGAGAACAAGGAGAACTAAGAAGCAGGCCAAAGCCAAGGTGAGATGGAACCATCACTATGCGAGAAGTCATGTGTTTTTGGCTTAAAAAATTGTGAGGAGCCATAGGGGACACCAGTTGTTGTGTGCCCTCCCTTCCAAGTCATCAAAGTGCATGTATTCATTCACATGGACCGTACAATAAGTGTCTTAAGTGGAAGTGCCTCGAACCTACCGTGAATAGACTATGGAAGAAACGAGAATTGCTGAACAATTTGAAAGCTACGGGAACCTACCGTGAATAGACTATGGAAGAAACGAGAATTGCTGAACAATTTTCAAACTAGTGGTGCGCTGTTCAGAATACGGACGCGATGATAGGAGCCCTCGAAATTTTTACAAACTAGTAAATTTTTCTTTCAATTCAAAATATAAGTTAGATAGATACATCTAATAGTACTAATCGATGAAGTTGTTGAATTATTTAATAAGCCAAAGGTTTTTTCAATGCCTTTTCGAATTTTTAAAACGTATTGGACAGTATTCCTATTATGTAGGAACAAACTCCTCAAATAGAAAATTACAACCATAGACAAGTAGGAATTAATTATTTCTAACGCCCCCCCTAATGACTACTTGTCATGATAGTGATTCACAAAGTCTGGTTGTGGTCAAACATAACAAAAAAATATGTCGACGTCCATAAAAGAGCAACCATCCACCGGAATGTATGGGTACCAACCGCTGCAACCGCTAGTCCTTGTGCATACATGATTTTGTCGACCATTATCACTGCATATATGTACCTACAAATCCACCACCATCGGGCAAATTGCATGTGCAGAACTTCCCAAAAACAAAGAGAGATCGGTGTCTTTCTAAGCCAAATATTCATGTCCAAATAACAATCGCAAACAGTTGCATTCATTGCGCCTTTCGACGCAACTGTCAGATAGAAAAGTGCACCAACCCTCTTATGCTCAGACACACCAATATCTGAGACCGTGAGCCAGGTGTTACTGCAGTCCACCTGCTCTTACGAGCACAAAGCTCCCGTGTACACGTTAGCCACTCAGGCAATATGCCACCACTGGGCAAGTCCGATCTACCACCACCGGGCAAATCTGCCAACTTCAATATGCCACCACCGGGCAAGTCCGATCTGCCACCACCGGGCAAATCCGCCAACTTCAATATGCCACCACCGGGCAAGTCCGATCTGCCACCACCGGGCAAATCCGCCAACTTCAATATGCCACCACCGGGCAAGTCCGATCTGCCACCACCGTGCAAGTCCGATCTGCCACCACAGGCAAATCCTGTAGCCACTAAGGCTCTACCACCACCGGGCAAGTCCGATCTACCACCCCTGGGCAAATCCGGAGCTTAAATGTGCCACCTTCGGGCAAATTCTGTAGCCACTAAGGCTCTATGGATGGTTTCTGGCTCACCACCAACCAGCCACACAAGCAATCCATTACAAAGTGGTTTTAAGATCACCACGAACTTTCAAATACCTTTAAAAGGCTTACATTTCATTCAACATACAATGACCATTACAACAACTGGACTTGTTTATAACATGCTAGGGAGTCTATTCCACAAACCACACTAATTCAAACAAACATCTACTTTGTTGTCCACCATAAACGTTGTCGCTGCTCCTTTACCTCATTTGTTCATTGTTCACATCTTGGGCATCTTTGTCAAATAACTTCTTGGAACTCCATGCTTATCCTGTCATTTGTTAGAGTCATGATTTCTAACAAAACAACTTTACCTACATTGAGTTAGCTAGGCTCAATAAGGCTCGATAATATTTAAACATGATTCCAAGAAAATACAACATAAACTCTTCAAATTTAATTTCTCTCCGATCCCTATTCCTGCAAATTTTGTTAAATGTGGAAGAAACTCTGGTCCATCTCTCTGAACGGCTTCCACCGCGGCCTTATAAGCAGTGCTCGCCCTCAAGCTAGTTAACAGAACATTCCTCGGCGCTGTATTTCTTTGCACAAACGACAATGACATATTCTTAGAGAACGGACCAAAAGGGGTTTGCCCAATGCTCCATGTATAATCAACCAAAGTGTTGTTATGCCTGGGACTCCATGTCAAGTGTGTGGACGACACACCCTACAAGCTCTGCAAGAGCGCCCCCACTATTGGCCTCTAAAGGTTCCGTGACTGAGTGATGACATGTCGGCCATTACAATTGTAATCACTCCCGGACTGAACACTCTTGGTTCTAACCGCAATCACCATGTCTCTGAAGGCAACTGACTGGTGGAAGTAGTCTAGCATGAGCGGATGGTCATATTCCAAATTAAAAACATAAAAAGGCAGGGTTCTGGCAGTCTGATCATGAGTAATCTCGGCAATTGTTTCCAAATCCACCGATGATACTCTTTGAATCTTAAAGACTGATGAGTCAACAAAAGCCCTTTGGCATCATTCATGAAAGTGTCTTCAATGGAACCCCAGTCGATCCCTCGTATGTCGATCACTTTGGTACCGTGAATGTGCACGATCTGGACAAGGAGTTCTGTCTCGAAGTACGCTGGAATCCGCAGCGCCAGCCTGAAGAGAGCCCCTGTTACGCTCCAACCATGATCCGATCTATAATCTTGACTTCCCTCGTCTGGTAGCAATCGTTTCAGATATTGAATTCTAACCTTCATCTTATGAAATCCGAGAGATAATCAGACATAATTACAGAGCGAGGAAGTACAGGAAGGGGATTGTTGAACAGGCAATGAATCCCCATTACTATCTTCTGATACATAATTACCATTGAACTTGAAAGAGGCACTGTGATTATTCTCATGCCTTTCCTTGCAGTCCTTGATGATGGATTTGGAATTAGCTGAAGCACTAGAATCCTTGCGAACGCTGCGCAATTGGTTTATTTTGGAAGCCAGAGATGAATTCTTGCAGGAATTAACAGTGGGAACGAAATTGGTCCTTTTGTTGGAACCACGAAGTAAACAGGTTGCTTCATCATAAGCCCGGATAGCCTCCTCTATAGTCTCAAAGGTACCGAGCCACTAATTTGTCCACAGAAAGGAAAACCATAGAATAAGCCCCTTCTAACTGCTCGCATGCATTGACAATCCACTGCAAAAAACAGCCTAGCCTTCGATGCACCAGATCTCCCTCCATTATGGAAGTTTGCAGCACTTGGAAACTTCAATTTCTCATCGATCAACCCTCTCCATTGCGCTGGAAATCGAGTAGAGATGACTGAATCCTCCATTCAGTGCACCGGATTCTGAGATCCAGTGCCCACCATTGCTTCTAGCAATGAGCCCTGTGGCTTTGGCTAGGTAGTCGACTGCTCAGAGCACTAAGAGGTCTCGACTCTAGCTGTGTGGAGGAACCAATCGTCAACAAGTCGGCACTCCAAAAGACACCCGCAGGTCTTCATTGGCAGCAGAGTTTACAACAACTTGTATACGTCGGACCAGAGCAGTAGCATGCTTAACACGATTTCAATCAGCGGCTTAAGCACTTAAACAAACCAAAAAAAATTGATGGACAAACAACATACACTAAACTTTTTATTTCCTCGACCCAGGAGAGGCCAAGCCCATGAGGGGCGAGGCCCTCCAGAGCTCTGATACCAAGATAAAATTACAGACACTCAATAATATATTCTATTAATTTGAATAAGGAAATTACACACATATTTATACAAACAAAAGTCTCAAGATAGGAATGTTATCTTAGACGTACAGTAGTGTGGTTGAGAGATTCTCTCAACCACACACTAAACTAGGAGAAACTATATTCTAGCTTATTCCTATTATGTAGGAACAAACTTCTCAAATAGAAAATTACAACCATAGACAAGTAGGAATTAATTATTTCTAACTGTTTTAATGTACAACGTAAAAATGGATGGACTTTCAATTCAAAGTAAAAAGTTAGATAGATCAATGTATTTGTACAATTACGTAAAAAATTTCTTTCAATTCAAAATATTGGTGAGAGCATTAATCTCAACTCTCATTCTCGTCGGCTAGATGCAGTTAATTGACTTTCCATTCAAAATATTGTTGAGAGGACTAATCCCTACTCTCATTTTTGTGTATGGGGTGTAATACTCACTTTCAGGTCAATTTACTTAGTTGAGCTATATTGTTGATAGCATTAATCTCTCACTCTCATTTTTGTCCTCTCACTCTCATTTTTGTCTATTGGGTGTCATACTTAGTTTGCTTTAGTTGAGTTGTAGTTGAGTCTTATTTGATTGATTTATTGCTATTGTTCCCTTCTCTCTTATGTAATTTATTTTGATGTTACTCAATGATGAAAAGAGCTAGAGCTAGTTCACTCCATTTCTAGTTTCATGTTTTCAACCTTTGCAATCTTTATCATGGTATCACAGCGGAAAGTTGCATAAAACTCCTTGAGAGCATTTGAAAACATAGAGAACAAGGAGAAGTAAGAAGCAGGCCAAAGCCAAGGTGCGATGGAACCATCACTATGCGAGAAGTCATGTGTTTTTGGCTTAAAAAATTGTGAGGAGCCATAGGGGAGATGAGTTGTTGTGTACCCTCCCTTCCATGTCATCAAAGTGCATTCATTCATTCACATGGACCATACAATAGGTTTAATACATGGAAGGTATGAGGTGTCGCCAACCTTTTGGCATTGCTCACAATCATTTTCGAGGTTGTTTAGGGTTTGTTCTTGCTCAAATGTAGGAGGTGGTATTATGCCCTCGCTTATGTTGCTCAGGCCTGATGTGTGGGCGTTATGCTGCCTAGAATCCCATGATAAAAGCCTTCATTTCCTTGCCTCTTAAGGTTGTCATTTTCTTTGTGTGAGGTTGTTTCGATGAGATTGTGGGGGCTTTTCCATTTACGGGGTTGTTGCACGCTATTTATCCCTTGGCGGATTGTTGTAAGTTGCTTGTGGTGCACCAAATCATGGTAAATTTGTCCCGACGCAGACTTATTGCAAATTCCATTAGGTCAAATGGTTGATATGGAGGTTTCATTCTTGAGTCCTATTTCATGAAGGCAACCCTTCAAATTCTGCAATTATTTTTACATGGATTTCTCTTGGGTTTTCTTATAGTGTAACACCATTGTATTTTTTTAGTTACAGGAGTTTGTTGTAAGTAAGATTTGTTCGGGTGCTCGAGTCTTCATCACTGTTGCAACGGTGTGTGGGCATGACTCACAATTTTTTTGTTTTTTTTAACATAATCTTTCTTGCTAGAAATTGTAGTCTAGGTGTTATGGCTCTGTTTTTTTGGTTTTGTGGAAGTAAATTGATGTTATGGCTTTGATTTTAGGGTTTATGGCTCTAATTTTGGTTTAATTTTGGTTTCGGTTTTGTGGAGGGTAAATTATTGTTATGGATTTGTTATGCCTATTATAGCTCTGATTTTAGGGTTATAACTCTCAGTTTAGGGTTATCTGTGACGAGTTATGGCTCTGATTTTAAGGTTGAACAAGTAATTTATTAAATATTGTTTAATTTGATTTGAGAATAATGTGTTCAAGCAAGAAAAAATATAACCTTGCCTAATTTACATGGCTAACCTTGCCTAATTTTTAAAATTCGACTCAATTCTTTAAATTTCAAATCTTTAGGGTTAGGGTTTTATATGGGGTTGGGGTTTGTGAAGCACTAATTGCAAAGGCCTCTACCTGATTCTTATTTTATTCTACCGCCTCACAATTTTTGCATTTTTTAACACTTTCTATCCTACTATCCTACTCGTAATTCCCATAACATATTTTACAAGGAGATTTAAACCTTTCTGCACTATATACATATGTAAACCTTTGCAATACATTAAAACAATCACATGTAATTTAAATACATGTGATATGAACTCCATTTCGCATTATTAAAAAACTTTTCATATTGGCAATACAATAGTCCATCTCCCATGGTTTAAAAACTTTAATATAATTTCTCATGTCCTCCATCCAAACATGTTTACATTACAGAGAGCCTCGATGATGATATTATACTTTTGACCTTTGTCCAAACTTTGCATCACAAAGAGCCTAGGTGATGGTATTACGACTTTATTTGCACTCACACCATGGGTATCTTATTTAGAGGTTGTTTGTCAGTCATTTATGGGTATAAACTATAATAATTTTTGTTTTATTCATTATATTTTTGAAGTATTCATATTTATAAAATATTTCAAAATCTACAATAGAAATAGGAATTTCAAATAGGGAGTCATAACATTAAAGACAAGATCAAAACCCTGCCTTTCCAATACTTATATGCATCTTAAAATCTATGCTACCATATTTACAGAGGCCATCAATAAGGGTATTGTGTGTGATAGTATCCACAGGTTTTCCCATATTCTATTGTGTTCTTATGAACCATAAGTTACCATCATGACAAAGTTGTTAATTTTAGATAGTTGTAATGTACATGCAACTGCTTTAGTTTATGGCATATGCCATTCCAAAACTTATATATATCTTGAATTGCACTCTACCATCTTTCAAAGCCCATCAATAAGGGCATTGTATGTGACATTATCAAGTCCATGGCTTTTACCATATTCCAGGGTGTTCTTATGCACCATATGTTACTACCATCACGACGAAGTTGTTAACTTTAGAGAGGTGTAACATAGATACAATTGCTTCACTTTATGGCATAGACCATTGAAACATAAGGGTAGGACGAGACAACTATCATAAAAATACAAATTGATTCCAGAAACAACTTGCACAATTATATAAAAATACACCACCCATGGTGAGTATCAAGGAAGTCGAGATGATTTTTGGAAATGCATTTTATTAAAATTAAAAAACATCAGTTGCATTGTCAAAACCTTTTTATTTAGATTTATGCCAAGTATAAGAAGCTAGACAGAACAAACCCGAACAAAGAATACTTGACTACATTGGTCTTGTAATGGTGAATTGTAAACATTGCAATGAACAAGTTTGTTACATTTCCAACGTGGAAGTTTATGAATGGAACCACACCATCTTCAAATAAAATTAATATATTAGTGTCAATACATTATGTGATGAGAGTAGCTTATTCTTTATAAAGTTTATCTGTGACGAGAGTAGCTTCAAGTTATATTTTTCATGCGATCTATGATGAAATTCCAGGGATTTTTTTTTAATTACAATCTGTTGTCAGTGCTAGAAATCCATCAACTAAGGGGGTCTCCCTGATGTGAGGTCCCAACTAGACCTCACACTATATGGAGTAGGAGCCCCTTTCGGATTATCGACCTGACTACCATGTATGTTGTAGATTTTCCTTGGCTAGAAAGTTCAACACAAGAGAGCAATACACAAGTATCTTAGCAAGTGAGTATGCCTTGTGAAGTTCAACTGCAAAAAGTATCAAGGTCCTTCTACCGGAAGGGAAGAGAAAAGTGGGACCTTTAAAGACAAGTAATAATACAAATATAGAAAAGGCACACAAGCACATACATAAGAATGAATCATTGATGAACCAAAAAAATATTTCGCAAGGAACCAATGATTATTAAAGCAAATACAACACATTTTTAACAAGATAAGTACCAAAGCCACCGAAATAGTTCAATTTCTTTAGTACATATGAGAAACAACATCCATCGCAAACACTCAAAGAACAATCCTACAATATTCATGACATATGCATGAAAGTGTGTCATATCAACGAGTTTTTGAAATAAGTAAAATTTCTTAGATACATTGAAACAACGAACACCACTAGCCCCAATAGTGGAGCATTATAGAAATCACTTTCTCCTCCAAAATAAATATCTTCCCCTTTAATGCTTGTTAGGAGGAGCCGAGGTGAAAATCCCTTTGCATGAACAATGTGGGTGTATATATAACAAATGGGGTGATCATTCACCTCCCATGTAACTCTTGGACTACCCTCATCATTGTTTGACTTCTCTATGACCTTTCAACTCCCACATGACTTTTCACATTACATGGATGACTCTTGGACTTCCATTTTACATTACATTTTCCAATATAGAATTTACATAATCCACAAATGATGTGGCACATGATGATTCATGACATGACATGACATTGATGACATGGAAAAGTCAAACAACTCTTTACTACTAATTTGTCTTCAATGAGAGATGTGTTGACAGTGTTGGACCCACCAACATGTCAGGGGATCTCCCTGGTAAAAAGTCCCAACTAGACCTCAGACCATTTGGTGTAGGAGTCCCAACAGTGGGTCATACAGTATCGCCTTGACCGTGATGGTGTGTAGAGGCAAGTAAGATGTCCCTGTTGGTAGCAAGGGTGTGACATATGCATTAAGTCAAGGAAGGTGCTTGAGAAGTTCTAACACATGGAGGGTGAGGTGAGTGTGACCCTTGGAAACCTGTGAAAGCACGGAGTTAAGAAGGGAACACACGAGCAAAGATGCATCACAAACTGGAAAGAAAGTGAACTAGAAAACCAAAGTGATGGTTAAACCAACAACACATTTCAGTGAGATTCATACATACTTATATAGGAAAGCCATACATGCATGCGTAAGCAAACATATACATATATAATTAGTGTATACAAGTTAGCTAAAATACAATAACAAAATATGCATGAAACATGTTGGCTCTGTTATTAAGAAGTGAAAGTTCCAGTCATACAATACAACCATGAACGAACGTTACAGTCATTGTCGCCTGCTCCTCCAAAGAGATATACTAGCTTTGCACAGTGGCAAAGCTAAGGCTCGTTACAATATTGTCCAAGCTTTCTCTAAGATACTCCTATTGGAAGCTTGGCTGCCAAAATCCTATACAATGAGTTATGAGGGACTATATAACAAAGTGTGGGGTGACCCTTGACATTCCCTTTTGTGACTGTTCACCTACCCTCATGACTCTTCAACTACTCTATGCTGTTACATTCAACTATCGACACTTGAACTTCCACTTGACAAGATGTTACATACAGTCTGCACATGTACCCATGTGAGACAAAATAGGCTCGAGTAGCCTATGCAAGACATCACTAACACTCGGACCATTGTGGTAAGACCAACTCTTCGACATCCTTTCAATAATTGACGGTGGTGAACTGATGCCAAGCTTGGTCGTCCGTGATGATGTCCACGTGCTCAATGGTGACATCCTACTGAAGGATAACTCTTGCCTTCATTGCATCCGTGTACACTGATATGGCCCCTCTGTCCAACTCATTTGATAACATGTGCATCATTGCCTTCAGTGTGGCTGGACGAGCAACATACTGATGCATAGTGTCTGCGTTAATCTCCAAGTGTGTGTTGGTGACCATGTGCATCAACTTGTCGATGTACATGTTGAGCTCTAGTCAAACATGCTTCTTGTCTTTGCCTCAGTGAGTGTGCCAAATGGGTGGGATCGCATACGTGTGCATAATGACATGCATGCAGCAAAATTCCATTGCATGTGATCAACATCAACACTCACCGTATCTGCTTCATGCCAGCTACTGGGATGTATCTATAACTTGTACGGGCACAGTTTCATCCGTTTGTGTATGTTATGCCCCCTGTTGTACATGTTCCTACTGTAAATCATTCTCTCATCTGTGGAGCGCCTATTCTTCCTTAAGTTGCTACTTCAGCACATGCAACTCCTTCTTTTTCTCTCTCTCTACCTTCGCATGAGCTACATATTGTGGCGTCACCTCATAACCTCAATATCCAAAGCTTCTTTAGTCATGAGTGGATCTGCCTTGAATTTGCAGCTTTGTTCTACCTCTATGCTGTCAAAAACCTTCCTCTTGCATTCGTCGCGTACAGGTGTGCTGCCTTCTGCTACTATTGATGGTGCTTCTCACTGTGATGTCATTGCCATTCATCTTGATATCCTTGTCCATGAACAACTTGATGTCTTCGTGGATAAGCAAGTCCATAGAAACTTGATCGACTACATCCCCAATTGGGCTCTTAGCGGTGTCTTTGACTCTGCTCTCCTGTAAGCCATTGTACCTGTGTTCTTAGGAGGTGGACGACACCTGTGATACCTAGAGGCATAGCAACACTCATGGAAAGCAATCTGTTAGTTGAAAACCAAAACAAACTGGAGGACTGACATGCAACATACCTGTGTGATTGATCATGAAGGTTGTGCAATTTCCATCAGGAGGTCGGGAGATTGACTACCAAAACTACGCAAGGCATAGTCTGGGCTCTCAAGAGGTTGACTAACTGCTGGAACTGTTCAATGCACAGTCCAGCCTAGCCTGCTCAGGACTGAAACTGCACAATGCGCAATTTCAGTCAGCAGTGACATGCAACCAGCAACCTGCATTGCATAGTTTTTGGGGCCAGCAGGACATTGCATCCAAGGCTTGCACAATGCAAGCCTAGAGGTCAGTGTTGGGCTAGACTTGTACAAATTCTGGAGGGAAGATAGTGGTGGAAATAATACTAAGAGGGGGGGGGGTGGATTAGTATTAGCAAATCAACCACTTTTTCATTTCCATACTTAGATTCATATACGCTACTTCAGTTAAGGGAACCCATGTGTACATGAATTGTGTCTAAAGTAACTAGTGTATATCCAGTAAACTTATGATTCAGTTAATCCATTAAATGTTGATATTTAATCATTGCATTAGAACTTCATTAACCATATGAACAGTAAACAGATGTAGTAAAATAGAATAGATCATCACACATAAGAAACACACATGAACACCATGATATAAGGTGGAAACCCAATGTGGGTGAAAACCACCTACTGCAATTCGTCTCTGTCTTCTTTTAATAAGAAACTTATTTTTACAATATTTATGTACTAGAGCAGTCTTATACCAGTACACAGGCTTCTACCTGCAGAAGGCTGCAACCTTCTCTCGTTCTCCAGCTTCTCCTGGAAAGGGAGCTAAAACCCCCTTAGCTCTTGTACTAGCCGATACATTTACCAGTACGTAGGCAATGGCCTACTGAAGGCTCCAACCTTCACTTGTTTTCCAGCTGCTTCTGGAAGGGAGCTCAAACCCCCTGGCTTTTGTACTGGCCGATATGTTTACCAGTACGTAGGTGTCGGCCTATAGAAGGCTATGATCCTCTCTCTTCCTCCAGGGACCAAGTTTCATAAATTTTCATACCAGATACTCTTGAAGCACAACACCATAATCTGAAGGCCGCGTTTCATCTAATTTTCATACTGGACCCATCAACAACATTGAAGCACAAAATTAATCATCACTACAATAGACCCATCAACTACACCTGCATCATCAATCTCTAAATCACCCAATACTGAAACACTGAAACCCTGTCAACAACATAGTCACTAGAACAGACAACAGAACTTTGCAACAATAACCAGATCCAACTGCAACTTCAAATATCATATCTCATAATGTATACGCTACTATGATGAACCAAAATGGCGTACATACGCACTTTTACCAAAGCTAACACGCATACAGATCCACAAATATTTACTCATAACTTTGCAGTTGTTTCAGACATCAGTCATACCCAGATCATAACATTCATACAATAAAACATGCATCAATAATTAAGATCTAGTCTATCCATGATCAAACCACATAATAATAATACATTCCAAGCCTTATGATCCTGATCCATCATCCATCATCAACCGCATAGGTGCATCCTTGATTCAGATCAAGCTAAGCATCTCAAACCCATAACCAGCATACTAGATCTCACACTTCATCAAATATTCAATCCTTGCACACTTGCACCTCTTGGCCTAATGATCTTCTCCTTATATAGATTTAGGCCTCTCTCAATACCATGGTCCAAAACCATGTAGGACCAATACCTTGGACCCAATACCTGGGGTCAACACTTCAGACCAAATACCATGGACCAATACCAAAATACCATGGACCAAATACCACGGACCAAAACTTAGTTTTCCAACATGTACGCGCCTTTCATTCTGTGAACCTGCGTGTGTACGTATATGCGCCTTTTGTTTTGCTAACCTGTGTGTATACGCACTTTCATCAAGGTTAACCTGCGTATAACTTTTTCTTGACTTGCTGCACTATGATCTGTCATCTGAGTGAGTTGTCATCAAGGACAACACTTGTATCATACCTCTCAGTGAGTTCCCATCAAGGACAAAACCTGTATCATAATGCCAACAATCTCCCCCTTTGGACTTGATGGCAACCACCACACTAAGTCACTCTCCCCCTTCAACATCAAGGGCAAAGGGCGGACCAAGATATTCTCTTCCTTGATACATATTCTACTATCCATACTCCCCCTGAGTACCTACTGAAATCTCTGATTGAGCTCCCCCTTTGTACATGCCAATATGTACCAATCCATCCATGCTCCCCTATGCAAGGTCTGCAAAAGCATAACATGACTCTAGACATACATCAATCTCCCAACCAAGTGGGAATATACCATTTTTGACTCATCCACCCAACCAAGTGGGGATATACCAAATGTTTATACATGACTCAAAAACAAGAAACATTACATCATCCATCCTATGCATAGTGGGGTTACAAATCAAAGACCAACAATCTAATCAAGACCATGATCAGAAAGTATCATACACCATGTATGATCTACACCATGAGCATCTGTCATCAACATCCAGACCTGTAACCTGCAATACCATTCTTTTGACCAACCAACAATAAGGAGAAAGATGTATCATTTAGCTACATAAGCATCATCACCAAATACTTCTCATCAAAATGCCAACAATGCATTATTTGAAGTATATGCTCCCCCTGAACCTGTGCCATGCCATCATCAAACAGTGACTGAACCATATCAGACTTCTATACTGTTGCTTTTCTTCAAAACATAATATACGCGATTGTACAATGTCTAACCTGCGTACATACGCGACTTGTCTTCATGAAACCTGTGTATGAGATTTAGAGCACTGATGTTCCACACTTTCAGCTTCCTCTAAGTCTGTCATGTCTGTGTACTCTGCTATGCCACATCTTTCTGGCTGTACTTCCTTTTTCTTCCATATCTTCAACTGTGATGATGTTTTCTCCTTTTGGTATGGTGTCCAAAATCTTCTCCTGCATTCCTTTGCTATATGTCCAAGCTTGTTACATGCATAACATCTTACATGTTTCATATTCCTCCTAAAATAGTCAATGGCTTTGTGACCAAACATATTGCAAGCAAAACAATATCCCTTAAAGTACTTGGAACGTGATGATCTTTCCATGTGACAGTCTTGAACCATTCTACTTCTGCATCTGGCTGCAACATGTCCAAGATTATGACATACATAACATTCAACATTATTCATCGGGGGAAATAATCGTCTATCACTCCCACAGTTAGGAGCAAAAGATTTTCTTTGAGGAATTTCTTTCCTTGGTTGTTGATGGGGTTATCCTTTCATCTCCTTGTTGATCATTTTAGATTTCTCATTAGAGTTCCTTGCCTCACCTTGTGAGCTAGATTCACCTTCAACAGATTCATAAAAACCAAGACCAGTTTTGATAGCAGACGACCTTTGACTACTAAGAATATCATCCAAAATCTTAGTACTATCTTGAAATCGTAATAGTTTATCCTTTTCTTCTAATTTAGCTTTCAAGCTATTTACCTCAACCTGATGTTGTTCTTCCTTTTCCAGACATTGCTTCTTCAAAATTTCTTCAGACTTTCTTCCTTCTTCCACTTGTTGCCTTAGTTTGAGAATCTATTTTTCTTGTTCTTCATTCAGCTCCTACAGCATTTGATGAACTCTGAAGGCACATTCCAGCTGAGATTTTAAGCCGATAATTTCTTCTTTGAGGGAATTCTCCCTTTTGCTAAATAGATCTTGTTGATCTATGATTTTATCTGATGCTTCATTTGCTTGTTCATCTTCAATCTGAGGTGATTCAAAATCTGAAAGCTTGCTTCCACCTAATGGCAAGCTGTCCCTGTTCCTTTGAGCTGTCCTCTTCTTTTGACGCGCTTTCTTTCCCATTATTCTACGGATCTCCTTCAAGCGATCAAGCTTCTACCAAAGGACCTGCTCTGATACCAATTGTTGGAAATAATACTGAGAGGGGGGGGGATGAATTAGTATTAGCAAATCAACCACTTTTTCATTTCCATAGATTCATATACACTACTTCAGTTAAGGGAATCCGTGTGTACACGCAACTGTGTCTAAAGTAACTAGTGTATATCCAGTAAACTTATGATTCAGTTAATCCATTAAATGTTGATATTTAATCAGTGCATTAGAACTTCATTAACCATATGAACAGTAAACATGTGTAGTAAAATAGAACAGATCATCACACATACGAAGCACACATGAACACCATGATATAAGGTGGAAACCTAATGTGGGTGAAAACCACCTGCTGCAATTCGTCTCTATCTTCTTTTAATAAGAAACTTCTTTTTACAATATTTTTGTACTGGAGCAGTCTTATACCAATATGCAGGCTTCTATGTGTAGAAGTCTACAACCTTTTCTCGTTCTCCAGCTTCTATTGGAAAGGGAGCTACAACCCCCTTAGCTCTTGTACTAGCCGATCCATTTACTAGTACGTAGGTGCCAACCTACTGAAGGCTCCAACCTTCACTCATTTTCCAGCTGCTTCTGGAAGGGAGCTCCAACCCCCTGGCTTTTCTACTGGCCGATATGTTTACCAGTATGTAGGTGCCAGCCTACAGAAGTCTATGATCTTCTCTCTTCCTCCAGGGACCACGTTTCATAAATTTTCATACTAGATACTCCTAAAGCACAACACCATAATTTGAAGGCCACGTTTCATCCAATTTTCATACTGGACCCATCAACAATATTGAAGCACAAAATTAATCATCACTGCAATAGACCCATCAACTACACCTGCATCATCAATCTCTAAATCACCCAATACTGAAACACTGAAACCCTGTCAACAACACAATCACTAGAACAGACAACAGAACTCTGCAGCAATAACCAGATCCAACTGCAACTTCAAATATCATATCTCATAATGTATACGCTACTATGATGAACCAAAACGGTGTACATATGCGCTTTTACCAAAGCCAACCCGCGTACAGATCTGCAAATATTTACTCATAACTTTGCAGCTGTTCCAAACATCAGTGATACCTAGATCATAACATTCATACAATAAAACATGTGTCAATAATTCAGATCTTGTCTATCCATGATCAAACCACATAATGATAATACATTCCAAGCCTTATGATCCCGATCCATCATCCATCATCAACTGCATAGGTGCATCCTTGATTCAGATCAAGCTAAGCATCACAAACCCATAACCGGCAAACTAGATCTCACACTTCATCAGATATTCAATACTTGCACGCTTGCACCTCTTGGCCTAATGATCTTCTCCTTATATAGGTTTAGGCCTCTCTCAATACCATGGTCCAAAACCATGTAGGACCAATACCTTGGACCCAATACCTGGGGTCAACACTTCGGACCAAATACCATGGACCAATACCAAAATACCATGGACCAAATACCACAGACCAAAACTTAGTTTTCCAACATGTACATGCCTCTCATTTTGTGAACCTGCGTGTGTACGTATACACGCCTTTTGTTCTGCTAACCTGCATGTATACGCACTTTCATCAAGGTTAACCTGCGTATACCTTTCTCTTGACCTACTGCACTATGATTTATCATCTGAGTGAGTTGTCATCAAGGACAACACCTGTATCATACCTTTGAGTGAGTTGCCATCAAGGACAACACTTGTATCATAAAGCCAACAGATAGAGCCTTCGCTTCTGGAGATGCATAGTGTTAGTCGGGCAAGGCACAGTCTAAGCCAAGGCAGCCCAGACCGGTCGATAGGCGACTAAAAACATGAGAAGTCTAAATGCATGATGAGATGAGTGCAAACAACAGTGAATGATTATGCATGCAAACAGTAAGTGCAGGATTCAGAAAATGGGACGCATGCATGTGCATGAAGGGGGTTGTCGCAACGATGGCTGTCCATGAAAAAACAATGTCATGCATGTGATAATAGTGAGATGCAAATGAAAATTGAAACAACGGTTATACAAGCTAACATGCATGCAAATGATAGCAAGTATTCACAAAAATCAAGAAAACAACACTTACACAAGCCTAAACACAAAAAGTGGCAAAACACAACGCAAGATATGCGAAGCAGGCTTAACCCGAAACAACTGAGTTGAATGTGCCGACGACTCCTAGATGCGATGTGGGATGTCAGAGCTACAAGATTGATTTGAGGAATGAGCTTTACAACATCTAGAAAATGATTTTTGATAAAATCGAGGTTATGACGTGCATGCCACAAATCTAGGAAAAGCGACACTTGGCGGGAGGTTTATAAAGTGATCCATGCATGTAACCTCCAGCTTCTAAAAATAGAACCCTAAATCTACGGATGCATTTGCATGTTGCCTTGGGAAAAGCAATCCATGCATGAAAATCAATTTTTCTCAGTCCTGGAGTGAACCTGTCATCCTAAAGGCACATGCATCAGTCTGCGATCCTGGGAGAGGGATTTGAGGAGTTTCTAGGTTGATCAGAAATTGTTGTCCCAGAGGGATTGTGTAATTTCTGGGAGGAATAGGTGACTGTGTCCTAGGATTATGCAATTTATGGTTTGAGCAGCTGTCTTGTGTCAGACTGCACAATTTTATCAAGGAAGTTTGTTTGGCTGTATTGCGTAATTTTTGAACCCAGCAGGCTACCTAGCTGATTTGCACAATTTCTTCTAGCTGCTGGGCTAGCTGTCCAGATGGATTGTGCAATTTCTGGGAGCAGCGGGTGACTGCTGCCCAGAATTGCACAATATATGGGCTGAGCAACTACCCTGGGATGAATTGCGCAATTTTTGAGAGGAAGACTGTCAGGAAGAATTGCGCAATTTTGGAGCCCAGCTGAGTGTCCAGCTGGGTTTGTGCAATTTCTGGAGGGAAGGCTCATTCCCCTCAAGAATTGCATAATTCCCAGAGGGATATGCTCAACCAGCAACTGACACTAAGTTCAGAAATCAACCTGTGAAGGAGGTGGAACAAACTTCCATGCATAGGCTGACAAGACTATGAAATAGCTGAAGCCGATGTGCTTAACAATGCAAAACATGCTGTTGAGGATGGTTGGTAGGAAGGCTCCAAATAAAAGCTAAGACAAAATGTTGGAGGGTGGTTGTATCCGCTGCAACACTTAGCGAACCACTAGTAGAACTCCCGCACTCTGAATGGACCTTGTTCATGAAAATCAAGTCTAACACCTTTAGAAGTATTGTTCAGTTCTTTGTTCATCTTGGTTTCCACACTTGCTTGATTGTAAGATGTATCATCTACGAGGCTCTTGGTCGGTCGACACACATCCCAAGCCAAGCCAACACAGTTGTTTCAATTGGGGATGAGGGGTATATTGGTGAACAAGTCATATGATCGTTAGAGTTTTAGTTTCATCTCTGGTGTTGCTCCGCTGCCAGCAGGCCTCGACAATACCCCAACAGAGTCACGCAGGAACACAAGCATCGCTCCCTTGCTAGTGAGCTTGGTCAGTACCCCGACGGAGTTACTTGCATCACCTCTCTGCGCAAGAACCCTTTCTCTTCTTTTGCCTTGTTCATTTTCATTTTTCATAACTATGCATAACACTTATTCATTTCAGAGGCGGAAGAGGGATCTCGACTTATTGAGAGCAGAAGAGGTTTTTCATTCACATAAATAGTTTGTATATACCTATAACATGCTTGTTAAGGTTTTTCCCCTCATCTTACTCTACTTGACTGAGATGACAAGGATTGACCCAAAAACAACCTACTAGAGTAGGTGATACTAGTTCACACGCAAGCTTTGTGTTTTCACCAAGCTTCACTTCGAAGAGTATGTATTTTCCATTTATGTATCATGGACTGAAGACAACAAGTTCTTAGATAAGAAGTAGGACAACAGATAACCAAGTATTGATAGTTGTACAAGTCCTCTTGTACTTCACCCAGCTTGTTTCAAGAGTCAGACACGGTCCATGCGAAACTAACATATGGACATAAACAAGAAAACAAACCAAAAAGAAAAGCAAGAAGAAGAAGCAAATTCATATGCAAAGAGAGTAAGCAAACAAACAAGCAAGCAAGCAAACACACAAAGAAAGAAGTAAACATGCATGCAAGCAAACAACTCAAAAGCAAACACTACTCCTATTTCTAAGCTAATAGTGCATGCGTCGTCTCACGTGAAGTGATACTTCCAATGCAGTGATCGGCGCATTGGTCGACCCATGTTGGTGAAGGCATGGTTTATGAACATCACAGTTGCGCAAACCAGCAATCATGAAACATATAACGACGAAGAGAGACACACTCCGAGCTTAAAAGCGTCCACAAAACAAAAATGACTCAAAGCGTATGACATGCACCCAATGGAATTGCCATGGTGCTATGCTACACTATGTGTAGATGTTGAGTGTATGCATTCTCTTAACTGTGACATGCAAGCAAATGTGAGAAGGGTAGACCACTTACGTTGTGCAAGTGTGCTTGCTGTGTAAGATTCCTCCAATGCATGGATGATGGGATCGTGTAGTTTGAGTGGAGGAAGTGAAATCTGAGTGTTAGATTGATCTTCAATGCATACATATGAGTGATGAGGATCCTTGCATGTTTGATCAACTTCCTGATCAGAAGTGGAACCAACCTCAGGACAGTGAGGGCCTGACATAACCATCAACTCGGGTTGAAGTGCCTCGACATTCTGCGGGGTTTCGACTTCATCGACATATAGATCATTGTAGACCAGTGGCTTAGACAGATTAACAATGAGTGAATCAACATCGTGATCGTATAAAGAATTAGAGAGATCACGACAGCCAAGATTAGAAAATCTAGGATGTTTATCAGCATCCTCATGTTTTGATGAATTGTGCAGAGGGGTAGATGAGAAGTAAGGATGTTCACCCTTTGTACTTTAAGAAATCATAGATAATAGATTAGAAGGATTTTCAGAGGAAGATGTGTCCTCTCCACAATGTAATGAGAGACTGACATCCGACGTGTCCTATGAATGATTGGAAGTAGAAACATCTGTAAATGAGTTTTCACAGGGGAAATCAACAGTTGCAAAATCACAAGGGATGTCAGGATAAAGCAGATGAGGTGTGGCTGGAAGGGAGTCATCCTTCACCGCATGTTCTTCTTTAGATTCCCACATACATTCATCATGAATGATGGCACGGGTTGGTTGCATAGTACCAACTCTATCGATAACTTGATCCTCATTCAAAATTGGTGAGGGGTCTGGAATGGAAGAACACAAGACAGTACAATCTGGAGGATCAACAAAACGCAAGGATAGAGGTTGAGGGAATGAATCCATGTGATAACCAACAGGTTTGCAAGCCAAATCTATGCAGATATCAAGAGCAGGTGGCATGGGAGGATGTGATAGTTCAATGGATGTGTGTGCATAATGTCCCACATCACTCTGCAGTGGTGGAACTGTTTGATGAGGTGAAGGCAAACAACCACTTGTGACAGGAATTTTGTCTGCCCGTGATTGCGCAGCTCCATCACCGAAGTGTGCTGAGCGGGGTTTGTATGGTTTCAATAATTGTGGATTTTCGGATATGTGAAGAAGATACTCAAATATTCCATCGAGAAATTCCCAATCAATTTCATCTTTGGGAAATCGGTATGAAATATTACAAAAGTGTGTGCGAAATTGTTGAATGGATTCAACGAGTGCTTTTCGTAATTCAACAATTTCTTTGTTGAGTGATTTATGGTTAAAGTGATTGAAAGCATGGTCTATCTCTATGACTAGATGAGCAAGAGAATGAATATATTTTTCATGCAGCGTAGCACACAAGTGAAATGGGTTCCCTCGAAGCGTGTAGACGAACAACGTGCAGGTCATGTATTCTTCAAAGATTCCATGTCTTTCGCATGAGCCTACAATGCTGACCGCGTGCCCAACCAAGGCTACATAGCCTCCACCATCATATGTTTTATGTGACAAGTTATCGAAGATCTCTTCTGATATTTTGAAGTCGTTTCCATAAGACATACACTCCGGAAGAGAAACTATGTAGTTAGTCATGATAGATATGCAGAGATCCAAAATATATTGTGAGGACTCAACTTGTCATCTTGCCCTCCTTTTAGCACCAAAAATTTGACGGTGTTGGACCCACCAACATGTCAGGGGATCTCCCTTGTAAGAAGTCCCGACTAGACCTCAAACTGTTTAGTGTAGGATTCCCAACAGTGGGTTGTACGGTATCGCCTTGACTGCGATGGTGCGTAGAGGCAAGTAAGATGTCCCTGTTGGTAGAAAGGGTGTGACATATGTAGTTAGTCAAGGAAGGTGCATGAGCAGTTCTAACACACGGGGGATGAGGTTAGTGCACCCCTTGGAAACCTGTGAAAGCATAGAGTTAAGAAGGGAACACACGAGCAAAGATGCATCACAAATTGGAAAAAAAGTGAGCTAGCAATCCAAAGTGATGGTTAAACCAACAACACATTTTAGTAAGATTCATACATACTTATATAGGAAAGCCATACATGCATATGTAAGAAAATAGATACATATATTATTAGAGTAGACAAGTTAGATGAAATACAATAACAACATATTCATGAAATGTGTTGGATCTATTATAATAAGAAGTGAAAGTTATAGTCATACAATAAAACCATGACCAACCACTAGTTCCGACTGCTGAATGTTATAGTCACTGCTGCATGCTTTTCCAAAGAGATATACTAGGTCTGCACAATGGAGAAGCCAAGGATCGTTACACTACTGTCCAAGCTTTCTCTAAGATACTCCTATTGGAAGCTTTGTTGACAAAAAGCCTATAAAATGAGTTATGAGGGATTATATATAGCAAAGGGTGGGGTGGCCTTTGACATTCCCCTTTGTGATTGTTCACCTACCCTCATGACTCTTCAACTACTCTATGTTTGTTAAATTCAGCTAACGACACTTGAAATTCCACTTCACAAGATGTTAGATAAAATTTGCACATGTACCCATGTGAGACAAAATAGGATTGAGCAAGCCATGCAAGACATCACTAACACTCGGACCATTGTGGAAATGCCAACTCTTCGAAATCCTTGCGATGATCGATGATGGCGAACTGATGCCAAGCTTGGTCGTCCGTGATGGTGTCCGTGCGCTCAATGGTGAAATCCTGCTGAAAGTGAACTCTTGCCTCCATTTCATCTGGGTACAATGATATGGCCCCTCTATCCAACTTGTTTAATAGCATGCGCATCATTGTATTGAGTGTGGTTGGACTAGAAACATATTGCTGCATAATGTTTGTGCTGATCTCGAAGTGTGTGCTGGTGACCATGCACATCAACTTGTCGAAGTACATGTTCAGCTCCAGTCAGACTTGCTTCTTGTCTTTGTCTCGGTGAGTGTGCCAAATGGGTGGGATCGCATGCATGCGCACAATGACATGGATGCTGCTGAATTTCCTTGCATGCAATCAACAACATTTCTCACATTGTCTGCTCCGTGCCAACTGCTGGGATGGATCTATAACTTGTATGGGTGCAGTTTCATCCATTTGTGCATGTTGTACCCCCTGGTATACCTGTTCATGCTATAACTAATTCTCTCATCTGTGCAACTCATGTTCTTCCATGAGTTGTTGCTTCAGCACATGCAACTCCTTCTTTATTTCTCTCTTTACCTTCGTGCGATCTATGTCTCGCGCTGTCACCTCATAGCCTCAATCTCAAAAGCTTCTTTCGTCATGAGTGGATCTGCTTTGAACTTGTAGCATTTCTCCACCTCTATGCTGTCAACAACCTTCCTACTGCATTCGTCATGTGCAAGTGTGCTGCATTCTGCTGTTACTGATGGTGTTGCTCGCTGTGATGATGTTTCTATTCATCTTGATATCCTTGTTGATGAAAAACTTGATGTCTTCCTGGATAGGCAAGTCCATAGACACTTGATCGACTGCATCACTAGTTGCGCTCTTAGCGGTGTCTTTGACTTTGCTGTCCTAGAAGCCATTGTACCTGTGCTCCTAGGAGGCAGATGACACATGTGATACTTGGAGGCATAGCAACACTCATGGCAAGAAATATGTCAGTTGAAAACCAAAATAAACTGGAGGACTGACATGCAACATACATGTGTGATTGATCGTGAAGGTTGCACAATTTCTGCTGGGAGGTCGCGAGACTGACTCCTAAAACTGTGCAAGGCATAGTCCAGGCTGTTCAGCCTAGCCTTCGGAGGACTAAAACTATGCAATGCGCAATTCAGTCAGTAGTGACATGCAACCAGTAAACTGCATTGTGCAATTTCTGGGGCCAACAAGACACTACCTCCAAGACTCGCGTAATGCAAGCTGGGAGGTTAGTGTTAGGCTAGACTTGCGCAATATATGGAGGGAAGGTAGAGCCTTCACTTCTGGAAATGCGCAGTGCTAGCCGAGTAAGGCATGGCCCGGGCCAAGGCAACCTAGGTAGGCTGACAGGCGACTGAAAACATGAGAAATCTGAATGCATGATGAGATGAGTGCAAACAAGAGTGAATGATTATTCATGCAAACAGTAAGTGAAGGATTCAGAAAATGGGATGCATGCATGTGTGTGAAGCGGGTCACCATGATGACAACCATTGGTGCAAAAACAATGTCATGCATGCAACAACAGTGATATGTGAATGAAAACTAAAATGATGCTTGTACAAGCTAACATGCATGCAAACGACAGCAAGCGTTCACAGAAATCAAGCAGACAACACACACGCAAGATGAAACACAAAAAGCGACAGAAACTCAACGTAAGATATGTGAAGCAGGCTTACCGTGAAACAATTGAGTTGAATGTGCCAACGATTCCTAGATGCGATGTGGGAAGTTGGAGTTGTGATATCGATGCGAGGAATGAGCTCTGCAGCGTCCGGGAAATGAGTTTTGATCAAATCGAGGTGATGACGTGCATGCCACAAATCTAGGAAAAGAAACAATTGGCGGGAGGTTTCTAAAGTGATCCATGCATGTAACCTCCAATTGCTAAAAATAGATCCCTAAATCTAGGGATGCCTTTGCATGCTACCTTGGGAAAAGAAATCCATATATGCAAATCAGTTTTGCTCGGTCCTAGAGGGAATCGGTCAACCTGAAGGCACATGCATCGGTCTGCGATCGTGGGAGAGGGATTTGTGCAGTTTCTGGGTTGAGAGAAGATGGTTGTCCCAAAGGGATTGCGCAATTTCTGGGAGGAATAGGTGACCATCTCCCAAGAGTGCGTAATTTCTGGGTTGAGAAAGTTTCTTGGGTTAGATTGCACAATTTTCTCAAGGAAGCCTATTGACTACATTGCGCAATTTCTGAACCAAGCAAGTTGCCTAGTTGATTTGTGCAATTTTTTCTAGTTGTTGGGAAGGTTGTACCAGATGCATTGTGCAATTTTTGGGAGCAGTGGGTGAGTGCTACCGAGAATTGCGCAATCTTTGGGCTGAGCAGTTGTCTTGGGAAGAATTGCGCAATTTTTTAGAGGAATATTGTTAGGAAGAATTGTGCAATTTTGGAGCCCAACTAGGTGTTTTGCTGGGTTTAGGAAATTTTTTGGAGGGAAGGTTGGTTCCCCTCCAGAATTGTACAATTTCTAGAGGGAGCTGATCAACCAACATCTGACACTAAATCTGAAAATCAGCTTGTGAAGGAGGTGGAACAAAATTGCATGCACAATCTAACAAGAATATGAAACAACTTAAGCTTATGTGCTTAATAGTGCAAGGCGTGCTTCTGAGGATAGTCGGTAGGGAGGCTCCAAAACAAAGCTAAAGAAAAATTTTGGAGGGTGGTTGTAGCCGCTACAACAAGATGTGAAAATAATTCATCTTCATGAGAGATATGATTTGTTCTTCATATCCGCCCTGCAAAGGGTTGTGAATCAGATGGAGCATTCATGCAATATTGATCTCTGATCTTCTGTTTCAATCTGGTGTTCCTTGGTCTTCTCGCCTGATGATCATCTTATCTCTTTAGCATCAGATCATTTGATGGAAAGGTTGAGGTCAGAAAAGCATCAGATCACTCACTTTTCATCATTGGGATAGAAGAAGAAATACTACTGAAGCTACAAGGAACCTCTGCTCATGCACAAAACTTTTCATACAATTCTCACTGTCATGAAGGTACACTTCCATCAAGTATTTTGTGGCATGTTTGATTTGGACATTTGAACTATGACAACCTTCGTTTGTTGAAGAAAAATGGTGTTATTAGTTTGCCTACAATTCCTAGGAAACTTAAGCAATGTGATGCTTGTATCTTAGCAAAGCACAACAAATAGTCTTTTCATGATTCTCATTCTAGAGCACACAGAAAGCTTGAACTCATTCATCTGATTTATGAAGCCCAATTCTCGTTTCTTCTGCAAATGGTAGTAAATATATGATGACATTTATTGATGACTACAAAATAATGTGTTGGGTTTATTTATTGAAGAAAAAATCCGAAGCTTTTGAAACATACAAGAACATTCATATATGGATTGAAAATGATGCACAATCTCATATCGTCTGTATTTGTACTAATAATGGAAAAGAATATATTTCAAATGAATTTGAAAACTATCTTTTCCAGAATGGGATTAGACATCAAACAACTATGCCTTATAATCCCCAACATAACAAAGTAGTTGAAAGAATGAACAAGACAGTGTTAAATATGGTACATTCGATGATGTTTTTCTAGAATGTTAAGCCGATGTTTTGGGATGGTGTGGTTATATGTGTTGTTTATATAAAGAATAAGTGCACATCTCATGATATAAACAACAAGACTCCCTATGAAATGTGGTATGGGCACATTTCTTCGGTGAGGCATATTAAGGGTTTTGGTTCCACCTGGTATGCCTTGATACCTAAGGAACAAAGAAACAAACTCAGAGCAAGAAGTCGAAAATGTATCTTCTTAGGGTACTCAAATATCTCCAAATCATATTGTCTCTATAATGAAGTTAATAAGAAGTTTATAATATCTAGAGATGTGATCTTTCTTGAACATTCCAAGACTAACAATGTTGTTGGGTGATAGTTTGATCACTTAGATAAATTCAGACATGAAAAATCTTTTCAATAGTTTGATAATGAGATTCCACATCTTGAAGTAGGGATACCTATACTGGATCAATCTATGGAATCTCCTTCAGAAGTACTCTCTCCCCCACATGAAGCTCCATCCACTTATCAAGATGACACTTTGAGTGATGTGATTGACATAATTGGGAGGCTAAATCTGGATTCGTCCCGACCGCAGTCAACTAAGTAGCCCAGGTCATCTCAAAAAGGTCCTCCAAAATGGCTAACAAAAACCCTTGAAAGTGTTCATCCTGATGAGGTTGGAAGGACAAGAACAAGGAGATCTGTTAGAAAAAATGGATGTGATGTAGATAATCCTGATTCATCTATTGAAATGGATGCCTCATATGATTGTGAACTAAATTTGTCTACATATTTTGAACTAACTTCCTTCAAAGAAGTCGCTTCTCATGATGAATGGAAATAAGAGATGCAAAAGGAATATGATGCTTTGATAAAGAGTGGCACCTATAATTTCGTTAATCCTCCATTTCATACCAAACCAATATGCTGCAAGTGGGTTTTTGAGAATAAGTATAAAGTAGGTGGCTGACTTGACAAGCATAAAGCCAGGCTTATGGAAAAAGGTTTTGCACAGAAGGAAGGGGTTGATTATGAGGAGACTGATTCCCCCATAGTAAAATGGTTTACCATTGGGACACTCTTTCCCTTAGCGGATTAGAACAATTGGAAAGTCTATCAAATGGATGTAAGAACTACTTTCGTGAATGGAGATATGAAAGATAATTCTTTTATATCCCAACTAGATGGATTTGTTATGAAGGGTCAAGAACACAAAGTATGTAGGCTTGTAAAATCCTTTTATGGCCTCAAGTAAGCATCGTGAGCCTGGTATGAGAAGTTAACTGAGCATATTCTGAAATTCAATTTCAAACATTATGATCTTGATGATGTAACCTTGTTTGTCAAGAAAGTTGGAAAAATAGTTGTATATCTTGTGGTGTATGTAGATGATCTTATAATGACACAAAACAATGAGAACTACATTGCATCCACAAATAAAGAACTGATGAAAGGATTTGAAATGACAAATTTGGGCTATGTTCACTACTATCTTGGTATTGAAGTAACCCAACATCCAAAGTTTATATTCCTCTCTCAGAAGAAGTAAATTAGAGATTTGTTGAATAGGTTTGGCATGGATGAGTGGAATCCTTTGACTACTCCAATGGAACAGAATTTAATGCTCACCATCCATCGAAGGAAAAGAATTGGAGGATGCAACAAAGTATAGACAACTCGTAGGAAGTCTCAACTACCTAACTACTACTAGGCTAGATATTCATTTACTATTGGAATCCTCTCTAGGTTGATGAAAAAGCCTTGTGAGGGTCATTGGTTTACTGCAAAAATATTTCTAAAGTAGTTGAAGGGAACTCAAGACTTTGGACTCAAGTATACAAAGGTGGGTGACTTCAGCTTGATTGGATACTCTGATTCAGATTTTGATGGAGATAACGAAATTGGAGTTTCTACTTCAAATTTATTATGAGTATTGGATCGAGAGCTGTCTCATGGAGGTCATGCAAACAATTAGTTCCAGCATATTCCACAACTGAGGCATAATTTGTGGTAGCAATTGAAATAAAGAAGGAAATTGTGTGGCTCAGTAAAATTCTAGAAGATTTCTAGGAGAAACAAGTACATTCAACTCCTCTCTTGATTGACAAGATTTATGTAATAAAGTTGGCCAAGAACCCAAAATTCCATGATCAAACGAAGCACATCAATACAAAATACCATGTGATTCAAGATCACGTTGAGGCCAAAATAATCCACCTACGACATTGTTCAACAAGAGCAGATTGCAGACATCTTCATCAAAGTGCTTAGAATGGGAAAGTTTAAAAGATTCAGAATCAGTTCTTGAATTCACCAACATCCCTTCATATTAAGGGGGGGAATGTTGACACCTAACCTTTGGGATTAGGAAAACCTATGTAAATATTGTAAATAGAAAAATAATGGAAGTTGGAAGATGAAGAGACATTAGGAGATGAAACCAAATAGTCTCTCATTCCTTGTATATATCCATGATATATCTTAATGCAAAAAAAATTAAATTCATGGAGTTACTCCTCGCAGACAAGTTTAAGGAAAATATTGATCTCCTCGATGATTTGCAGGAGGTTGAGTCATCATTTGACTAAGGAAATGTAATTTAAAGAAACAATTTTGCAATATGGAGTCCTCAATGCAATTTCTTTGTGAAGAAGCAAGACCTCTTTAAGTAGAGAACAATAGACTGTTGGATAAATATCAAACTCATAAACAAGATTATGATGCCTTGTCACAATAACTGATTGGAAAAGATGAGGTCAATCAATACTTGCAAGAGTGCAAGTAGCACCTTGACTTGGAAGTTAGTTTCCTTCAAAATGATGAGAATGAGAATATTATTATTGACTTATCATGGTCACTTTATAATGTTGATAATGGTGCCTTTTGTTTCACATAGCTTTGAAAAATACACCATTGGTATTGGATCTCTATTGCTAAGCAAAATGAAACATACTGGCGGAGGACTTGGAAAGAGTGGACAAGGCATCATTGTTCCTATTAACTCTATAGTGTGGACATCAAGAGCAGGATTTGGATTTAATCTTGTTGTTTCCTCATTACCTATATCTAGCTCCCTTGAGACAAGAGAGGTGTTGTTTTTTGTCAAAAGGAGTTCATACTAAGGTATTGGAAGAACATGCTCCTAGCAATTATGATAAGAAAATTGATGACATGGCTACTAATGTCATTCATGGTGAAAGTAATGTTGTACCCAACTTTGAGTCTGTAGAATTAAAATATGAGCCATATCAACATCCTCATTAGAGGAAATGACCCAAGCATCAACATTCTTTGTAACATAGCAGCCCTACATTTAGAACATTGTAGAAGGGATGTGGAAGGATGAATTATGGACCAATGTCGACCATCATTATTTCTTGTGGTTGGATCAGTGGATGGTCATGACATCATTTGAATAAATTTTTGCAAAAGTCATGTAAATTTCATGGCTTGACATTATTCCTGGCAACCACTGATATCAGTGTGCCAAATCCTTAGCAGATTTAGGCATGTCACCTTTATTCTCTTTTAAATGTTATGAAAAACTCAAGATTGTGTACTCTTTACATTGAGCAAGAAAGAAAGAAAAACACATTGAATGCTTTGTTAATATAACCCTTCGAAACTCTTCTGAAATAAATAAATTTTTCAAAATGCAATAATTTAGCTATATATTTCATATTTGAATGCATTTCATAATTATGTGCTATGTATGACATGTCTTTGTCTCCATGAGTTATGAATTTCTCTTCTTCTTTATTTCATATTGTTTTTCAATTACAATTTATTTCTCAATATATTTACAACACATAGATAAATTTAAGAGAGAGGCAAAATATGGAGGAAATGAGCAACTCTCAAGTGAGCCTAGCTCAACTTGAAGAGTGTTAGCACAGAACTTCATATCATTCACCAAATATTTTTCACATAAATAAGATTAGAAATATGTTGAGGAAATTGCACAAATTCCTCAAAATAGGATCTAATCTACCTAATCACAACCAATAGCTAATAATAAAATAATATTTAGAATTCTACATTTCTCCATTATTCCAAGTATCCCCCTTAATGGAGAAATTCACCTATAGTCATGTTTTTCCTTCCTTTTAGTGTGAGATGATAAAACACCATGAACCTTGTGATCTAGTTTGTCCTCATCACAATATGGTTTGCCTTGATCGCTGGTAGTTGATAACACTTTAGAGGGTGCAAGATTGGTAGGAGCATTTTTCCTGCTTTTAGTGTCCAACATTTGAGCACCAAATTCTTTGTGCCCATAGATAATTTTATTTGATTCCTTTTGTTCCTTATGAGTCACCTTATGAGGGCTCATTCCCATGATTGTTGAGGATGTGTAATATGAACTGCTTTGTCCTCCATAGGTTACTTTGTAGCTTTGAGATGATGATTGCCTTAAATAAGAATTGTTAGCTTTCTTGAACATATCTTGGTTTCATTTCTGCTTCTGTTGTGTTTTGATTCCTGTATTGCCTTGGTCATCATCTATATTTTCAATAGTAGGTTCCTTAGACCTTTCCTCATGATTAACTTTTAGCTCTTCAATTGCAACATCTTGTGGAGTAGACTAGAACTCATGATACTTATGGCCATCAATAAAATTGTTTTGTTTACCATAGAATTCTTCTGGCTAAAAAATGCCACTAGAATAAAAAATGTTTCCAAATGGCATCATGAAAAAATTATCATAAAAAAGGTCATAGTAAAAAAGGTCTAAAAATATAGACATATCATCTGTGCACCACTTTACCTCTGCCACATAAAATGATCTGCAACAAACTGTTGAAATGTGGCAACAAGAATATTCCAATTTTAATTGGTCCTTGAATTAAAATTGAGAATTAAAATTCAAATTTAGTCTCATGAGCTACTTGAAAAATAATTAATTAATTCATCTTGAGTTAATTAGTTGGAGAAATTCAAGTTAGAAGTCTTTTTGAAGTCATGCAACAATTATCCCTTAAATTAAGGAGATTATCCCTTAATTAAGGAGATAAGGTTGAGTTATATTTGATTGTAATTAGTTAGCTCAGTTTACTGAGTTAAGTCCAGTTAGATTACTTCCAAACTGTTTGAGGAACTAATTGTGAGTTCAGTCAGATAATGCATGCATGCATCCAACTAGTGTACTCCAGATAACTGAAGATTCTCTTATCCTTAACTCATGCATGTCTATTATGAGAAAGACCCAGTTGAGATTAAAGACAGGGACATTATACCATTAGTTGCATGAATTTTCCTATAAGGAAAACTCATGCATGCAGAAGGAATTTATTCCTTGAGGATTGCACAGTTTTACAGGGTGTGAGATCAATGTTACACTTGGTAATAGGAGGATCACCGAGGAAAAACTCCGCTAGGAAATAGGATCTTGGAGGGCAGTGTGGAAGACTTATGAGAAGTCTATTTTTTCTGTAAGCATCTGTGAGGATTGTAGTGAGAACTGGCTAGCTGTGAGAGCTAAAGCTTTGTTTAATTATGAGATATTTCCAACTTGTATGATAATAAAAATAGTGGGGTTTTTAGCTGAGGCTTTCCCCTGAGCATTCTTCTGTGTTTCATGTGCATTGATTATTCTTCTCGCTATATGTGTTTAGCTTGATCTTGCTCAAATCTATTAAGCTTCTGCAAGTTTGATTGTAGAAGTAGATTAAAGTATTTTTCTTTAGTTATATTGCATTATCAAGTTAATCTACAGTCAGAATTTCTACATGGTATCAAAGAAAAGGTTATCGGAGCTGTGAACAATATACTGAGAAGAGAATTCGAAGTTTGAAGTTTGGGGTTGTAGGTGCAAATCGAATTCATCTCATACTTCAAGTTGGTCAATGACATTCTATGGCTTGAGACTCAAGTATGCCTTGGAAGGCACCTCGAATTACATAGCATGGAAATATAGAATGGAAACTATATTAGAAGACAATGGCTTGAAGGATTTCATTGATCAATAAATCCCAAAGCTAGCTGCAACTAATGCACAAGAGTTGGCTGAGTGAAAGAAGTGTGCTGCAAAGGCGAGACAGATCATCCTAGAGGGAGTTCGAGACTATATTTTCTTGAGTCTCCATGGGAAGGATACTCCATTTTCAATGTGGAAGACATTGAAGGACCTCTACCAGAACAATATTGACCAGAGGAAAATGGCGCTCAAGGATAAGCTTCGGAAAATCAATATGGAGAAGGGCGATACTATTTCCACATATCTAAACAAGCTCACCACCTACAAAGATGAGCTTGGTAGTGTGGGAATAACTACTGCCGATGATGATATGGTGAGCTCTCTCTCCTTGACCTTCCAAAGAGCTGGAATAGCTACCAGGACTCTGTGAATGGAAGGGAGAAACTGCTGGATTGCAAATGACTGTGGTTGGATCTAATGCAAGAGGAGATCAGGAGGAGCACATGAGATGGTTCTTCATCAAAAAATGATGATGAAGAAAATATGGCCTTAGCAAGTAAGGCAAGGAAAGGGAAGGGGAAGGCTTCCCATTCCAAATCGAATTATTCTCATGGAGGGAAGAATATTGACAACTCTAAAGTGAGATGCTTTAACTATCATGAGATGGGACATTATGCAACTAATATCTCATGGATGAAGTACAAGAAGGGATCTTCGAAAGGATCAGAAGGTGAGACATTAGCCACTCAGTTCGAAATGGACTTTACCCTCATCGCATGCATGGTGTCATCGATGGTGGGTTGTGTTTGGTATCTTGACAGTGGAACCTCATTCGACATGACAGGCGATAAAAGTTTATTTAGTACCTTGGAGGAGAAAGACCTAAAGATGCACATAGAGATGGGTGATGACAGAAAGTACAGTGTTTCAGCAGTGGGCACAGTTGCTTTTAAGAGGGAGCATGGAGCTCCTCTCACCTTGACAGATGTGAAGTATGTGCCTGGACTGAAGAAGAACTTGGTATCGGTCATGATGTTAGAGGACAAAGGCTACGATGTTGTCTTTAGTAAAGGAAAGGCGTTCCTAAGACACATAGCCATGGGTCAGACCAAGAGGATTGGGATTGGGGTGGAGAATCTCTATAAACTAGAGGTAGATGATTGTGCAACATTGAGTTCAAAAGCAGAATTGGTGAAAAGCCAAGACATTGGTGATTTGTGGCATAGGCGGTTGGGCCATTTGCATCATGGTGCCTTGAAGATAATGCAATAGATATCTACAGGACTTCCCAAAGTTGAACTTGAGCAAGTTGATACATGAAAAGGTTGTACCTTGGGAAAGTATGCAAAGTCTTCCTTTCATGATTGAGACAGTCGAGCGGAAGCAATCTTAGAGCAAGTTCATAATGATTTGTGTGGACCATTCTTGACGGCATCCGCAACGAAGAAAAGGTATTATGTGATTTTCATTGATGATTTTTCTCATAAATGCTGGATTTATTTCATGCAAAAGGACCAAACCTTCTCAAAGTTTTGTGAGTTCAAATATTTGGTTGAGAAAGGGTCAGGGAAGAAGATCAAGGCCTTGAGAAGCGACAATGGTGGAGAATATGTCTCTCAAGAGTTTAAGGAATTCTGTGCAGCGGAAGGAATTAAACGAGAGTTGACAACACCTCATAACCCACAAAGAAATGGGGTGGCCGAGAGGAAGAACATAACGATTATAGGGGTAGCACGAGTGATGCTACATGACCAAGGCCTACCACTTCACTTGTGGGCTGAGGCATGCAACACAATAGTCTATTTGCAGAATAGAAACCTGCATTGCGTACTTGGAATGAAGACACCAGAGGAAGCTTTCTCCGGTAAGAGACTAGATGTGGGTCACTTCGGGATCTTTGGCTCATCGGTATATTTCCATGTGACAAAGGATGCATGGAAGAAGCTTGAGCCGACAGAAGAGTTGGGGATACTTGTGGGGTACACTGATACACCCCACAACTATCGAGTGTATCTGCCTATGAGTCAGAGGATAGCGGTTCACAGAGATCTCAATTTTGATGAGCAGAAGGCCATGCGAGTTTCCCTTGAGAGGGAGCTCCAACTATAGCCTATGGAGGAACTGTTGGTTCCTAAGGAGGAGGAGCCTCAGACTCATGCAGAGCAGCAGCATGTAGAAGATCCAAGACTGGATACATCCACTCAAGCAAGGTCTTTCAGAGATGGACGGAAGCACACAAGAGAAGCTGACAGATTGTTGTCAGATGCGAGAGAGAATGTGGGAGAACCATCTTCTCAGTGCAAACAGAGGAGGTCACCTGAGAGCTACACTGTATACATGGCCCTTGTTGGGTAATGTTTTGAGACCAAGCCATCTTCCTTTCAGGAAGTAGTGAAGTAGTCGATTTGGGTTGATGCTATGGTGGAGGAGTATGACTCCATATTTCGTAACAGTGTTTGGGATGTGGTTCTGAGACTGGAGAGCAAGTCAGTTGTGAGTTCTCGTTGGCTTTACAAGGTAAAGCAAGCTGTTGATGGTAGTGTGGAGAAACATAAGGCAAGATTTGCTGCTCGAGGTTTTTCACAGGTCGAGGGGATTGACTATGATGAGACTTTTGCTCCTGTCGCTAGGTACTCATCTATCAGATCGAAGTTGGCATTATCAGCATAGATGGGTTGGAAGATCCATCAAATGCATGTGAAGACTTCATTCCTCAATGACAAGATTGAGGAAGAGGTGTACATAGAGCAATCATAAGGTTTTGAGACCTTCGATCGTGAGTCACATGTGTGACGACTCAAGAGAGCTTTGTACGAGCTGAAGTAAGCACGTCGTGCTTGGTACACCAGGACAAACAACTACTTCATCGAGTTGGGCTTCAAAAAGAGTGAAGTGGATGAGAACCTGTACCACATCATGGTGAAAGGTAAGAAGTTGATAATTGTACTTTATGTTGATGATCTCATATTGACAGGTGATGATCAGTTGTTCATGTCTTGCACAAAGGACCTTGCAAGAGAATTCGAGATGAAAGACATGGGTATTATGCATTACTTCCTTAGCATGGAAGTGTGGTAGAAGGATGGGGAATTGTTTGTGTCTCAGGGTAAGTATGCCAACGAGATACTCAGGAGATTCCACATAGAGAAGTGTAAGCCCATGCAGACTCCTCTAGCAGGTAACTAGAAGAAGGAGGATGCTACTTCAGGATAAGTAGTAGAGGCTACTGTGTATAGGCAACTCATGGGTTCACTGATGTACTTAGTGAACACACAACCAAATTTGTGCTATACTGTGAACCAACTAAGTCAAGCTATGGTTCAGCCTACCAAGATATTTTGGAAGGTGGAAAAGCAGGTATTGAGATACCTCAAAGGCACATCTCAGTATGGATTATGGTATAGACGGATGGAGGGAGTGAAGTTATAGGGATTCACTAATGCAGATTGGGTAGGGAGTCCATCAGATCGAAAGAGCACATCAGGAGGGATTTTCAACCTTGGGTCAGCTACAGTTTCTTGGTATAGCAAGAAATAGAGGTCCGTTGCACTCAGCTCGGCAGAGGCTGAATACATTGCTGCAAGTCAGGCAGCATGTGAGGCCATTTGGATGTGGAAGATCCTAGTTGGCTTGTTTGATCAGAGGATGGATCCAACTGTGATCTATTGTCATAATCAGAGTTGTATCAAACTCTCTCAGAATCAAGTATTTCATGATAGGTCCAAGCACATCGATATCTGGTATCATCATCTCAGAGACTGTGTAGTGAAGAGGATCATGTTGCTGTAGTATATTTCGACAAAGGAGCAAGATGCTAACATTTTGACAAAGGCATTGTCAAAGTGTAAATTCGAGTTCCATAGAGACAGGATCGAGGTGGCAGATAATCCCTTTCTTGTTGAGAGGGAGTGTTGAAATGTGGCAACAAGAATATTCCAATTTTAATTTGTCCTTGAATTAAAATCGAGAATTAAAATTCAAATTTAGTCTCACTAGTTGCTTGAAAAAAAATTAATTAATTCATCTTGAGTTAATTAGTAGGAGAAATTCAAAGTAGAAGTCTTTCTGAAGTCATGCAATAGTTATCCCTTAAATTAAGGAGATTATCCCTTAATTAAGGAGATAAGGTTGAGTTATATTTGAGTTGTAATTAGTTAGCTCAATTTACTGAGTTAAGTCGAGTTAGATTAGTTCCAAATTGTTTGAGGAACTAATTGTGAGTTCAGTCAGTTAATGAATGCATGCATCCAACTAGTGTACTCGAGATGACTGAAAATTCTCTCATCCTTAACTCATGCATGTCCATTCTGAGAAAGACCCAGTTGAGATTAAAGACAAGGACATTGTACTATTAGTTGCATGAATTTTCCTATAAGGAAAACTCATGCATGCAGAAGGAATTTATTCCTTGAGGATTGCGCAGTTTTACAGGGTGTGAGATCAGTGTGAGTGATTAGTGTTACACTTGGTAAGATGAGGATCACTAAGGAAAAACTGCTCTAGGAAACAGGAGCTTGGAGGGCAGTGTGGAAGACTTATGAGAAGTCTATTTTTCCTGTGAGCATCTGTGAGGATTGTACTGAGAGCTGGCTAGTTGTGAGAGCTAAAGCTTTGTGTAATTCTGAGATATTTCCAACTTGTATGATAATACAGATAGTGGAGTTTTTAGCTGAGGCTTTCCCCTGAGTATTCTTCTGTGTTTCATGTGCATTGATTCTTCTTCTAGTTTTATGTGTTCAACTTGATCTTGCTCAAATCTATCAAGCTTCTGTAAGTTTGATTGTAGAAGTAGATTAAAGTATTTTGCTTTAGTTATATTGCATTATCAAGTTAATCTACAGTCAGAATTTCTACACAAACAAGGCACTTTGGAGGTCTAACTACGCTCCCACACCAAGCTGTGATACCAAGATAAATTTAAGAAAGACACAAAATATGGAGGAAATGATCAACTAAGAGTGTACATGACTTCATATCATTCATCAAATAATTTGTACATAAATAAGATTAGAAATTCATTGAGGAAATTAAACAATTTCCTCAAAAATAAGATCTAATCTAACTAATCACAACCAATAACTAATAATAAAATAATCTGGAAAATTCTCCATTATTCCAAGTCACATTTTTATAATGCATTCTATTAATTTAAAAAACTTGCTTATTTCACTACCACTACCATATGAAGATGTTACAAGAATTTGACCCAAAAAAACAGACATTTAATTTGTACAACTATATTTATTTCTGCTTTTTAATATTTTTCTAGTAAACCATACTATTATGCAGACCAATTTACCTTGTTATCTTGTTGTTTAAACAGGGATATGCAATAATAGATGATTAATACATTAACCCAATGAGAATCAAAGTGAAACCCAAATTGTCAGGCTTCAATACAGGAAATACATAAATATGTTTGAAATATGATAGTTATATGTCCACAGAGCGGCTATTATTGTTTTATGCTTCAAACTTGCTTACTGTTTTTAACACTCCATACTGCATGAATCAAATCCTATTATAATGCGATTAATCATCCATTTGTTCTTGAGGATGTAGACGGATCGGAAAGCCTTTAGTCAAGTGAGAAACAGGAAAGTAGGAGATCTTATCATCCTCCAGTGCCTCCCATCTGCAAACATTAGGTACACGTAAAACACAATTTTAGCGCAGTCAATGAACATGACACTGTGTACATGCGGAGTGTAAATAAGTTCATAAACCACGTTGGCACACTATTTTGTATTGTTTTCTTTTCTTTTCTCCTAGAGGATGATATTAATTAGGAGTGATGCTTCAAGTAAAATTGATGTCTTATTTCTTTTATTTGAATTTGGTGACGAAGTTATGAAGAAAGAGGGCCAGCTCAAGTTTTTCCAGATGCATTCCTGGACAGAGCCTGGCCCCCCCTCCAAAAGGTATAAAAGAGGGGTTCGTTGAGAGCTCCTGTAATATAAAATCCCAAAGATTACTAACAGAAATACTAATAAGAGATTTGGGTTTCCACAGAACATGAAGTGATTTTTGTGCTGCCGTTGCCAACGCCATGGGTCAAATGTGAGCACAAAAGAATGGTACTTTTCGTCCAGATGCATGCAGTTTAGAAGCAGCATGACTGTCCACCCTCTTGGAATCACAAAGCCTCCTGAGAAAACAAGTTTGTCATGATCCGAATGCCGAGGTAAATCGCGTGGCAGTATTGTAAATATTCTACCTTTTTCTATCAGATTTGCATCCAAAATATTAAAAGAAATGCTGGAATTGGAAGTATTAGTTGAGATTTTATACATTTCAAACCTTGTAGAAAAATTATATATGTAAAATTGTAAGCCTTACTATATATGTATATAATTGTAACTTTGAATAGAAACATAAATAAAAAACAGGAAGAGTAAAAACATATTATTAAATGCCTTTAATTTTAATGTCTTCTTTTGCTTCTCTGAAAAGTGCTAAAGCGACGTTGGCGAGACGAAGTGTTTCATATATGACCTGGGAATTGAACAAATACATACACGATCAATGATGTCGACACTATATAATTATTTTTTATCAAAGTTTAGAGTAACTACTCATCATTTTACTTTACTCTTTTCAGTTAAAGGGCTCAAAAAATAGACCTTAAACAATTTAAATTTCAAAATTTAAGCTTCTGTGATATGTAAAGTAGCTTCAATACCTATCATATTAGATTTAAGATTTCCACTTCTTATAATTTCCAAATTTAAAATTTGCTAGTTCATTATGAAGAAAGAGAATGAACTACACCACGAAATTATAAATAGCAAATCCTAAATCTAATGTGATAAATCCTGAAGCTAGTTTACATCCAACAACACAAATAGGTAAAAGCTACTATAGAATTTTAAATGATCTATGATTCATTTAAGTATATAAACATATGTTACAAAACTTGTAATTAAAAAAATAAAATAATGTTATTAGCCTATCACACAAGCTTATCTAAATTATTGATTCGCCCGCAATCAGACAGACATGGACCATGTTAATCTCATTGCCTAATATTCGGCGAATCAACTAGATAAAACAGAAATCTTGAGCTTATCTAGATTGCTTATTCACCAAATATTCAGTAATCTTGAGGTTATCTAGATTTCTTATTCACATAACCATGCCCATCTGATTGCCCGATAAGGATGCCTCCCCGTGCCCGAACAGAAATCGTTTGGTTGTTCAACAAAGCAGTAATTAATTAATTAATTAATTACATACACATTCAGTGAATTTCATTGACTGGTAGTCATCCCAAGTGAGCTTTTGGTTTCTTGGACTCCCCCTTCTCTTTAATACAGCATCGCGCTCCTCCTGTGTGGTGCATATTCCATCATCAGTGTAGTCCAGTGTTAATGTATCAATACCAAGATATGAAATGCTTTTATTTAGAATAGAGATTTGCACACTGAGTACACACCTTCAGTTCGCGAAGTGTCTGGGGACAGTCCGTGAGAAATTTGATAGAAAATACCATCGCTGAGGTTGAGGTCTCATGACTAGCAAAGAGCAGGAATAGTACTAAATCTGCTATAACTTCTTTTGAATGCAAGTCTTCTTTCAAGAGTTCTCCTAAGAAATCATTGTGGACAGCTTCATCTGGATGCTGCCTTCTGTGCTTTATACCCTCATTAATCTTTTTGTATCAGAAACTCTTTGGCTGTTGGAAATTTCTGGTAATTTCAAACAAAAATCTGAACAGAGAATAATGCTCTGTTTTTCAGGATCTTTACACAGCGGAAAAATTAAAACTTGTTTGCAGAAGACAGAATCTTCATTCACACATAAAAGAGCTTGTATTCATTAAAAAAAATTGTTGTTACAAAATATGGTTCTTCCTCTTTCACAGAGGGATTTACAAAAAACATTCACACTGCTGTGTCTACTCTATTTTCTATTTCGCTGCTGCGGCTTTCTTTTACATTCATGCGCTGCTGTGTGCTACAGACGCACTTCTGTGCTTCCTCACATTCCTCTCTCACTCTCTATCTTCTACTGATTGAAAAAAATAAAACTTTATATCTACCAGGTTATGCTTGGACAGGTCAAAAATGGCCACCAACCACATTTGCAATCTAACATGGGCCTCTGATACAGTTTGCTAACAAAACTGGCCTTTTCTGGTACTCTGTTGTCCTGTTAGAGCTGGACGCAGTGGAATACACAAGAAACTCATAATCTTTCAATGCTCTTACCTGCACGAGGCGTGTCCTTCTTGTTCTTGGCCATTCTTCTTCTTTAATGTTGTTGGTGAGCAGTTATGGCACAAAGCCTTCTTTCTTCTTTGGGAACACACAAAAGTAGGTTAAAGCATAAATAAGGCATGGCGAAGGCGTACACAAGGCAGAACAAATCTCAGTCGTCGGATCTACAGATGAACGGCGGGATCGCATCGCAAAAATGTTATCGGGAGGATGAGGCGAGGTGAGAAGTGGCGATGTGAGATGTGCGATGATATCGCTTCACAATATTGCAATCGGCAGATATAAAGGCGGAGGGCTTAACTCGCAATGGGCGAAAGTTGCGATGTGCGATCGCATCGCATTGCAAGATCGCAATCGCAGAAAACAAAGATAAACACAATGAGGCAAGGGGTAAAAGGATGTGATTTGCAATATGATCGCATTGCAGAAGGAAAACTGCATGGTTTTCCTGAAGTAAAGCATGTTGCAGTTGAGATTACAACTTCAACACTCCCCTTTAATTTCAACTGCTGGGTTATCAGTCATACCCAGACATTTCGTAAAAATTCAAAACTTTTTTGTCCCAATGGCTTGGTCAGAATGTCTGCAACCTGCTCCTGAGTTCTACAATGTTGTAAAACAATTTCACCATTGTTTACCAATTCCCTGATGTAATGAAACTTTGTGTCAATGTGTTTCGTTCTCTTATGAAACACAACATTCTTGGATAATGCAATAGCTGAGCTATTGTCACAAAAAATTACAGTTCCTTTTTCTTGCTCTTGGCATAAGCTCCTTAACATTCTTCTCATACACACTGCTTGACATGCTGCTGTTGTAGCTGCCACATATTCTGCCTCTGCTGTAGACAACGCTACAATAGGCTGTTTTTTAGAAGCCCATGAAATGGCTCCTGAACCCATGTGAAAAACATAACTGGATGTGCTTTCTGATCATCTACACTTCCAACCCAATCATTATCAGTGTATCCAATTAAATCTGAACATTTTGAAACAGTATATAAAATACCAAATCTCTTAGTACCTTTTACATACCTCAGAATCCTTTTTGCTGCCTGCCAATGTGCTTCTTTTGGCCTCTCCATGAATCTGGAAATCAAACTAACAACATGCATAATATCTGGTCTAGTTGCAGTCAAATACATGAGGCTACCAACTATGCTCTTGTACAAACTAGGATCAAAATCCTTGCTACTGTCCTCTTTGCTTAGTTTTAATCCCATCACTGTGGGAGTTATTGCTGCTTTGTTGTCCTGCATATTAAATCTTTTCAACACTTCATTAGAATAATTTGCTTGTGAGATAAAAGTCCCATTTTCACTTTGTTCTACTTCTATTCCTAAGAAGTATCTCAGCAAACCCATGTCAGTCATTTCAAATTCTTCTTTCATGACTGTTTTGAAATTTTCAATAAGGTAATCATCATTACATGTGAAAATAACATCATCAACATATAACACAACAATTAGCCTAGAGGTTGCTCAATGTAAACCTCTTCCATTAATACTCCATTTAGGAATGCTGACTTCACGTCCATTTGGAAAACTTTCCACTTGTTTTGTGTTGCTATGGACAGCACTGCTCTCACTGTCTCCATTCTAGCAACTGGTGCGAAAGTTTCTTCATAGTCTCTCCCATACTGCTGCTTGTATCCTTTGACAACAAGTCTTGCCTTGTGTCTTTCTATTTTGCCTTCAGCATTACTCTTGGTCTTGTAGACCCATTTAACTCCAATGACTTCTTTACCTTTTGGTAGTTCAACCAAATCCTATGACTTTTTTCTTTCTATGGCATTGATCTCCTCATCCATAGCTTCTATCCATTTCCTATCCTTAATTGAATCTTCGAAATGAATAGGGTCATCAACATGACAATATAAAGCAAACAAAGAGTTCATTCCTTCATTATAAATGTCACTTAAATTTCTGAACTTCTTACCTCTTTCACTTGGTGTACAAGTGCTTGAAGATGCACTTGAAGTTCCTCCTTGTGGTGTTCTTGGAGAAGCACTCTCATTTCTCCTCAAGGGTGTCACTTGCTGCCCTTGTGTTGGTGTTGCTGTTTGGGGATGTATTTCAGCCATCTCCTCATCATCTTCATCATGAGACAAACAGTTTTTAACATTCACTGTTTTCTCTATGCTTCCATCCCAAGCTTCCTCCTCAATGAACTGAACATCTCTACTCACAATAATCTTCTTGGTGGATGGGTTATACACTCTATAAGCTTTGGATTCCTCACTGTATCCAATGAAAATACATTTCTCCCCTTTTCTGTCCAACTTCCTCCTTAGCTGATATAGAATGTGTGCATAAGCCACACATCTAAAAATTTTCATGTGGGTGACTCCTTGCTTTGTCCCACTCCATGCTTCTTCCGGCACTTTGTTCATGACTGCTTTTGTAGAACACCTATTCAAAATATATACTGCACAGTGTACAGCTTCAGTCCAATAATCATTTGGCAAATGCTTTGCCTTTAGCATACTCCTCGCCATATCCATGATTGTCCTATTCTTTCTTCCGGCAACACCATTTTGTTGCGGAGTGTACCTAGTGGTAAACTATTTATGAATTCCATTTTCTCTACAAAACCGTAGAAATTCTTTGGAGATATAATCACCTCCTCTATCAGTCCTTAGAACTTTGATATGCAGTCCGCTTTGGTTTTCTACAAGTGCTTTGAAATTGCAAAATCTTTCAAACACTTCACTTTTGTTCTTCAAGAAATAAGCCCAAGTCTTTCTAGTAAAATCATCAATAAAAGTTAGTACATAAAGGCTACCTGCAAGTGATGGAGTTTGCATCGGTCCACATAAATCTAAGTGGACAATCTCTAAGGGTGCTTTTGCCCTTATGCTTTTCCCAGATGGAAAACTTTATTTGTGTTGTTTCCCTAAGATACAACCTTCACAAAGGCTGTCCGGTTTCTCTATCAATGGTAATCCTCTTACCATTCCTTTTCTATGCAACAAGTTAAGACCTCCAAAGTTGAGATGTCCAAATCTCAAGTGCTACAACCAATTTTCATCATTTGGTTCGCTTTGGAAAGCCTCTCGAGTAACTGCTGCAATTTCTGCTCCATCTTTCAAAATTACATTTACTCTGAGAGGGAACATCCTGTTCCTCATCATCCTCACTTTAGCAATACAACGTTTGCTGGGTGGTCTATCCATGATGGTGCTTACATCATTTACAAAGAAAACATTGTAACCTTTTTGAACAAGCTGTCCAATACTTAAGAGGTTACATTTCATTCCAGGAACATAATAGGCATCTATTATGGTTTTTCTTTCACCTTTCTTTGTTAAAATACTTATCTCTCCTTTTCCCATAACAGAAACTTTACTATCAGTCCCAAGTGTGACTTGTGACTTCACACTTTGATCTAATTTGGAAAACAAGGCTATGTTTCCTGTCATATGGTTGCTGCAACCAGAGTCTAGAAACCATACATCTTCATAGTTTGTTTCAGCCATATTATAAGCTAACAACGCATTTTCTTGGCTGATATTTTCTCTAGTGAAATTTGCACTAGATCTATTACGCATATCATGCTGTTTCTTCCTACATTCATTTGCATAATGGCCATATTTTTGCAATAATAACATTGGACATTGGATTTTTCATACCTATGTCCTTGAGCGTGATGTTGTCCACTTTGTTGGCTGCTGCCTTCGCCTTGGTTCTAATTTGGATTGTTGCCTCTTCCTTGAGCATTTGTTGGACTGTTTCTTCCACTTTTGTTTTGGCTTCTGCCTCTTCCTCTCTTGTTTCCTCTGCCTTGACCTCTTCCTCTTCCAATGGACATCTGGGTCTTAAAGGCATGCTCTAGAGATGAGTTTTCATTTCTACTCAATCTCTGCTCATGTGTTATCAGTGATGCATGTAGTTCATCAACTGAGAAGTTTGTGAGATCCTTTGTCTCTTCTATGGTGGTGACAATTACATCGAACTTTGAGGGTAAGACCCTCAATAGTTTCTCCACAATCCTCCTTTCTTCAAGAATCTCTCCACGAGACCTTATCTGTGTGACCAGACCAATTACTTGTGTGAAGAATGAGTCAATATTATCAGACTCCTTCATGCATAGATTCTCAAAATCTCTCCTCAGCAACTGTAGTTTTGTTGTCTTCACTTTCTCCATAGCTTGATAGGTTGTTTTAAGAGTTTTCCATGCTTCTTTGGATGTCTTAGCAGCTGCTAACCTTGGAAACACACTTCCATGCACTGCTTGATACAAGAAGAAGAGGGCTTTTGAATCCTTTTTCTTGTAGCTCTTCAACAGATCTTTCTCTACCTGAGTTAGATTATTAAACTCATTTTCATCTGCTGGTTCTTTAAAACCATCTTCAACTATTTCCCATAAGTCTTGGGAAGCAAACAAGGCTTTCATTATTATTGCCCAATAGTCATAATTTTTGCCATCAAATAGTGGGAGCTGCATACCCATGCTATTTCTGGTGCTGGTGCCAGCCATTCTTGCACTCTCAACTATGCTTCAAATACTTGACTGTATTTAAAAATAACTAACTGTCTTGGACAATCTTCACTTTTGAAGACACAAAAGAAACTTGAGAAATACCTTGGATTCTTTTGACTGAGTCTTCACTCTGCTGGAGAAGCTGCTGCAACAAGAAATCCTTCCTTCAGCTTCTTTGACACCTTCAAAGAGCCTGGACATTCTCCGATACCATGTTGGAAATTTCTGGTAATTTCAAACAAAAATCTGAATAGAGAATAATGCTCTGTTTTTCAAGATCTTTACACAGTGGAAAAATTAAAACTTGTTTGCAGAAGACAAAATCTTCATTCACACATAAAAGAGCTTGTATTCATTAAAAAAAATTGCTGTTACAAAATATGGCTCTTCCTCTTTCACAGAGGGATTTACAAAAAACATTCACACTGTTGTGTCTGCTCTATTTTCTATTTCGCTGTTGCGGCTTTCTTTTACATTCACGCGCTGCTACGTGTTACAGACGCACTGCTGTGCTTCCTCACATTCCTCTCTCACTCTCTATCTTCTACTGACTGAAAAAACTAAAACTTTATATCTACCAGGTTATGCGTGGAGGTGTCAAAAATGGCCACCAACCACATTTACAATCTAACATGGGCCTCTGATACAGTCTGCTGACAAAACTGGCCTTTTCTGGTACTCTGTTGTCCTGCTGGAGCTGGACGCAGTGGAATACACAAGAAACCCATAATCTTTCAATGCTCTTACCTGCACGAGGCACATCCTTGTTGTTCTCGGCCATTCTTCTTCTTTAATGTTGTTGGTGAGCATTTATGGCGCAAAGCCTTCTTTCTTCTTCGGGAACACACAAAAGTAGGTTAAAGCATAAATAAGGCATGGTGGAGGCGTACACAAGCCAGAACAAATCTCAACCGTCGGATCTATAGATGAATGGTGGGATCGCATCGCAAAAACGTTATCGGGAGGATGAGGCGAGGTGAGAAGCGGCGATGTGCGATGTGCAATGATATCGCTTCGCAATAGCGCAATCGGTGGATACAAAGGCGGAGGGCTTAACTCGTAATGGGTGAAAGTTGCGATGTGCGATCTGCAATCGCATCACATCGCAAGATCGCAATCGCAGAAAACAAAGATAAACAGAACGAGGCAAGGGGTAAAAGGATGCGATTTGCGATATGATCGCATCGCAGAAGGAAACTGCATGGTTTTTCTGAAGTAAAGCATGCTGCAGTTGAAATTACAACTTCAACACTGGCCAGAAGCGATGCTAGCCATTACTCATCCCATAAGAGCCAATCAAATTAGTAATCAGTAAAATAAAGGAGAAAAGCATTGCGGCTCTTGCGCACCTTAAGTCCTCTGGCGTACGAGGTACCTGGGATTCTAATGGGAACGGCAAGGAAAGCTTTAGAAAAAACGGCGAATGCCTTACTGATCTCTTCCATCTCCTTGGACGGAGATAAGTCCAGCAATTGTTTTGCCATCAAATTCAGAACAAGTTGTAACAGACATCACATGTGATCAGACTAATCGACCAATCTAAACGGAAAACACTTAGTTCACCACCATTTTGATGATACCAGTATTAAAAGGCAGGTTTCGTAGTTCAATTTTGTTTGATTTCGATAAATGATTAATAAAATCCATAAAGAATGCTTGAACAGTGCATAGCTTCTCGAAAAGTTAATGAATTGAATTGAAGAATGTTAATGAGGCGAATGACACCAAAATAGTATAAGGGGTTACATATTTAACTAACAAAACATTATACAATCAAGTTTTTTTCTATAATAGTTTTTTTGGGTGTGAAAAATGGTTAAAAAAGATTGGTTTTGTAAAGTTTTTTTTTTCACAAATAGCTAACAAACTATCTATCTATTTTCAAGTCTTCCAACTTACTACAAATGTCTTTATAGGCAGAACACTCTGTGATAAAATGCTATTAAGTTTCAATTGCTTTTTCTTCACAAAAAAACATAAATTCTTTCTTCCCGGCAGGGAATTCCATGATAAAGTGCCATTAAGTTTCAACAACTCCTTACTAGTTAAAAAAACATTAAGTTTCAACAATTCCTTACTCATTAAAAAAACACAAGTTCTTTCTTCTCACTCTTCAATGGACACTACTCAACTACGTGTTTAACATATAAGATTGGAAACTACTCAACTACGTGTTTAACATATAAGATGATGCGATCCAATAAGATGATGCGATCCAATCCTTAATTTTACTATTAATTGTGTTATTAAAATATTAACCTTTCCCTTGAGTCACTCAAATAGGTCTTTAAAGAATTTTTAATTAATGCATAGCTTTTCTGAAATATAAAGATTTTTGCAACAAATAGGTCTTTAAAGAATTTTTAATTAATGCATAGCTTTTCTGAAATATAAAGATTTTTGCAATGGGTTTCTTGATGGTGCTTACCTGATGGCACGATTTTTGCAATGGGTTTCTTGATGGTGCTTACCTGATGGCACTCCTCGTGAAGATGGATATCCTCTTGGCTTGCCACTGGGCGAAGGTGGTGTGCCATGAAGTGCACACGCAGCTTCTCGAACCCCAGGAAATTTACGGCCGTTCCGTGGAGCTTCTTCTGGAAATCTCAGTGCACCGAAAGCAAAGCGAATTTGGCGATGAGATTTCGAAAAGGTCTCGGATAATTGGATTGAAACAGCCTGCCTTCATTTTGCAGAATATGTTTGTTGAATTCTGGATCCACAGACACAATCATTCGAGATCTTCCGAACAAATTTGATCTGAATATCTCGCCATACCTGCGTAATTCGTCTTCACATATATAATTCACATCTTGTATTTGATATTTGATAAAATACGCGCCAATGTTAAAATTAAGACAGTACCTCAGCTCTAGATGTTGAACGTTAAAATTAAGACAGTACCTTAGCTCTAGATCTTGAATGAATCGGCGTGGTTGTGAACCCGAATTAATCGGTCGCATGAAGCCCAAGGATTCTGCAATCAATGGCCACCCTCTGGAACCGGGAGGCAAATTGTAGCCTCGACTGTCCACTATTCTGTAGAGCTGAAGCAGAATCATCGCCAGAACGAAACAGACGAAGCCCACCAGCCATGAATACGTAACACTAGTCTCCACCATGATCCCCAATTCAATGCTTTCCTCAGAGGGCAACTATCCCTAATCTCTTACTAATTTGAATGCTTATCAATCAATCTATGCTACGCCTCGATTATCCTCGGCTTAAATTGGTCCCGACTGCCCCCTACGATTCCAAATTTTTTGTCCACTTCCGATGCCCCGCCGCTTTCATTGGATTCTCTTTTTTGTTCTTTATAATTCATAACCAGTACACCTTCACGTCACTGAATTACCTTGTGCTCTTGAGTAAGTATTTGGAATTAATTTGCAGTAGTTTCACTTGTATGTGTGTAGTAGTTTCACTTGCTTGTGTGTTGTAGGTTAGTTGTCATTATATTTAATTTTATTATTTATAATTTTTTTATGTTATAATCCATTTAAATTTAAATAAATTTATAGTTGATACTTCCTCTAAGATAGCAACGTGTGATCAGAAGTGAGAGACCAAAGAACTTGACAGAAAAAATGTCACAACAACTTATCTTTAAAATCTTGGAAAAAAAAAGGAGTCACTTTGAGGGTGTGAAAAAAGCCGAGTCCATCGGTGTGAAAACCTTGTGAAAAAATTGGAACTGACGTACCTCGTGAGCGGAAAGAGCACAAACAACCTCTGACAATCATTTTATACAAAAGCGATTTTACAAAGATGCCATCGGTCATCTTTTTTATTCCTCCGCTAAACGACAACGTAACGAAGGTCAAAGTAACAAGGTGCATGTGGTTTTCTTTTAAGGTTCACGATCAAGGGTTATCTTTTTAATGAGTCTTTTTTTACTATAGGAGTTCTAAGTTAATGAAATTTTCATTTTAAAAAGTAGTTGTTTTTAGTGTGATTTTTTGGATTTTTTATTTAGGAGTCCAGAGGAAACATGTGAGGTGACAGTTTGATTTGTGTTATTTAAATTAGCTTTTTGACTATATATATGGATTTAGTAGCCTCAAAAACCCCTAGGGCACTTCTATTGTGCATCCGTTACCCATCAAACTTGTGATTTCAATAAATTCCTGCCAAATTTTAGAGAAATTAGACCAGAAAAACCCACTAGAAATTTAGTTGGTAAACATAACCGCTAAATTACTTATTTTATTATTGTCGTCATATAAATTAAATGGTTGGTATATGTCTATAACTTATATCCTCAAACACATGCTTTATTATAGCAATCATGATTAATTATAAATATCAAAACACTTATTTCATAACATATTTCACATTTCTAAGATTTAATAAAATCATCAAAACTAATTACATTATAGTGTCCTTTTTTATTATTATAAAAAGAATTAATATATGAATTAACCATCCACCACCTATATACAATATGTTAACATTAAATAAACTAGCAATTGCACTATATGTTGGAAAGGAAACGTCGTAAGGCATAAATTTTACGGCATAAATTCAAGATAAGGGCATTGCAAGCAATCTGATTCAACCTTGCTTGCTCATTATAAACAACATTCCTATTCAAAGCCAATAGTGAAACAAGACCAAAATTAAAAATCAATGTGCTTTGTGAGACCTTATAAGATCTGTTGGACAAGTAAAAAGGTAAATATAGTAAGAGTTATACATTTTCTCTCCTCTTCTAGCACAAGATACAAACATACATTTTCTCTCCTCTTCTAACGCAAGATACAAAGATTACATTTACTCTGAAACCATCTAAATTTATAATGTCATTAAAATCCTTCATACCTAAATTATCTAGAATCATTTTTTTGCATTCTAACACAACCAAGCTAAGATTATAACAATGGTGATTATTAAATCAATTTCCTAACAAGGGAATAATCTGAAGGATTGGAAATAAAAATTCAATTAGCTTATTCTTGCATTTGACACTTGAAAATTGGATCAAAAAACTCTCTCCGTATTAATATGCCTCATAAAAGCCTACCCCATTCAATCCCTTTTCCTCTGAATAAAACATAGGTACATTTTTATATCATCTATAGTAGTGTATTTGTTGACAGCTACTCTGATGCAAAAAATACATTCATTGGAACGCCTCTTTTTGCCCCACTGATGATGAACAAATCTCATGCCTCTGATCTTATGAAGCAACACTTTATGAAGATGGAGAAGTAGCAAATGCTTCCATTCGTTCACCCATCAAAATTTGTCGTTAAAGATATTTCATCATCCATCAAAATTTGTTGGTAGCGACATTCCTCGCTGCAGAATGCCATGTCACCCCTGCAATAATCAACAAACAGAGAATGAGACTAAGTCTTAAGAATGGGAAATTCTAATCAATTCAATCGATTCTCAGAGCTTTAAAGCAATCATGTGATCATTATAATAGACCTATACATGTAGATGTCTTTTCCATGGTTCAATTTCCACTTGCAAAGATAACAAGCCATTAGAAAATGGGTAACAGGAAACGCTGGAGCATTTGAATAACTCTGAGCTGGCCATGTGACATCCCATATTTCGTGTTCATCTTGCTTTTGAACAGGGTATTGCACAATTTCACACTCAATAACGCAATGAGTATGCATGTTGTTTGTGCTCAAATTTGAATCACAGGATATAACACAAGTATAGCTCTTTGAATGCTCCATTCATGTTTGATGGGTGGATTTTGTAGATCCACGGGGAGAACCAACCGGTATTGTCACACTTTACTGCTTATGAGAACTCAACTGGCAATCAAAGTTGTTTTCAAGCCAATAAGTGATCCCAACTCCAGAAAAGGTCTTCAATTCCAAAGGAGAAATTGGGCTTTTGGCCCCCTCTGAATTTGAGGACTCCTTGGGATTGAAACCTATTGAGATCCCAGAAGCATTGCAAAACCTGTGCTTGTCTTCTGGACAACCTCTGGTGGGTGATGAAGCATCATCTTTTCTCTCCTCTTTTCCTCTGATGGGTAATCAGGCATAAGATGAAGCATCATCTTTTCTCTCCTCTTTTCCTTGATGCTACTGAGAACTCACCCCTTAACCAACCCACTTAAACTCCCTTCTTAAACTTGCTTAGCACCTATGATCTTATGAGCAGCACTCTATGAAGATGGAGAAGCAGTAAATGCTTCCATTTGTTCACCCATCAAAATCTATCATTAAAGATATTTCATCATCTATAAAAATCTGTTGGTAGAGGCATTCCTCGTTGTAGAATGCCATGTCACCCCTAAAATAAACAACAAACAAAGAATGAGACTAACTCTTAAGAATGGGAAATTTTAATCAACTCAATTGATTCTCAGAGGTTTGAAGCAATCATATGAATAACAAACCTATACATGTAGATGTCTTTTTCATGGTTCAACTGCCATTTGCAAAGATAAGAAACCTTGAGAAACTGGGCAACAGGAAACGCTGGAGCATTTGAATAGCTCTGAGCTGGCCATGCGACATCCCATATTTCATGTTCATCTTGCTTTTGAATAGGATATTGCACAATTTCACACTCTATACCGTAATGAGTACGCATGTTTTTTGTGCTCGAATTTGAACCACGGGATATAACACAAGTATAGCTCTCTGAATGCTCCTTTCCTATTTGATGGGTGGATTCTATAAACCCATGGGGAGGACCAATCGGTATTGTCTCGCTTTGCTGTTTATGAGAACTCGACTGGCAATCAAAGCTGTTTTCAGGCCAATAAGTGATCCCAACTCCATAAAAGGTCTTCAAATCTAATGGAGAAAGTGGGCTTTTGGCCCCCTCTGAATCTGAGAACCCCTTTGGATTGAAACCTATTGAGATCCCAGGAGCATTACAAAACCTGTGTTTGTCTTCTGGCCAGCCTCTAGTGGGCGATGAATTTGATGGGTAATCAGGTATAAGATGAAGCATCATCGTTTCTCTCCTCTTTTCTTGATGCTACTGAGAACTCACCCCTCAGCCAACCCACTTAAACTCCCTTCTTAAACTTTCTTAGCACACTCTCTTCAATTGAAAAATAAAATGACGTTCAAACCCAAACATTCTTTTACACGATTCACATGCATAATCCCATACAACTTCGGGTACACTCCTCCACAAAAAGTGTAGGAGTCCTTGGAACTGGTTGCAGATATAATGTAATAAAGAAAACCTCGCACTACAAGCCTCGTCTAAGCCTCCCTGGACGTAATGAGCATATACTGATCCTAGTGGGAGCTTAAGAGAGCCTGTAAAGAGAAGAAAAATGATTGCAGGATTTCTGCATAATGAGAATGGTCAACATGCTACACTGTCTTTGCGAAAGAATATCATTGTTCAACTATCAAATTGAAAAACTGCAAGAAGATTTCATGTGCCCCAAGCTGGTGAGTTTAATCTTATCTGAAAATCCATTAATTTATCCTATTCCAGAGAAATTTCTAATCAAGTTCAATGCTTTGAGGGTCCTTGATCTCTCCCATATCCAAATAGAGTCACTGCCAACATCGTTCACTCAACTCACATTGCTTGAATTTCTCACATTGAATTCTGCTAACATCAAGGAATTGCCTCCAGCTATATGCAGGCTTTCTAGGCTTCAATTCTTGGATCTTTCAGACTGAAAAGTCTTAACATCATTGCCAAGCGAGATGTCTAAACTCACTTCATTCAAAAGACTACATTTGAGTATGGGTATGGAGAATGCTTTGAATGACCCCACAAATGTTGTGGCTCTAAAGGATCTCACAAATCTTATAGAGATCTGTATAGTCTTATTTTCAAAATTTGATGCACTAGCAACCACAATGGGAAATTGGCCAAAAATGAGGCATTTATATTTGAATCACATAAACAGGAATAATCTTAAGTACAATCTTCCTGATTAGATGCAGAAGATGAAGAAGTTGCAAGTCTTGTGTTGGATGATTACATTGGAGTGAAATTTCCCAAATGGATGTGTGACTTTCAACAGTTGGAAAGGTTAGAATTGGATGGCAGTCGCTATGTGAAGGAGTTTGCTCCATTGGAGAGGTTGTCCACTTTGAAATTTCTAAAACTAAGGAATTACTCCAACGTGAGAGACTTGGGATTATTAGTTTAAATAAAAAATCAATAGTGAATAAACTGGTGAAACAACAGAGACAGAGAACCGAAGAACACGGTCGACGAACAGGATGGAAGAGACATAAATGTGGAGAGAAATGGGGGAGGAGAAGGAGAAGGCCAAGGCCAAATCCAAGTGCAGTCATTGTGAGCAGGAGAGGTGTTGCCTCCATCACCTTAAGGTAGAGGGCTTGTACTAGCTCCTGTGTCCTCATGTCTCATTAGCACATGTATGTAAACCAGTTTACATAATCCATATAATTCATAGATGAAATTGTTTTGAACTGTATGTTCGGCTCAAAATACAATATATATCTCTAAAACAAAAACATAGCCTAAAGATAAATTTCCAGTATATATAGACCTATAATTATCCCAAAAATGCCAAACGTATTCCAAAAATAAATTTCTAGTATATAGACCTATAACAATCCAAAAAATGCCAAGATAAACATAGCCAAGGCAAACATAACCAAAACCTATAGCAAGGTCAGAACATTCAAAATATAAACAAGTAGAAAGACTTCGGTATAGCATATACTAAAATGCAGAGGCTATCTCATGGTCCCCAAAGCCAGATCATAAAACAAAATAAACCAAAGCCTACATGTTCCAGTAGCACAAAGCTCAAAAGTAAGCCTAATTTGAATAACACGACTGTTCCAAGAACAAAATATCTTCAATAAAATAGTGGCAGTTAACATCCTACATACCAGGCATAGCCGTAAAAGCACTCCTTGAATTAAATGCATGAGATGTGACCTATGATCACATAAGTACACCAAGCTCAACACTGTTGTTGGCATGACGTGTTCTACAATTGGACCGGATACCAGTGGGGTTTCCAAGTGTGGTGCTTTTATCAGGGAAGAATGATAAAGAAGATTGCCATCGGCCCAATCTAAAAATAAAAGAAATTGTTAGAAAAATACTTACAATGTCTGGACTTGCACCTACTTGGATTTTAAGCATAAAATTAATGGATTAGATCTTGGACACCACAAAATATATGCATTTAAACTATATAGGAAACAGGGTCCACGCCATTAATGTTGACCCTAAAAAATCCCACATCCCACACGGTTTCATCGTCAAATAAATTTTAGTGTCATTTAGCTAAGATTTGCACTTAAATGGTCTTGAATATTGAGTAGAAAATATTTCGGTCATAGCAGTACTAGTGACCCAAGAAAATCTTTAAATCACGCTGGCTCTAAGGGGGCTTAAAAATAAAATTTCATTAATGATTCTCTACATGCACTGGATGACAGATAAACCCTTCCCAACAAAAATCAAAATAGCCCTTAGACTTATCAATAAACAAGGATCTAGATGGCTAAGAGCCAAATCGTAACTCTGCAAAGGGTAGCTCTACTGAGGGTCTCTTGAAATTCTATGCCTATCCTAGCATTGTCCATGTCAATTTCCAACACATGGCGACTGCCACTTTACCCATGGCAGTTCCCATAAGCGAACCCTTCCTGTGTCCACATTGCCAAAACCCTAATTTAGATGCCAGTCAATCTCTCTCCAGAATTCAAACATTTTGCAGGAAAATTAAATTTGAAAGTGCCAAATGCGTATTCATATAAAAATCCAAAATTGATCTCATCAAATTACCTTTGTATCAAAACCCGATGAAGAAACCGAATAAAAACTGGGCATGGACATCCTCATCGAACCAAGTTCCCCACCTCTCATGGGATCCATTATGTGTACCCTCAATTTCAGTGTCTGAAGCCCAAGTGGCCACCCTGCTTGGCCTACTCCATCCTGCACAAAAGTACCACATGAAAGGCTTGTTCACTCACCCAAGAACACACAACTTTTTCAAATCTTTGTGGGGAAAAAGAAACATAAACTGCAAACTACAGATCTCCATAGAGAATTTGAATCTTTTGCAAAGTAATTGATGTTGTAAGGAGTCTCCACTCGGTGATCCATGGAGGAGTATAAATTAAGATGAATAAATTTAGATATGTATCTATAATTTCCCTCGAAACTTAAGTATATATCAAAATCATTCAATTAAAGATCAAATCTGCGAACCATCATGACAGTGGCCAAAGAAAGGTAAGAAATGTTTGAATGAATTCTTATTCATGAACAAGAATAAGACATTGGTTGATACATACCCGATTATAATCCATGGCAAAAAAGCTGGTGAAACAACAGAGACAGAGAACCGAAGAACATTGTTGGACGAGGCCACGAAGGAGCATTTTCGAGACAACAGGTGAGCAAGGTTTCTACTCCTGTAAGCCAAGGGAGAGGCCTAGGATTGGTATCCCCACTCGAGACACTGGCTGATGGCTCCTCTTTTGCTTCATAAATTCCCATACAATACTTTCAAAGAAAATTGTAATGCCTAGCTCGGAAGTGATAGCTCCTCCTCTGCTTCATAAAGTCTCGCATACAATACTTTCAAAGAAAACTGTAATGCCTAGCTCAGAAGAACCTGCAGAAGAACTGTTAGTACCTAGATTTAGAGGAAGGTGGGGTAAGAAAAAATGCGCAGATCAGAAGAACCTGCAAAAGCACTATGAGTTCCTAGATTTAGAGGAAGGCTGGGTAAGAAGAAAATTTCGTTAGAGAATGGTAACCGAATAATAACAGTTTTTAATCGGATGGCAGCGACCATTTCTATCATCTAACACCTAAATTAATGACTCAAAACATCACAGGTGGCATGGGAGGAGAGTTGATTTTGGAAGGAACGCCTTACTACGTAAATATTTTATTTTCATAAACAAACATTTAAAATATAAAACTTATAGCATCTTAATATATTGATCATTATTTATCTCTAAAACTATGGTCATTCTTCTAGTTTCTTGCATATTTGATTTCTTCATGCTCATAAGGGATATTGTACTAAGGGAATTAAAATGAGTTTCTATTGGGCCATCTAATCAAAATGTTCTAGAGAACCTACAACATTTTGGTTTTTATTTTTTTCTTTCACATCCTTCACTATCTCAAAGGAATCATGAACTCCCTTCATCACCCTTGCTTCAAACATGGTTTTTCCAACCTCTCCTTCTATTTATCCCCTTGATCACTTCATTCTTATTTTCTTATTCTTATCATTTTCAATATTATCTTGTTCATTCTGCTACTTTCTCTTCTTACCTTGGGTAGCTTCATTTGTATTTCTTTCTTCTTCAACCTCGTTGCACCTATCCCTACTTTTTTCTCAACTTTTTGGACAACTTTTTCTTCTACAACATTTCTCTCTTGTTCTATCTTTGGAAAATTTGAAAGGGGAAGGGGAATCTAGGATAGATGGGGGCAATCGCGCAACTCATTAAATCACCCTTGCTTAAAACATGTTGTTTCCAACCTCTCCTTTCGTTTATCCCCTTGATCACTTGATTCTTATCTTCTTATTCTGTACATTTTCTTTACCTTGGTCATTCTCGCACTTTCTCTTCTTACCTTGGGTAGCTTTATTTGTAGTTTTTTGTTCTTCAATCTCCTTGCCCCTATCCCTACTTCTTCTTCTTCTTCTTTTCTCAACTTATTGGACAACTTTTCTCTCTTCTTCTACCATTTTTTATCTTTTGTTCCTTCACTTCAAGCTTTGCTTCTAGTATTTTTGGTGTTGTTTCTTTAACCTCTTTCTCTTCTTTCTCCTCCTCTTCCACCTTCTTTTCCTCAATCCTTGTTTATTTAAAGTCATATTCGCCTTCTTCTTATATGATTATGTCACCATTGTTGAGCAAAAGCAGGTGGAGTGGTGTGGTTAGGAGGGTCTATTTGGATCTAAACCTCCATTATGTTTTGGACTTATGTTATTTCTTATCCTAAAGGGACACAAATAGACTACACATCTCAATTTTCAATTTTGAGGTAAAAGGACATAAGTATACTATAAATCCTCATTTTATATTTTGAGTAAGATGTTTGAGATCACTTTCTATTTTCATTTTATAAATTTTTATATTTATTTATTTAGTTTGAAAACTAATTTCAAAAATAGTTTAATATTTTCAAATATATATCCATATAATTTATGATTGTGATGTAATTCATATTTTTTTTTGTATTCATTTTCAAAGATGTATAACTATTTTTTTCATTTTTAATATTTATATTTTTAAATACTTCTATTTTATTTTTAATAATTTTTTCCTTAGTTTTTAAAAATTTTTTAATATTTTAAAATATATATCAATAATATCATGGGAGAATGATCATTCTTATCCTCCATTATAACAATATTCTGCTAATAAAAAAAAAATTATTTTTTAAATTAATTTTTTAAATTAATAAAATATAATATACTAAAAATATTTAAATTTTTATTTAAAATATAAATATTAAAAGAATGTTAAAATATAGAATTGTTTCAATTTTAGTCACATCAATCTCTTTAGTTTGTTAGTGACTTAGAAAAGGGCATGCTAAAGGTCAATGCTACAGAGGGAATTGATAGTAATCAATCACTTTTATAATATCACAATATTTCAATTATAAAATAGGAAAAAGGTAAATACTATATTATTAATAGTTTATAAAGTAAAATAAATATTTTCAAATTGTTATCTATTTTAAATTTTAAAATGAAATTAATATTATATATTTTATTTGAATTTATTTTTTATGTTTTTTTATGATTAGGGTGATGAACAATGTTGGGGCAAGCTCACCACACAACCACCTCACATAAAATTTATGAGGGGTGGAGCGACCATCCTCCCACACACAGATTGATGTGAACTCTTCTTATTCAAGTTATGTATATGACAAGCTTTCATTTCTAAGTTAGCTCCAAATACATAACACTCCTAATGTGAGTTATATGTTGTAAATTAGTCTCTGCCCTCGTGCAAGTGGGATTTCCTCTGCAACCTTGTGGCATTAAGGGGATTTTGTACACTAATTCACTTTCCTTCTCCGAGAATTTCCTTGTATTTTTTCTAGAATTGGACATGTATGCTCGAAACATTGGAGCTATAGTGGTTTGGATCTATCCACAATTTTCATTAGGAAATGACTATTTCTGAATTGAGCAATTATGGAGAGAGTGTAATGGTGATTTACTAGGCGCGGGTGGTTGTGTTGTTGAATTTATGCTTAAGACGTTATGGCTTCCTTTGTAGCTAGGTTTTCCTTGAGTTGCATATTACGCACCATCTTTCGTCACCCACCATTTGAAGGTTGGTTCATCACAGATTATGCTATTTGGGATACTCACTGTGACTCTTAGTTTTGTTCATTTTTCCTTTGCCCATATCTTTGTTGGCTATAGCTCCAATTGGTATTCTATAATTGTTGGATTTTGGATTTGAGAATTATGGTGGGATGTGGTTCAATCTATTTTCATGTTAGATGTCCCCTTCCTCCTCTCTTTCCTCTATCCCTTATCTTTCTATTCAAGCCTCCTTCCTATTCTTGCCTTTTCATTTTGCTGGATATCCTCTACCTTTGCTTCTCTTCCCTTGGAATTATGATCCCCAATCTCTTCACACAACATTCCTTTTTTTCAAGGTCCATGCCTCAGAAGCACATGTATAACCAACAAGGAGATCGCGGGGGGGTTGGGAGAGCCATGGACCTAAGGGGTAGAACCTATGCCCATAAATAGGCTCAGGAGGATGCAACCAACTACCAATCTTGTCCCCTCAGATGTTTGCGGTCAGATCCCTCATATTAATTCCATTTTTATTGATTATTTTCAAAATTGATCAAACTCTAACATCCTTGAGGAGGTATCCCATCAGGTTCCTCACCCTGGTGACATTAGAGGAAGGTCGAAAGGTGTCTCAGCTCTATTACTCTTCATTACTAGTTATGAAGGAGAACTAAGAGGAGGAGTATGGCATATTTTCTACCTTAAATGATATCAATTTCCCTAGCAGTTCCAACACTCATGCTTAGAGACTTTGAATGCTCATAATCGACCCGGAGACCCATCTCTCGTGCTAGGTAAAACTTCTATATCTAGGCTCCAGTGCTAAAGATCCTTCTCTAGTGACTTCTTGGGACACTTGATTTTCTACTATGTACCTCAACAACATTTCTCTTTACAGTTTCATAGTTGATAGACATTTTTCCTTATAGTAAATGTTTTTGTCTTAGTATGACTTTCTCCTCTTATTTCCTTTATGGGAGATTGAGTCCACCTATAATAACCTAAGGAATAACATGGACAATTGGTAATTATATTTTGATGTTTTGAGGTAATACAAATTTTAATTATATATATATATATATATATATATATATATATATATATATATATATATATATATATATATATATATATATATATATATGTATATTATTTATTATAACTAGCTTGATATAAAATAATATTTAATAATATGAAATTTAGTGTACTTCCTCTTTAAACATATGAATATATTTTACTATAAAATTCACAATATAAATGTCTAAAATTATTATATTATACAATTGACAACATAAATATCTGGATTCCTTATAGATTATTTAAGTAGAGAAATATTACAAACATTTTGTCTCGTTACATAAAGTAGTAGATCCACAATTGTATCAGTTAAAAAAAAAAAGACCTTGGTAAATTTAGATATTTTTTCTTAATTGCCTTACAACTAGCTTTATCGCCCTTGTTTCAAACATGTTGTTTCCAACTTCTTTTTTTTGTTTATCTTTTTCTTCATTTCATTCTTATTTTCTTATTCTGAGCATTTTTTTTATCTTGCTCATTCTCATGCTTTCTCTTCTTACCTTGAGTAGTTTCATTTGTAGTTTTCTCTTCTTCAATTTCCTTGCCCCTATCCCTACTTCATTTTTCTCAACTTTTTGGACAACTTTTTCTTCTACAACATTTCTCTCTTCTTCTATTATTCCTTCACTTCAAGCTTTGCTTCTATTTTGGTGTTGTTTCTTTCACCTCTTTCTCTTCCTTCTCCTCCTTGTCCACCTTATTTTCCTCAATCCTTGTTTATTTAAAGTCTTGTTCACATTTTTCTTATGTGATTTCTCCACCATTGTTGAGCAAAAGCAGGTTGAGTGGGGTGCTTAGGAGGGTCCGTTTAAATCAAAACCTCCATTATGTGTTGGAATTATGTTATTTCTCATTTGAAAGAGACACAAGTATACTAGAAATCTCCTTTCTCAGTTTTGAGTAACAAGTAGACTAGAAATCTCCTTTCTCAGTTTTGAGTAAGTTGTTAAGAAAAACTAGACAAGTATACGGTAAAGCCTCATTTTCAATTTTGAATAAAATGTTTAAGATAATTTTTTATTTATTTTCTATATTTATTTTATTTGATTTGAAAATCTAATTTCAAAAATAATTTAATTTTTTCAAATATATATCAATATAATTTATGATTCTCATATAATTTATATGATTTTTTATTATATATATATATATATATATATAACTTTATTTCTTTGTTTTTAAATAATTTTTTTTTTATTTGTTCAGATTATTTAATATTTTAAAATATATATCAATAATGTGAGAATGATCATTCTCGTTGTCCCTTATAATAAATTTGGCTAATAAAAAAATATTATTTTTTTAAATTAATAAACTTCTAAAAATATTTAAAATTTATATGTAAAATATAAATATTAAAAGAATATTAAAATGTAGAAGTGTTTCAATTTAACTAGTTGCTTCCATCCCTTTCGCTTATTAGTGACTTGGAAGAGGGCATGGTAAATTCAATGCTACAAAGGGAATTGATTGCAATCAATCAATTTATATTATATAAATAATTAAATATAAAATTAGAGAAAACTAAATATTATATTAACATATAAAGGAAAAATAAATAAAATTAATTTTCCAAATTTTTATTTATTTTATATTTTAAAATTAAATTAATATTATGTATTTCATTAAGGTTTTGGAAACAAAATAACATTATTCTATTATGCCAGTGTTCTGTGCAAGTTACAGTAGTTTGCAGGAGTTCGCAGGTGGTTGCAGTAATTTTTGCCGAATCCAAGCCGCAAAGCCATGTGAGATGTCATCATCCTCCATTCTAGTCACCTCATGAGCAACCCACAATAGGGGGAAGGGTTCTCCTCCTAGCGCCATATAGTTAATGAATCAAATAATGGAACGAGAGGAGCTTCTAGCTCAACCACTAGAGGAAAGGAAAATGAGGAGTCACCTATGATGGGGGCTTTCGAAAGCCACCCAAAATAAAAATAAAAATTGATTTTGAAACCCCATTTGGAAAAGACTTGAAAATTCATGAAATACCATGTCCTCATTTGTAAGCTCATGGGAATCTGGCCGAAATAATAGTAAATTATTCAATGGATCCAAACAAAATGGAACCCCAATGGGCCAATCAAGCTTCGGTTAAGAGAATAAGGTTTTTTTACAGTGATTTTCATATATCTAATAGATTGGAAAAGAGTCTTTGATAACGTGCCCTATTTCATGAACAATGTGGTGCTATTCATTTTTTTATGAGAAGAATGTTATAATTCATAGAACGAGCATTTCCTGGTGGCCACGGTATGGGTGTGTCTCTTCTCATTTCTAGAATACTTCTGGGAACTCGATATTTTAAAGGAGATTGGTAATTTTATAGGAGAATTTATGAATATCTTGAAGATTACAAAGAGAAGGAGACATGCATGATACACCCAGATCTATGTCCATGTGAACATTTCACAACCCTTGCTAGATTCAATTGAATTGGAATATAATGACACAATTTGGACCCAGCCTTTGGATTATGAACATGTGTTGTTCAAAGGTAAAGGAGAAGAAAGACAAGGAATACTTTCAATCAATCGACCCAAGAGGGGGTACATTAGCTAGAAATCAATAAACCCAATAGGATAATAAATCAGCTCAAACTTCTACGAATATGTCTATTCAAAATGCATCTCAAGGTCAACCTCAGAAGACCTCAGATACCAATACGTTTTCCGTTCTAGAGAACATGGATAAAATTTATAATGTAGAAAGCTTGGAAAAACAATTGGCAATTCAAATTATGGAGGCTGATGAACCGAAAGGCAAGGGTTAGGAGAAGATCACCCCCAAAAGGAAATCACCTAAAGACATGGAAGAGGACCACAAACTAAAGGAAATTTTAATCCAAACCAAAAAAATATTGGAAATTGAAGAGAAACACAATAGACTAAATGCAGATGAAAAGACAATGCTGGAATTATTTTGAGTGTTTGTTAAGGGAGACATTAAAGACATCCCATCAAATTAGCTAGCCCATTTTCAACCATGGTCAACCATATTTATTTTAGGGTTTATAATATTCATGCTAGGGTTTATATACCTTGGGTTTATAATTTTTATCCCTTAGGTTTATTATTCCCTTGGGTTTATAATATCAATCCCTTGGGTTTATAGATGTAAGCGTTCATATTCCTAGCATTAAATATTATTCAACAATGGTCAACCATAATTAACAATGTTCAACCATGGTCAATTATGGTTCAATGTCGCATTGTGACAAGGATTGTCTCAATATGAAAATCAATCATGCTAGACCATGTTTATTTTAGTATTTTTAATATTTATCTTAGGGTTTTTATACCTTGGCTTTATAATCTTAGTTGCTTGGGTTTAATATTATTCCCTTAGGTTCATAATCCCTTGGTGTTTTAGTATTAATCCCTTGGGTTTATTATTGCTTTGGGTTTATAATATAAATCGCTTGGGTTTATTATTCCCCGGTTAACCATGGTTTATTATGATGTCAACCATGATCCAACATTGAATTGTGATAATGATTGTCTCAATATGAAAATCAACGATGGTCAATCATGTTTATTTTAGTGTTTATAATATTTATCTTAGGGTTTATATATGTCGAGTTTATAATATTAGTCCCTTGGGTTTAATATTATTGCCTTGGGGTTTTAGTATTAATCCATTGGGTTTATAATATTAATCATTGTCAACCATGGTCGAAAAACGATTGATGTGGAAATCAACCATGGTCAACCATGGTCTAGCCTTGCGTTCTGACAAATATTATCTTAATATGAAAATCAATCATGGTCAACCATGGTTAACCATGGTCCAATGTTGCATTGTGACAAGGATTGTCTCTGTATGGAAATCAACCATGGTCAACCATGTTTATTTTAGGATTTATAATATTGATGTTAGGGTTTATATACCTTGGTTTTATAATTGCTATCCCTTAGGTTTATTATTCCCTTGGGTCTATAATAAAAATCCCTTGGGTTTATTGATCTAAGGGTTCATATTCCTAGGGTTTAATATTATTCAATAATGGTTAACCATGGTCAACAATGGTCCAATGTTGCATTGTGACAAGGATTGTCTCAATATGAAAATCAATCTTGCTCAACCATGTTTATTTTAGTATTTTTAATATTTATCTTAGGGTTTTATACCTTGGGTTTATAATATTAGTACCTTCGGTTTAGTATTATTCCCTTGGGTTCATATCCCTTGGGGTTTTAGTATTAATCCCTTGGGGGTTTATAATATCAATCCCTTGGGTAGGTTTATAATATCAATCATGGTACCATGGTCCCATTGGGTTTATTATTCCCTTGGGTTCATAATATCAATCCCTTGGGTTTATTATTAACTTGGTTTTATAATATCAATCATGGTCAACCCTCATCAACCATAACTAACCATGGTCAACGATGGTCATGGCATGGTTGATGATGGTCAACCATGTTTTATAGAATCAAACATTGTCAACCATGGTCAATCGTGGACAACCATGGTCAATCTTTAGTTTTTTGTATTAATCTCAATCGTTTGTTATTCATTTGGGTCAAACATGGTGAATCGTAGTCAACCATGGTCAACCATGTTCAAATTTCGCTCTGTGACAAAGATTGTCTCAATGTGAAATTCAACCATGGCCAACCATGATCAACCATGGTCCAACATCACATTGTGACAAAGAATTAATTATTATTATTATTATTTAATTAATTGATAATCATATTATTATTATTATTATTATTATTATTATTATTATAAAATAAAATAAAATAAAAATATTTATATTTTTTCTATAAACAATATTAAAATTTATTTTTTTTTAATAAAATAAGCAATTATTTAGTTACATTTTATAAAAAATGAGTAATAAATTATTATTATTATTGTTATTTTTATGATATATTTATCAATTGTTTCTTTCATAGATAGAAATGAAGCCTTATGGGTATATCAACCACATTTACTAAAATAATTATTGTTATTAAGAGTGACACATGTCTCCCTTGTGACCTGCTCCCCAAGTATAGGCTCACTGATGAACGATATGCCACCCCTACAACTGATCACATCATCCCCCAACCTGTGGTTGTCAACTCGTGCACCAAGCCAATGCCGCCACTAAGAAGTCTTTCCCCCTAGTGCATTGAGTGTCATCCCAATATCTCGGGTGAGGTCACTGTCCCCAGCTACTCGTACCCAGAGTGTCAAAGGAAAAAATACAAATTGTTTGTGCTTGTAAGTGATGTATAAGAGGTAGAGACATGTGAGTCCCCATGGATACCATCGAGTATCCCTCATCTGCGTCCCCGTCGATCTTGGGTGAAGTAGACCCAAAGGTATGCCCGGTGTCTCCGCCCATAAGTCTCCTTGGAGGCAACCCTCCAAGACCTCGTTGTACAACACCATATGCCCCTGCATCCCATCGAGTATCCATGTAGTCCTCGACCTGACACTGTACCCTACAGCCTATCCCTGTACACCACTAGATATCCCATGCTACTGTTATACCATCCTGTATTGTTTCGTATCCTGCCTATGTCACTCTATCTGGCTATCCCCACGTATACTCGATGTGATGTGAGTCGCTCAATGAAAACCAACATGCTACATCAAGCAACCATGCATCTCCATGCTCCTCTGCAAGCCACTACCCATCACTACATACCTCTATACAAAAATGGATGCTAGGTTCTAAAATTGGGTTTGTATGCATTAGGTCGCATCCCTCTACATAAGACTGTACTCTGCGGCATATCCTTGTGCACCCCTGGGCACCAATGCCTACTGTCGTACCACCCTATATCATATGCCATCATGCATGTGTCAATGCATCCACCACTCTGCTAGTAATCATTCCATGATGTGGGCTACATCTCCCCATCTTCCTTGAAATACCTTGGGGGTTTGACTCCTCACATGCCAATGGGAATGCCACTATTGTGTCTATCCTCAGTAGATTTAGTGTCCAATATACCAATGAGAGAGCACCGTCTCCATGTAATGCCCTATTCGATGGTCTATCGATGCCACCTCCTCCTACCAGCTTCTGCCAGAGTAGGCTAATCAGCCTGTGACTCCATGTACAATCAATATGCCATGACAACTCATCAAATTTGCCTAATCCTCTGCCAATCCATCTTGTCACTAGTGTTGTCAGGAACTCTAAAGGGGATATGAAAAGGTGTGTGCAAACAACTACTCAATCCATCACGTAGCTGCTACCATGACCTACCGACTCCACGATGTGATGTAGAATCCCACTTGGATCCCAACAACAGTCTAGCCCTCAAGCCCCTCTGGTAATCCATAGCCTCCCCTGAGATGTGGCCATGGATGCATCTAACTTCCTAGCCAACTCCACCAGATACCAACTCAATATCTCTCGCCATCCAACCCCAATGGAATGATCGAGAGCATAAACTCCCGTACATGGAACTGACCTTCCATCCTACCAAGGATGCCCCTTGCGCAACTCATGTTGCCTCATCTAACCATCCTGGCCAACACATAAAATATGTAGAGGTGACTCTCCCTCTCCCTCTCCAATGTGTAGTGGTAACCTACTAGTGTTACCGGCCTGTAATGTCTAAGTATGGTTGCCCCATTGCTATAATGTGCACTCCAACTAAACCATTAGGGAACCCAACCGTTCCCTAATGCGAGTCAGTTTGGCCGTTGACTTAGCACAAACCACTCTCATGCCCTCCAAATCTTCATTTTTTTGTAGAATGGCCTCTTTCACTATCGTGACCTTCTTTCTCAATGCTAGAAGGCTAGCTCGGAGCTGATGAAACTATGGAGGGTGACTATCCTCTATAAACTCGGTCACTACTCTAAACCCCTCTATCTCTTTTGGTACCTCCTCAATGACAAATATGCCTCTAGACACCTCATCAACCTGCTATGGGTGGTCATCGTCTAGAAACTAGGTCATAGGACTGGGTACCTCATCAACTATTGGCTTCTCATCAATAGATGGCCCTCCGAGTGTATGCTCTTCTCCCTCAACTGAGGTGTCGGATGGAGCTACCAAATAGGCCTCCAACAATGGTGATTCCTGCGCCACACCAGGAATATTGATGTGCCCCTCATCATCCTATGTGTCCTCCTACTCAACCTCCTCCTTAAGCTTCTAACATCTAAAGCTTGGTCTCCACTAGTAGAAATGCCTCCTGGTCTCATCCTCTAGCTTTCCTCATCCTATGCACTCCCTTTGAGGGGGTCTAGTGTCCTTTCATTCAAAACTATCCACAAGCCTCTGTGTGAACTCATTGTAGGATGTGATACGTACATGACCCAAAGGGATTAGCCCTTGGTACCACCATTCCATAGCATCTCCATCCAAGTGTAAAGTGGTATGTCTAATAGCATCTGCCTCCCTCATGGGGTTTAGCCAGAAATATGTGTCCAATTCTTGTACCCATTTTCTGACAGAACTCCTATTTGAGCCACCAAAGTGGGCGAGGGTCATTTTTCCCTCAATGATACTCACTCTCCCTTGAGCCATGGGTTTGTCTATAGTTCACACATCACGGTGCATACATGGCCAAATATCTCATGATCTTACTGGCTACTCCACAACAGAACAAGATCATGCTCTGATACCATTATAATGATCCCAAATAGGAATACAAGTGACAAACAAGCAAATAATATATGCAACAAATTACAAAAATGAAATATTCAACAAACACCCATATAAAAGTTGCAAAGCGGAGAACTTCTAAGCCATTTTATTTAATTTCTGCAAGCCAAATACAATAGATGATGGAATGGTTCACCTGGGCTTTTCACAACGGACAAGAAGGACCAAACCAAGGTAGGAAATGGTTGAGCTGAAGGTGCCCAGCTGCTGCACCAGTTTGCACTGCGTTGCCGAGAAAACTACTTCTCTATTGAAGTTCGAATGGCTCGAAAGTGCACTAAAACTGCCCAAATATGTGTTTAAGCCCGGACTCCTTCGACAAAACCCAGAAAAACCCAGAAGGGATTTTAGCTGGTTTTGAATTATGATTTTCGACCCCCTTGGAGCCTCCCCTCAACTGTAGCTGCAAAACTCGGCCTGCAAGAAACTGCCTGTAAATCCACTTGAAAACTCCTTCAAAATGTTGATTTCACCCCTGCTATCCAATCCTTAACTTCCCGGATGATCTCTTGGCCCAAATCAGCTGCTCCCAAGCACCACGAAAATTTGTTGAGTGGCCTTTGTGCTGTCCCTCAGCTCAACAGTATGACTTGCTAGAATGTTGGCTCAACTGGTTGTAAAACCTAGCAAGAATGCTAGTTTAATGTTGCAACCTCAGCTCCCCAACTCCCGGACAAGAAATCAGATCTCTGCTTGCCTCAATCTTCCTCTGCGTGTTTCGTAGCTGCCCAGAAATATGTACTCCTTGCTCTGCGCTAGCTACTGGTGTATGTCACTACTATGGAACTCCTGAAAACTCTTGTGGAACAGCCTCCCTAGGGCGGGCATGGATGGTCCCCTGAAGTAGAGGTTGAATCTCCCACTTGACAGATTTGTGGCTAAACAATGGTAGACTCGCTAAACAAGAGAGTGAATGGATGAGTAGTTGTTTGCAAATGTTAAAGGTACCAAATGGAAGCCTCTAAGCTCTATTTATAATTGTTAGTCCTCTCCCTTGGTGGTCCCCACCTTCCACTAATAAAATATTACTTTTCTGCCATTATTCATTAAAATAATAATTTCCACTTTTCTCCCACAAAATAATATTTTCTCCCTTTTATTTAATATCACCAAAAATTGGCAAAAATCCTTAGTGAATTTTGCACTCACAAAAATTGGAAACATTACAATAAACAACCATGTTCAACCATGGTCCAACGTCGCATTGTGACAAGGATTGTCTCAATATGAAAATCAACCATGTTTATTTTAGTATTTTTAATATTTATCTAAGGGTTTTTATACCCTGGGTTTATGATATTACTCCCTTGGGTTTATTATTCCTTTGGTTTTATAATATCAATCCCTTGGGTTTATTATTCCCTTAGGTTCATAATATCAATCATGGTTAACCATTTTCAATCATAGCCAACCATGGTTGATGTCACATTGTGACAAGGATTGTCTTACCATGAAAATAAACCATGTCTATTTTAGTGTTTATAATATTTATATTTGGGTTTACTAATGTTGGGTTTATAATATTAGTCCCTTGGGTTTAATATTATTCCCTTTGGTTCATAATCCCTTGGGATTGGTATTAATCCCTTTGGTTCATAATATCTATCCCTTGGGTTTATTATTAACTTGGGTTTATAATATCAATCATGGTCAATCATGGTCAACCATGGTCAATTATGGTCGGATCTCGCATTATGACAAAAATTGTCTACATATAAAAAGCATGGACAATCATGGTCAACCATGGTCAGCCATGGTTGATGATGGTCAACCATGTATTATAGAATCAAACATGGTCAACCATGGTCAATCATGGTCAAACATGTTTGAATGTTGTGTTGTGACAAAAATTGTCTTGATATGAAAATCAACCATGGTCGAATGTTGCATTGTGACAAAGATTGTCTGGATATGAAAATTAACCATAGTCAAGCATGCTCCAACATGGCATTGTGATAAGGATTGTCTCAATATGAAAATCAACAATGATCAACCATGGTCCAACGTTGCATTTTGACAAAGATTGTATGGATATGAAAATTAAACATGGTCAACCACGGTCCAACGTGGCATTGTGATAAGGATTGTCTCAATATGAAAATCAACCATGGTCAATCATGTTTATTTTAGTGTTTATAATATTTATCTTAGGTTCTATATACGTTGGGTTTATAATATTAGTCCCTTGGGTTTAATCTTATTCCCTTGGGGTTTTAGTATACCTTGGGTTTGTTATTCCCTTGTGTTTATAATATAAATCCATTGGGTTTATAATATTAATCATGGCAAACCATGGTCAATCATAGCCAACCATGTTCAACCATGGTCAAACCATATGGATATGGAAATCAACCATGGTCAACCATGGTCCAACGTTGTGTTCTAAGAAAGATTATCTCGATATGAAAATCAATCATGATCAACCATGGTCCAACGTTGCATTGTGACAAGAATAGTCTCTATATGGATATCAACCATGGGAACCATGGTCAACCATGTTTATTTAGGGTTTATAATATTTGTGTTAGGGTATATATACCTTGGGTTTATAATTTTTATCTCTTAGGTTTATTATTCCCTTGGGTTTATAATATCAAGCCCTTTAGTTTATTGATGTAAGAGTTCATATTCATAGGCTTTAATATTATTTAACAATGGTCAACCATAATCAACCATGTTCAACCATGGTCAACCATGGTCCAATGTCAAATTGCGACAAGGATTGTCTCAATATGAAAAGCAACCATGCTCAACCATGTTTATTCTAGTATTTTTAATATTTATCTTAGGGTTTTTATACCTTGGGTTTATAATATTAGTCGTTTAGGTTTAATAATATTCCCTTAGATTCATAATCCCTTGGGGTTTTAGTATTAATTCCTTGGGTTTATTGTTCCTTTGGGTTTATAATATCAATCACTTGGTTTTATTATTCCCTGGTCAACCACGGTTTATTATGATGTCAACCATGGTCCAACATCGAATTGTGATAAGGATTGTCTCAATATGTTCAAAATCAATGATGGCCAATCATGTTTATTTTAGTGTTTATAATATTTATCTTAGGGTTTATATATGTTGGGTTTATAATAATAGTCCATAGGGTTTAATATTATTCCTTTGGGTTCATAATCCCTTGGGGCTTTAGTATTTATCCCTTGGGTTTATAATATCAATCATTAGGTTTATAATATTAATCACTGTCAACCATGGTCAATCATAACCAACCATGCTCAACAATGCTCATACAACGATGGATATGGAAATCAACCATGGTCTAATGTTGCGTTCTCACAAATATTGTTTTAATATGAAAATGAATCATGGTCAACCATGGTTAACCATGGTCCAATGTTACATTGTGACAAGGATTGTCTCTATATGGAAATCAACCATGTTTATTTTAGGGTTTATAATATTGATGGTAGCATTGATATACATTGGTTTTATAATTGTTATCCCTTAGGTTTATTATTCCATTGGGTTTATAATATAAATCCCTTGGGTTTATTGATCTAAGCGTTCATATTCCTAGGGTTTAATATTATTCAATAATGTTCAACCATGGTCAATCATGGGGTTTTAGTATTAATCCATTGGGTTTATTTTTCCCTTGGGTTCATAATATCAATCCCTTGGGTTTATTATTAACTTGGTTTTATAATATCAATCATGGTCAACCATGGACAACCATAACCAACCATGGTCATGGCATGGTTGATCATGGCCAACCATGTTTTATAGAATCAAACATGGTCAACCATGGTCAATCGTGGACAACCATGGTCAATTTTTGGTTTTTTGTATTAATCCCAATCGTTTGTTATTCATTTGGGTCAAACATGGTGAATCATAGTCAACCATGGTCAACCATGCTCAAATGTCGCTTTGTGACAAAGATTGTCTCAATATGAAATTCAATCATGGCGAACCATGGTCCAACATCACATTGTGACAAAGAATTAATTATTATTATTGTTATTTAATTAATTTATATTCATATTATTATTATTATTTACCAATATTTAATTAAAAAATATTATTATTATTTAACAATAATTAACTATTTAACTATTATTTATTAATTATTATTATGAAATAAAATAAAATACAAATATTTATATTTTTTCTAAAAACAATAGTAATTTTTTTTAATAAAATAAATAGTTATTTATTTACATTTTATAAAAAAATAAGTAATAAATAATAATAATAATAATAATAATAATTATTATTATTATTATAATAATATATTTATAAATTATTCTGTAATAAATAGAAATGAAGCAAATAGAATGCTACATCCATAACAAAAAAAAAACAACATTAAACATTTCCATTTACCTATAACATTAAACATAAAGCAAATAGAATGCTACATCCATAATATAGGGATTTTGATAAACTTTTTGATCTTTTCCATTTACATATAACATTAAACATAAGGCAAATAGACTGCTACATCCATAATATAGGGATTTTGATGGGGATTTTGATAGGGATTCTGTAACGATAAATCAATGGTCAACTCTAGATCGCAACCATAAAAATGATTGGTCACTTAATTATTCTCATAACGATTCTCATTGTGATCTTAGGCTATGATTGATAAACAATTTGTTTTTAACGTAAAATGAAATTTAATTTGCCTTAACGAAGGGGGGAAAAGCAAAAACACGTTGGCAACCATGAATTTCATAGCCGGCTTGAGAAAGAGAAAAAAAGAAAAGAAATTTGTTATAACAGCCGCTGATCAGCAAGCGCATGCGTTACTACACCGTGAACAGAACACCACGCACCTTGATTCGAATAACTTATCCTACGCAACTGGTTCTAACGGGATAGATTAATTAATTGCCGTATTTTGTGAAAGTGTTAAACCGTCCCCTTCCACGTAAAACAGCTGCATTGATCTGGCACTGTCAAAAACCATTCTCCTGCAATTGTCCGGCACGTCTTTTGTGTTCAGGAATTCACATTTCAAATCTGCGAGGGCGTTTTCCATGAGACTATAAATATGTTCGAGAGCTTCTTCCTCTGACAATTCGGGATGGTCTTTCATGTAACACTGTATGGCAGAAGCCACCTCTCCCCGACCTCTCTCCGCCTGCACATAATTAGCAACCGTTCAAATAAATTACAAGCGCCTAGGGACAGAGACCCTACATTGGATTAGAAGAGATTGAGTAGCCTGCCTGGTAACTTTTGGTATCGTTTACCAAACGCCCTGTCAAGCACATGAGATATACCAATTTGGATCGGTAACCAACTTGGGAGAGTATGTGGTCTGTAAGAACCTCTCCAGTGAAAAGAACACCAATCAGAATGACAGTTGCCAGTGCTATTGACACATTAGCGGTCTCTATGTATTCATCGAAGGACGGCACATATTCAGCTTCAGACCATCCTGCTTCTTTCGTGTATGCTTCAAGCTGGATCTCCCACTGCCATATATTATATGACCCATAAATCCATAATCAGTATTTAATTGTATCTTTGTAGAAAATAAAAATTTGTGTAACATAATAAGTACGTACTAAGTGCCGAATGTAGCCTAGCACGTCATGCCCCTGTCTCTTGCAGCCTTCTTCCGCTATTTCATTTACCAGATTGTACAGACCCAGGAAGCATATTTTAATGTGTTCTGGCATTCGGTCTAACAGAGAGTGATCCCATCTATAACAAAGACGAAGAATAGGCATGAATACATAGTTTAGCAGCCACAATAATTGCAGAAACTTTCATCTATTTTCAGATCAAAAGAGATTTAAATCTCCACCTTTTAACTGCTTCTGTCAACAGCCTAATGTCTTCTATAGATCCATGAGCGTCATATAGGTCGTCTAAAATGATAGCGCACGCGGTAGATTTGGTAAAAGCGGCTCTGCACGAAGCTAGCACTGGTTGAAACATAGAAGAGGAGATTGATGAAACATTGAATTGAAGTTTGATGCCGATGCCGGTGAGCAGAGGAATGAACCATCCTTGCATTGAAGTTTGATGATTTTGTGCCACTCTACTATTTCTTGCAGGCCTTCCAGATAATACGAGAATATTGTTGGAACCGTATAGAGAAAATCAGTAGGAATCCTGATCCAAACACCACAACGAACAGCGGCTGAGAGTGCTAACCTTCTTCGATGACAGTATAGAATCAATAATATCATCCTTCCAAACTGCCGGAGGGAATTGTGGTGTCGCTAGTGTCTGAGCAGAAAGCGAATCTGAAGGTATCCCATAAATATGAAAAAAATAATAGTGCAATTAATCACTTGGCAGGATGTTGTGAACATTTAAATTATTTTCTGCCCAGGGCATGAAAATAAGGGCACCAGTATTCTTTTTATCGGAGTGATTGGAAAGGGAAGTTGAGTCTTCGCCAACACAAGCAATGATCTTGCTTGAGCCTGCATATTCAATAATACGAGATAAATATACAAATAAACGCGAGATAAATATATAAAGAAGCTTAGGTAGATGCTTCTGTGCGTACCCGATCGTAGGTAGATGCTTCTGTGCTTTCTGGCAGGCTTCTGTTATTAAACGTGCTGAAGAGACCTGGAATGCATTGTGTATTCACATGGGCGTCAAGAGTGAGATGATGAGGTCCACCCAGTGTCGCAGTAACGAGAATATGGGATGACAATGAAGACAAGAGCATTGCCATTTTGCCAAATGCGCCACTGGATTACCAGAGGTAGAGAAGGAGCTTAATTACATGGAATGTCAAATTGGAGGAGATCACTATCAAGAACCAAGGTCAAGGAGAACTTCTGTGACCAAAACCAAAATTTCGTATCCGCGTTGAAAATAGATCTCCTCTCGACAACACTAGAGATGCCGAAATTTGTCTATTGCCCATAAATTTTCGTTGGCATATGACGGATCTATTAGTACTAATTGATGAAGTTGAATAATTTAATAAGGCAAAGATTTTTTCAATGTCTTTTTCATAATTTCATTTTCAAAACGTAATGGACAGCAAGGTTTTAATGTACAATGTAAAAACCTAGTGGACTTTCAATTCAAAGTAACAGGTTTGATAGATCAATGTATTCGTACAAACAGGTCAAAAATTTATTTCAATTCAAACTATTGGTGAGACATTAATCTCTAACTCTCATTCTTGTCGGCTAGATGCCATATCTAGTTCGAGTTAATTGACTTTCAATTCAAAATATTGTTGAGAGCATTAATCCCCGCTGTCATTTTTGTCTATGGGGTGTCATACTCGGTTTGAGTTCAATTTCCTTAATTGAGTTATATTGTTGACAGCATTAATCTCTCATTCTCATTTTTGTCTATGGGCGGTCATACTTAGTTTGTTTTCAATTCAGTTAGTTGAGTTGTAGTTGAGTCTATTCGATTGATTTATTGCTAGTTAGTTGAGTTGTAGTTGAGTCTTAGTCCATTGATTTATTGCTATTGTTACTTTGTTCCTTTCTCTGTCAGGTAATTTATTTAGATGTTACTCAATGATGAAAAGAGTTAGAGCTAGTTCACTCTATTTCTATGTTCATGTTTTCAACTTTGCAATCTTTATCATGGTATCAAAGTTCCAAGTTACATAAAATTCCTTGAGAGCATTTGAAAACACAGAGAACAAGGAGAACCAAGAAGCAAGCCAAAGCCAAGGTGAGATGGAACCATCACTATGCGAAAAGTCATGTGTTTTTGGCTTAAAAAATTGTGAGGAGCCATAGGGGATACCAATTGTTGTGTGCCCTCCCTTCCACATCATCAAAGTGCATGCATTCGTTCACATGGACCGTACAATAGGTGTCATACATGGAAGGTGAGGTGTCACCAACCTTTCAGCATTGCTCACAATCATTTTTGAGGTTGTTTAGGGTTTGTTCTTGCTCAAATGTAGGTGGTATTATGTCCTTGCTTATGTTTCTCATGCGTGATGTGTGGGCGTTATGCTGCCTCGAATCCGATGATAGAAGCCTTCATTTCCTGGCCTCTAATGGTTGTCATTTTCTTCATGTGAGGTTGTTTCGATGAGATTGTGGGGGCTTTGCCATTTACATGGTTGTTGAACGCCATTTATCCCTTGGCGGATTGTTGTAAGTTGCCCATGGTGCACGAGATCATGGTAAATTTGTCCCTGCACAGACTTATTGCAAATTTCATTAGCTCGAATTGTTGATATGGAGGTTTCATGCTTGACTCCTATCTCATGAAGGCAACCCTTCAAATTCTGCAATTGTTTTTACATGGATTTCTCTTGGGTTTTCTTAGAGTGTAACACCATTGTCTTTTAGTTATAGGAGTTTGATATAAGTAAGATTTGTTCAGTTGTTCGAGTCTTCATCATTGTTGCAACGGTGTGCGGGCATGGCTCACAATTTTTTTTTTTAAACACATTCCTGCTAGAAATTGTAGTCAAGTGTTATGGCTCTGTTTTTTTTGGTTTTGTGGAGGTAAATTGATGTTATGGCTTTGATTTTGGTTTTGGTTTTGTGGAGGGTAAATTATTGCTATGGCCATTATCACTACTACACGAAGGGCACTTTTAAGACATTTTTTTAAGACAAAAGAAATCTTTTGTCTCAAAAAATTACTTTTTATTTTAGTTATTTTACATTAAAATCTAATATCAATTGAATTGTCTTAAATATAAACTTTAAGACAAAAACATATTTTAAGACAAAACATTATATTTAAGACAAAAATAGTTTAAGACAAAAATATTTTAAGACAAAATCAGTTTGAGACAAAAAATATTTTAAAACAATACTTTATATTTAAGACAAAAATAATTTAAGACGAAAATATTTTGAGACAAAACTTTATATTTAAGACAAAAGTAGTTTGAGACAAACATTTAAAGACAGAACTTTATATTTAAGAGAAAATCAATTTAAGACAAAATTATTTTAAGACAAAACTTTATATTTAAGACAAAAACAGTTTGAGACAAAAATATTTTAAGACAAAACTTTATATTTAAGACAATGGCCACTTTATATGAAACCTATTTAATACAATTAACAATTAATACACAAACATATCAATTTAAGACAATATTATCTAACAACTACGAAATTGACTCTGAGAGTGCGCCCTAAGTCCGCCAGCTTGCAGGAAACTAATGTATTGCGCCTATACCGAGCTTGTTATTTTACTTACCATTCACATTATCTTATATAAAGACAACGAGTTTTTGGGCTCTTTGTTTTGTGGTGGTAGTCGACTAAGAAGAACGCGACAACTTTTATTGACAAGATTTCTCGGACATCAATTCCCCTTTTGTCCCTTTCGTATCTGCTGATATGATTAGAGATAACTTGTCTATCATTGCATTCAAAACTGCTACACGGAGGGGGCTTTTAAGACAATTTTTTAAGAGAAAATAAATATTTTGTCTTCAAATTTTCAATACAAGGCACTAGTAAAAAAGGTAAAGGTAAAGGATTAAGGGTCCTTCTACTAGCATTCACAAAGTGGTTGGTTTACCATGGTTGTGAAGTGATATTCAACAAAGGAAAAGCATTCCTGAGACACATAGCCACGGGACAGGTGAAACAGATCAGGGTTCATGTGAAGAACCTGTATAAGCTAGATGTGGAAGACTATGCTGCATTAAGCACTAAGGCAGAGAAAGTGCAGGTCGCGATGTCGATGAACTTTGGCACAAAATACTTGGTCATTTGCACCATGGTACCTCGAATATTATACAACAAATAACCACTAGCCTCCCTAAAGGAGCACTTCAGCAGTAGGACGTATGGAAAGGATGTACATTGCGGAAGTACATAAAATCCACAAATTTCCATGATTGGGACAACAAAGCACATGCAGTCCTAGAAAGGATCCACTATGATGTTTATGGACATTTTTGGACAACCTACACTGTCAAACACAAATATTTTGTCAGTTTTATTGATGACTATTCACCGAAGTGTTGGATCTTCTTCATGTGGAAGAAAGATGAGACATTCTTCAAGTTCATAGAATTCAAGACACTGGTTGAAAAAGAAGCTAGCAAGAAGGTGAAGGTTCTGTTGTAGTTGCTGCAACACCCTCCAAAATTTTGGACTGCACTTAAATTTCACAGCCTACTATGGATATTGTGAGTGATCGTTCCTTAGTCACTTATTGGTAAGTTGATGATCTCAAGCTCCCCTTTTCAATCTGAAGAGTCGTTCATGCTTTTATCTTTACATAGAATGTGTCATCTTTGGGCATAAGGGTTATCCATTATCATGAAAAGGGAGGTTTGTTTTGCTTCAAGGGGAAATATTTATGAGAATGGATTGTCCTCACCACATAGACATGTTTCACACTCATTTCACACACTCTTACACAAATGTCGCCTTTATCCTCCCAAAGTCTATCATCGGAGCCGCACTTGCCATAAGCTGCCACAAAGGTTGTTGCATTAAACGAAGTATGTGTTATATGTTATGGATGGTCTATGTTGTATTGCTAAGTTTTCAAGTGTGTGATCATAGTCAAGTTTTATCACTATTCACATCAGTTCCATTGATCCCATACTTAGCCAAATTTCAGAGTTTCCTTAGCAACCTAGCCTCATCCAACTTTCCTAAACTACGCACTTCACATATGTAACCCTCAAGATTTTCCCTTGCCTATTGGAACTGTGCAATGCGTAGAAATCCCAACCTCCCTTAGCATTCAAAAAAGTGCAGTGGTTTCCTCCAATGTCCTTCCCTTAGCCAAAATGCATTGTCTCCAGAAATTGTGCAGTTTTGTCCCTTGACTACTCAGTCTGCCTTGCATCCTAAAATTGCGTAGATGTGTCCTCCCAGAGCCTCATCCCATAGCAGTGCCTTGCATCCTAAAACTGTGTAAATGTGTCCTCCCAGGGCCTCATCCCACAACAATCATTCCCCACTGAAAGTACACAATTATGTCTCTCAGGGACCATGAAGAAAGATGACATGATAGATGAATCTCAAGGAGCTGAGGAGAAAAATAAGCAGACCAAGGAACCGAAGGTATGATAGAATATCGGGACTACATGAAGACTCCATCTGATACACAACTCTTTGGAGTATAGGTATGGAAAACAAAGAACATCTTTTGAAATACACCTCTTACTATAGCTTAAAAGTTTGCTCATCGTTGTCGTATCATTCTGTCTTTAATGACATGCATGGTTGAAAGAACTGAAAGTCATTCCATGTGTTTCCTCTACGTGTCTTTCTCCCTTTTACTTGTTTATTGCATAACTTAGAAGATGAAGAGTATTACCACTTGTTTATTTAAGCTACGTAGGTTGTGACCAACATGAACTTATGACTAACCAGGCACGATGCAAGGCATCCTAAGTGGGATGAAAGATGTTTGATGATATGTATATAGTCAATACACTTCTTTTCATTAATCCTTGCTTTGTAACTTGCATGTACCCTCACTGCTTGTCAGATTTGACTACCTGTTGCCAGTAGTCTCTTAGCTATTTCCTGAAAAAGCAGGGGAAGGAATTTCCTTCAACCTGATTTCTTCGAGGCTCTTCATAGAAATTATATACCTAAGAGAAGGAGATGTGGAATCTCATTATCAAACTCTTGAAAATAGTTTGCATGTTCGAATATATCCAGACGATTAAGCTACCACTCAACAACATTGTCAATCTTGGAAGACTCAATAAAGATCACATCTCTATATATTATAAACTTCATATTCACTTCATCATAGAGATGGTATTCTTTGGTGGTATGAGTACACAAAGAAGATACATTTGTGACTCCTTGCACTGAGTTTTTTTATCTGTTCCTTAGGTATCAAGGCTTAACAGGAGGAACTAAAAACCCTGAGATGCCTCACCGAAGGAATGTGGCCATACCACATTTCATAGGGAGTCCTGTTTCTAATAGCAAGATATGGACACCTATTCTTAATATACACAACACATATAACCACATAAGCCCAAAACCTTATGAACTTAACATGTGAACTATGCCAAGTTCATAGTGAAAGTAATACATTCCAGTGAACTGTGTGTTGAAAAATGCAGCAAGAAATTCTCAATTTGATTTTTCCTTGATTAAATTGAAAAAAATTGAATTTCCACAGACAACTTGGGTGATGTTAACTTGTGTGAAATGGCTTATGTCACCTAGTTTACTTAGTAAATTCGAGTTGGAGGAGTTAGAGTTCAGTTCTGCATATGCGATTGAATTTGTAGCAATAAAGGTCAATTATCTCAAGTTGTTGTGAGTTAAACTAGTTCTAACTTTTGGAGGAACTATTGGAAGGTCATTTAAGCAGTTGGACTTCAATCAATCTCAATGATCATCCAGTTAACTAATCAATCAACCAAAAATAGATGGGTTGTGTAGAGAAGTTAAGTTCCCTAAGATTGGTGGAGATTCCAAGGAAGTTTTAATTTCTTGTAGCTCACACAGTTGCAAGAACTTACTATAACCATAGTGGAGGAGGTAGCTTGAGTAGGAGCTTCTTTTGAAATTGGAGGGGGAATGATTTCTGGTAGCATTAATATCTTACCAACAATTTGTTTTGCACCACACTTCAATGTTTTGGGTAGGGTTTTTGAGGGTGGATAATTTTTTCTGATGCTTTTTCGTCATGCACGTCCTCACTAAGTATCTTGGGAGGTTTGTAATAGTTCCTTGCATGCATGTCCTCACTAAATATGTTTTGGGATGTTTGTACTTGTTCCTTGCAAATTTCCATTTGTCAAGGCTTAACTGCTTATGATCTTAGGTTCTCACAACAGTTTAACAGTTTATGTCACTCTCCAAATCACCATTCCCGAAAGGACCCCACAAAATGACTTGAGAGGAAGATGAGAAGGGCACACTCTTATTGGAACTAGCCTAGAACTAGTGGAATTGGTTGGTCCCAATGGTTTCAGAGTTGTACTTGTCTAGTTTGGTGGTTCAAATTGGCTAAGGTTGGTCTTGTATTGAACTGACCTTAAAACACCAAAGCGACTAGTTCTCTACTAAACCGACCAATTCTGAAGAATGTAGTGCAACATAGCTAATGGCCACAAAATATTAATTTTTTAATAAAAAATACGTAAAAGGAAAAAAAATATATCTTAACCCTAGGGCCCTACAAAACCTAACCCTAGTGATTAATGGTAATATTTAATTTTTAAAGTTAAAGTAAAAGTTGACATTCTCCTTATCTTTCCTTTTTGAAGAGGAAAGACAAGGATAATGTCAAATTTTACTTATTAACATTAATTGTTTCAGGTTGTTTCACAATGGTTCCAACTTCATGCAATTTTGAGAAAGTCAAATTTTAGATCCCATTCAAAACTTAGTGGTGATTGTTTGAGCGGCTTCTTTGTAATGAGTCCTAGACTTTGACTTCCAATTTTTCATGTGCATTTATTGCATAATCATATTCGTCGTAAGACTTTGTAGCAAAATTTGATCTTTAATCCATTGCAAGCACTTGACCTAGCTTAGGGAACCATCAACTACCCCTCCCAAGTTGCTCCTCAACATTGAAATTTTCTTTGGAAGCAGGCATTCATTTTATCCATTAGATCATTTTTCCACTGTGACAGTGCAACAACACCCCTGCCAGCATATGCTTGACAATCCTATCTTATAAACACTCTTAAATCTTGTGTCTCCAATATAAAAGAGGAAGAACCAAAAAGGGCCTTCTTGGCCCTCTTCTCAACCCACAATATGTTTAGCTTCTCTCTTGTGCTTACACTCTAGTCTTCTCGCAACTTCACAATGGAAAATCTTAAACACAATCTCATGATGTGCATTTAGGGAGGCATAATTCACCCTTTCTTTGCATCAAATTACCTCCCTAACATTCCCTTTGCCTTTACATGCAAGCATATATTTTCCTTGTGGAGGACTGGTAAACTTCCCACCCCTATTTCGCCTCTCTCTCCTACCCTCATGAACCTGATAAGCTGATTTTAACCAATCCCACTGTATCTGAGATAAACAACCCATCCAACAAGGTAGATTGAGTTAAGACCCTTTTAGAAACTCCACAATGATATGTCCCTCTCCAACAACATCATCATGTTGTCTTCGAGATCTATCATTCCCATGATCACCATAAATTTCCCATTCATTCACTTACATCTTTAGTAACATCATCATTCAGATCACTTATACTTTGTTGTATTGTTGCTTTTGTTATGATTTCCTTTAATGGAAATATCTCCCTAGTAGGCAAGAGTAACCAAAATCAAGTTCTTATTGAACTCTTGTGTTAACATACTTAATTTTCATTTTGACCTATTCAGTTTCAAATTCTAGTGTGGTTGGTTTACTGGTTGACTACTAGCATTCACCAAGTGGTTATTGATGATCATAGTTAGTTTAGAGTGAACGTTGGACTTTGCCTTGAAAACCAAGCCCCAAGAATATGAAATTATCATGGAACATTTCAGAGCTCATACTTTTCTACAAAGGAATACACTATTTTCATTCATCAAGAAAAGTTATATGAGAAAGAACCAAGTGGTTATGCTTTTCAACATTTTCACCTACATTTCCTATCTATCGTTTTCTTATTGAATGGGAAAGTTGGGTTTTTGGGATTTTCAAATTAAAGTTCTACGCTGGTGGTGTTCATCTCGCATTTTGGTCTCCTTCTAAAATCTTGTTTGGTATGTGCAAAACAAGCATTGGTGCAACTTTTAGTGGTGAAATTTTTAAAGATATGCAAATTCTATATTGATTTAAGACATGCAATGTTCAATATCTACATGATACCTTTTCTTGACATTCCATTCATAAATTTGAAATTTGTAACAAGTATAAATTTTACTAATTAATTATTATATTGATTATTACAAAATTGAAGACAAAGGAAGAATAATATATAATGTAGGTTTATGTGAATGGAAAATGTTAAGACAAAGGAATAATTATATAATGATAGGTGGACCATAGGGGTTGGGTTCCTTACCATCAATGTATTCTATATAAGGAGGGAGAAGAAGGAGAAGATGGCATCACTTTTGCTTGTGTAATTGAGGACAAGGCTAAGAAGAGACAACATAGTAATGGATTGATGGCTCATGCGTGACTTGTTTTTGAAATATCTAGAGCAATAAGTTCTATGGCTAGGTGAAGAGTAGAACTCCAAATATTTTTTGCAATAATCAATCTTGAGTGAATAGAATGTCATATCTACATAGACCTTTGTGAGAGTACTCTATTCTAGGTGACAATAGAGTACATCATTTCCTTATTGGAGGTAATTAAACTTTTATCATGGTATAATTTAATTATAAATATGTAAAATACTAGATGTTTACAATCAATTTTATAAAGGGTTCGGGGCTTCTTAATTTTTTTGCTCTAATTTTAAATATTGAGATAGAAATTTGTAACGAGAATATAATGACCTCAATTCCTTGTGAATGCTATAAGTATATACCATGTGTATTTTCTTCATATCGAATAGAAATATGATCAACTTTGTTTTTGCTAACGAAAAAACACACAAATATATTCTATTATATAAGATTTTTTGTTATTGTTAACAAAATTATTATCAACCATGTGTTATTTAGAAAATAAAATATATTAAACTATATAATGAATTATTAAATTGATAACTATTTAATATGGGTTGACTTTTAGTGATGTTTCTATGGATCATCTTGATGTTGTGGACTATTTAGAAGTTACGTCACTATTAAGTCAAGTTTTCATGTATCCTTCTCATGTTTATACAAAATAAAGTAGAGAATGGATGGGAATATTTAATTCATGATACTAAAAATGGGATCCAAATTATCTTAAGTTTACACACAATATATTGACAACTTATCCATGTGAGAAGTACTGGAGTAGAGGGATTGGATAAACCAAGCCTTTTCAATATATGAAAATACTAGGCTTCAAGAGTTCATGTGTTGTAGTGATGGATGCATTAAAGAGGGACAATCAAATTAACTCAAACTACTAGAATGGGATATTGATGGGTGGAGGTTAAGTTGTACCTATTATGGGAGCCTCATCTTTAGTATCTCCTTCATCTATATGTTCTCCTTAGGTGATGGAAATTTTTCACAAAACTATTTTGAGCGTTAACATTTGTTGATTACATAGTCATCTTGTTTCATTAATACAATTATATCTCTTGATAAAAACAAGTAGAAAAAATCCTATTGGTGTGTTAGGATTCAAAGTAATTTTTCCTTCCCCTAATATTATTTTTTAACTTGAGGAGGTGGAGGATTTTGAGGATGGCATATTATGTTCTTCTAAGCAATGTGAGTAGGCCTCGACAAAATTTAGGGCCTCAATCGAGAAACCTGGTGAAAGAGATAGTTGTTCGGTAAAATCTGTTGATATTGCTGTCAGGATCTCAGATGGCGCCTCCTACCTAACCTAGTCACAGTAAAACAAATTAAACTTTGAAGTTCCACTTTAATTCTTCCCACTAAGTTTTTACCACAATCTTAAGGGACCTTGGTAAAATAAGTTCGCTGATGATTATTTGTGACATTCTAGTGTAATAATAATGGTACATACCATAGAGTACATAAATCTGTATCAACAACTAACCTTTTGTATCTATGTGGATGATATTTTGGTTATGGATGACATAGTATCTTGGTGGAAAGATGTTTGGATCCATATGACCATGGTGATAATATTCAACAAAATCCTCATGTCTATTCATCAATTTCATGTGTGATTAGCCGAGACCCAACATGCAAATTGTACCTAGGATATAAGATTATGTAATCCTTTCTTGGATGGATTCATTGTCAACATTGAAGGAAACATTTATACTTGATAGTTGGATTTTTGGATGCATTGCTTGGATGAATTCATTCTTAGTGTGGAGTGTAGTACTTGTACATGGGGCCTTGGTTTATGGATGATCCCTTTATGGACAAACTTCTTGGACTACTTCACTCTTAGGGTTGGGGGCAATGCCCATACACAGGAAGTTGGCTTATGGAGATACATCACAAATACAAAATTTAAGAGCAATGTGTTTCAAAGGGGATGAAATGGTGGGATCCCCCCTAGTGATGTAATAGGGTCCATAATGGATAATAATGTTATAAGTATGGTGGTCATTTAATGTAATGTATACAAAGTATGTTATGTTAGTTATTATTAAATAATTCATACTAGGTAGTTTTCATGCGATAAATGTAATATGGCCTATTCATTAGCATAGTCACCAATAGTGGTTAAAATTTAGGTTTTATAAATGAATAATATTTGAGTCCTCCTTATTGGATTTGTTAAGTATAATGATTGTATTTGAGCATTAGTTAATTGGGAGGTTTCCCTTGAAGAGGAAAATGAACAAGAGTTTATCTTTCCATAAAATGATTACCATAGTTAACTTACCTTACCTTGATGGTTTTGGATTCAATGAAGTAAATTTTTTTTTTTTTTTATCATATTCTTAGAGACATTACCCCACAGTGAATTCATGCACTGGAAAATTATGGAGACCTTTTATAATCCTTACACCTGTCTTTATCTCGGGAGTTGGATCTCATCAACGGTCCAGGACGCAGATGCCCATCCGACGGTGAAGGTTTTCTTGAGCTTGGTCATGGTAACTACCCGCCCGATCCATGCTAGCCAAGGTTCATTCACATTGTTTTTGGAAGGGTTTCCAAACATCTTATCCCTCGCAGGTTCCATAGGTTTGGCAAGGTAACCTCTACACCCTTCCCTGTGAAATTTTACAACTGGTTTCCATAATGACGATGTAAGGTTTGCTAACGAACCTAATACTATTTCTGTGCTAAGTTTTCAGCTTTCATTTTTTTTTTACTTGGGGTTCTGATACTGATATGCAACCAGAAAAAGTGGCTTGGTTCCAATTGACGTGGGCGATGGCTCCAGCAAAAAGTGTTCGAAATCAGGTATTCACTGTTAACCCTCACTGGGTTACCCAATACTCCATTATGGTTCGGTATTATCTATGAAATTGATGGAATGGTTATGATATGTTACCTATAGTAAAATCCCTCACTTTTTAAATGCTTTTGGGTCTACGCATGTGTTCCACCTCTCATTTCTCTTATGGTCAACAAATTTCTAGTAGTCATGCTCAAGATTATATTACTCTGCGTTTTCCAAGTATTTCATAGACTTATAGTGACATGAACAATGAGGGTTTGCTTGTCTTGTTTCCTTAAAAGTGTAAATGGTCGTAATGGCCACTTGAGCCTGAGAGGCTATTCCAGTTTTTGGTCTCCATTGACACATATATTATACTTGGTTAATAATTTTGGGTCTGTAATGTAATTTCCTTAAATTTCGCTCCTTCTCAGCTAGTTAGGGTTTTAGAAGGAAAATTAACTTAGGTCAAAACCTTTTTTTCAATATAATTGTGCCAGAATTTGGCGTTATCGCTTCAACACAATTAGAGTGTCTCTATATGGTTAAGAGTACTACAATCCTAATTGTTTAATGGTTAAAGTAGTTTCTATATTGTGAATGATGCTACCACAATAATCATTAGAGGGATTGAAACTGAGAATTTGATTGACTGTCCTTTGCTAAGATTATGAATGTGTTTCTTATTATTATTTGTTACCTCTTGCAATTGTCTCATTCTTTATAGTATCGTAGAATTGTTCCTCCTGAATTTCTGGGCCATATCACCTCTCCAATCCCCAAGACTCTTGAGCCATATTTCCAGTTCGTTTCGGTTCCCATTTGTTGTTCAATTTTTTTTTTATCTCTAGTAACATAGGCAACTCCAACATTTCTCTGTCAAGTAATGGGAATAACCTACATATTAATATGAACATAACCTTTCATTTTACCCAAATAGATGGCATGAAACTCCATATTCTGAAGATAAAGTATACTACGTCTATTAAGAACATACTACATTTGCAGTCTATATTTGTCGCTTAAGACAACCATAAGAGAACGTGGTCATATTAATTGTGTTCAAAATTGGTTACATCTATTTGCAGCTTTGCAAGCACAGAATGATCCTCATATGAAGGGAAAGGAGTCCATCTCGCTTTTGTCATAAGCTATATGGACTTGTTTTAGGAGATGCCATGGCACTCCCATGTTGTATGGACACTGGATATTATAGATATTATTGTTAAGCCATAGGTGTGTTTTATAGGGTGGTGAGGAATTTTGATTTTTTAATAATTGAATGGATAAAATTTGATTCCACAACAACAACTAATCAATATTCCACATCTCAAACACCCTGACAAGATCTAAACAACAACAAACCCACCAGAAAAGTATGAGTTCAAAAGAAATGAGAAAAATTTCAAATCCAAACCACAACACCTAGACAAGATCCTACTTCAAAGCACTCGGACCAAATCTCAAAAATCATGCATCTACCTGAAAACATCTATTAAAAAATAGCAAGCAACAAATAAATGAGGCAAGAATCCAAATCCAAATCACAACATATAAGCAAGATCCCATTTTAAAAACTCTGGGCCATATCACCTCTCCAATCCCCAAGACTCTTGAGCCATATTTCCAGTTCGTTTCGGTTCCCATTTGTCGTTCAGTTTTTTTTTTTTTAATCTCTAGTAACATAGGCAACTCCAACGTTTCTTTGTCAGGTAGTGGGAATGACCTACATCTTAATATGAACATAGCCTTTCATTTTACCCAAATAGATGGCATGAAACTCCATATTCTAAAGATAAAGTATACTACCGTTTGCTGAGAACATACTACATTTGCAATCTATATTTGTCACTTAAGACAACCATCAGAGAATGTGGTCACATTAATTGTGTTCAAAATTAGTTACATCTATTTGCAGCTTTGCAAGGACATAATGATCCTCGTATGAAGGGAAAGGAGTCCATCTCGCTTTTGCCATAAGCTATATGGATTTGTTTTAGGAGATGCCATGGCACTCCCATGTTGTATGGACACTAGATATTATAGATATTATTATTAAGCCATAGGTGTGTTTTATAGGGCGGTGAGGAATTTTGTTTTTTTTAATAATTGAATGGATAAAATTTGATTCCACAACAACAGCTAATCAATATTCCACATCTCAAACACCCTGACAAGATCTAAACAACAACAAACCCACCAGAAAAATGCCAGTTCAAAAGAAATGAGAACAAATTTCAAATCCAAACCACAACACCTAGACAAGATCCTACTTCAAAGCACCCTGACCAAATCTCAAAAATCACGCATCTACCTGAAAAAAATCTATTAAAAAATAGCAAGAGACAAATAAATGATGCAAGAATCCAAATCCAAATCACAACATATAAGCAAGATCCCATTTCAAAAACTCTAGACAAGATCTCAACATCCCCACCATGCCCACCTGAAAACATCTATTAAAAAAAAACATAATGTTTATGAAAAAGCACAGAGAGCATGGCTATGACATTGATTGTTGAAATTGGACATTGCTATGACATGCATGACCCAATCCACCATATGTTGCATGAGTTTTAATGTAACGGGGCTAGGTATAGGGAATGGGGACTTCTGGCAAATAGAAATGGATCATACACAACAATATAATCAAGGGATTGGTATGCCTGAGAAATCAAGTATGTACAAGAAATGGTTGTAGGGCATTAGAAATATTTACTTGGTTTATAAAGGAGAAAGACATGACAAAACTTGGGTGGCCAGTTGCACAACCCAAGTTCATTAGACGTCCCTCTACAAGAACAATGATGCCACTGTTAGTGTCAGGGAACACCCACCTATTAGTCTGAGGTTTGATGGTAATCTTCTTAACGACAGGGAAAGTTTCAAGGCATTGAATATCAATCTCGTTTTCGAAGTGACCAATGTTACAAACAATGTCATCATTCTTAATTTTCCTCATGTGATCTACCATGATGATGTCCTTGTTGCCAGTGGTTGTCACAAAGATATCAGCAATGCTAACTACATCCTCAAGGGTGAGAAATGGAAGGCCTTCCATAAGCACTATCAGGGCACAGATAGGATCAATCTCTGTAACAATGACCGTCGCTCCAATGACTTTCAAGGCTACATCACAACCCTTGCCAACATCTCCAAACCCACAAACAACAACAACCTTACCAACAATCATGGCATCTGTGGATATCATAAGACCATCTCAGAGAGAGTGCCTACATCCATACAAGTTGTCAAACTGAAAAACAAGAAAGAGAATCAGGATCAACACAAACTGCATCTCAAATAGAAAAATTTTGAAAAAAAAAAGATCTAAGAAATCTGGCCCTGGATCTATAATTCACAATAATTTGAGACTTCAATAGAAGTCCAATCAACTTTCAAAACCTTAGCTAATATTAAACCATCATAACCAGATAATTGAATATATGTAAAGGTCCTTGATTTTAAATATGAAGATGCTTCTACACCCACCATGAACTCACATTGATTCAGCACCCTAAAAATTGATTTTTTTAACGTAGTGGAAACTAGTGAATCCTAAAATGTAATGCAATGCAAGCTAACTATACGAAAAGAATCATGATGTGATCTCAATGACATCGAAGAATAAAGGCAACTAACAAGAGCAGTGCAACTCATAACATCATGAATGAGACCAAAATGCCCCCAAGGCCATATCAGATCCAACTTCAGGACGCTGGTATCACATGATTAAGATTAGCATTAAGATTAATATACTTCTTAATTCTCTAAACATATATAAGATAATACTATCGAAACTGATAAATAGCAGTCTGAAATTTACCATATTATACTATAAATTATGTATAATAGTTTGATGATGAGATCCTAACTGCTTTAAAACAACCACAAAACTCATTACTAGAACCAAAAACACAATAGCTAATCAATATTCCACATATCAAACACCTTGACAAGATCTAAACAACAATAAACCCACCATAAAAGTGTGAGTTCAAAAGAAATTTGAACAAATTTCAAATCCAAACCATAACACCTAGACAGGGTCCTACTTCAAAGCACCCTGACCAGATCTCAAAAATCACGCATCTACCTAAAAACACTATTAAAAAATAGCAAGTGAGGACAAAGAAATGAGGCAAGAATCCAAATCCAAGTCACAACATATAAGCAAGATTCCATTTCAAAAACTCTAGATGAGATCTCAACATCCCCACCACACCCACTTGAAAACATCTATTAAAAAACAACAGAATGTTTATGAAAAGGCACAGAGAGCATGGCTATGACATTAATTGGTGAAATTGGACATTGTTATGACATGCATGGCCCACTCCACCATATGTTGCATGAGTTTTAATGTAATAAGGCTAGGTACATGGAATGGGGATTTCTCGTAAATAGCAATGCATCATACACAACAAAATAATCAAGGGATTGGTATGCCTGAGAAATTTAGTATGTACAAGCAATGGTTGCAGAGCATTAGAAATATTTACCTGGTTTGTAAAGGAGAAAGACATGACAAAACTTGGGTGTCCAGTTGCACAACCCAAGTTCATTAGACATCCCTCTGCAAGAACAATGATGCCACTGTTGATGTCAAGGAACACCTGCCTATCAGTCTGAGGTTTGTTATTAGGAATAAATAATAATTTTAGGGAAAAAATAATGTTAGCTCAAGAATAAAGAAATTTCTAAAATTTAAATAGAACTCACATTTGTTTAGGGGTTGAACAAATAAAGGGAGGTTGCATCAATAGAGTGGTGACCGACCACCTGAGTGAGTTAAGCATGAAGATGTGTGCAATTGGGCATGGTTTGATGGGAGCCACATGTAACATATCCCCATAAAAAGAACTTTATTTTGACAATAATTTACTGATATTATAAGTATTACGATAACTCATAGCGATGTCACTTACCATTTCACATAAATATACATATATCACTTACCATTTAACATAAATATACAAATATCACATAATATTTTGTTTTAAAGTCATGGTTCGAAATATTATTTGCATCACGATGAAGTTCATAATATTGTTGGCTTATGATCTAACCCTCACCCAGCCAACCTTGGGTTTCTGTAACCCAGGCTCCGCGAACGTTCTAGGCTCCCTTGAGTGCTGGTCACCTGGCTTGCTCTCCTATGAAGGATCAACAACAAACTTATGCCATCCGATCACCTTGGGATTACCCTTCAATCGACGACTGCAGTGTTTTGGGTCTCCATCATCGGCTGAGGAGGTTTGTAGGTCGGTAGAGAGTAATTACCCTCGGTGGTTGTGTGAACCAAACCCTCATTCTACCAATTCACATATTGCTCCACCCCGCTCTGCAACTCTGAGGAGGTTTGTGGGTTGGTAGAGAGTAATTACACTCGGCGCCTGTGCCAACCAAACCCTCATTCTATGAATTCGCATCTTGCTCCACCCCGCTCTGCAACTCTGGCTAGTTTGTGGTTTTGTTTGCTGGTTTGCTGGGTAGAGTGTATCACTATGGTGTTTTGGGTCTCCATCATTGGCTGAGGAGGTTTGTAGGTTGGTAGAGATTAATTACCCTCAACGACTGTGCGAACCAAGCCCTCATTCTACCAATTCACATCTTGCTCCACCCCGCTCTGCAACTCTGAGGAGGTTTGTGGGTCGGTAGAGAGTAATTACCCTCAGCAGCTGTGTGAACCAAAACTTCATTCTACAAATTGGCATCTTGCTCCAACCCACTCTGCAACTCTGGTTAGTTTGTGGTTTTATCTACTGGTTTAATAGGTAGAGTGTATCACTGTTACCTTCTGACATCCACAACATGCTAGGCAATGCCCAGATTCACACTCTCCCTCCAGAAATGCCTCGGTACAACCTTGTTCTCAGAATTTTTAGTTAGCATTACATCATTTAGGCTTAGTTTAATTACTCCACATATTTTATTAACTTATTTTGTGTACATATGCAAGGTAATTCCATTGTGGAGGTCTCTATCAACGGAAAACCATCAGAGTCAGGGTACCCATTTTCCCCTTTCAACAATCAGTCAACGACGTGGCTTGTAATGTTTCTCTTCCTATTTCAAGGTAACTGTCATGATTTTTTTTTTCTTTCTTGCATCACTACTAATTCCCTATTTTTGTTTATTACCCATTTCTCTCTCGTGTTGCAGGGAACCCATTGTGCATTTCAACCCTTCATGGGAGCCATTTCGCCGAGGTTCCTTCGAATGCGTTGGCTCTAGTTTCCAAGTTTTAGTTCTATTAAAAAATTAAACTCCACAAGGGTAATGTTAAACCTTTATTAGCACGAGGAAGAGGTATTGATGCAAGTTGAGGGTTTCTCCTCCAAGTTGAATCCCTGGAAGTTTTGTATAGTTTATGAGCAAAAAAAAAACTTACTTATCTCGCTACAGGAGGGTATGTGTTAAGTTATGGTTTGAAGCTATTTGTTTTTCCAGCATTGTGTTTACTGATGCTGAGTGTGGTTTTAACCCTCCTCCTTGATTTTACTATTAAAGGCTTGAGATTTGAGCATTTCAGTTGTCGACTGTGATAATGGCTTAACTTATTTTCTTTATACTAGAATTTTCAACCTATGGGGTGTATCTTGTACAATGACGGATCCAAACAACGATTTAATGAAGTACATGATTTGTGTTGATTTCTGTAGGTTTTGATGATGATACTCTAAACTAATGAAATGAAGGTTCCTTTCTTCTATGTCAATGGTTATGTTTCTAGCGTTTTATTTTAGTTCTCTTGATTGTTCTTTTTATTAAATAAACTACCCATGAAATTCCTGGGTTATCTATGGATAGACTCTGTCTTTACAGGATGAACTCGAGACTATTCGTCAGGTATTTAAACTTCAGGTAAATTAACGTAACTCTTAAGTATGATGGACAAAATAATTTAACATGTACAAGGGTAGTGGTTCAGGGCTTCTTTAGCGAGTTGAGCTAAAAAAATTAGCTGACTTCAGCTTGTCATTTCCATTTTTTCTTAATCCCATCAAGAAAAGTTAATTTCTGTGCAAGGTTACAAGACTTGTGGGTGTGGCAGCCCCGTCCTGAATTTAGGAATCAAGGTAATTTTAGGATATATATATATATATATTGGAAATTTGGTAAAAAATTCAGGAAATTGAGAATTGTACATTTTTTCTAGATATGATTAAATGATGTCACATTCTAAAAGAAAGAAAATTTTAGTTATTGGAAGTTAGAAACTATTCAACTAATATATATTTTCTGAAGTATTCTTCATGTTAACAACATCAAAATGACTTTCTTTTTCTCTACATATATTTTTCTTTTGATCATCTCTATTAGCAGCATTTAATTATTTTCTTGTGGTTTCATTACCAAGAGGCTTTATTAATTTCCTGTTTGAGAAGGTATGTATTAAAAATATTTTACAAGTACCATTTCTGGTGTATTCTATTTTCTTTTTTTCTTTTCCTTATAACATGGCATCCATCTCTGACAACGACAGAACATATGTATGTATCAAAAATAATTTCCAAGTATTTTTCTTTTGATCATCTCTATTAGCAACAATTAATTATTTTGTTGCAATTTCATTACCAAGAGGCTTTATTGTTTTCCTGTTTGAGAAGGTATGTATAAAAAATAATTTACAAGTACCATTTCCGATGTATTCAATTCTCTTTTTTACTTTTTCTTAGAACATGGCATCCATCTCTGAAAATGGCAGAACATCTCTATGTATCAAAAATAATTTCCAAGTACCATTTTTGATGTATTCTCTTTGTTTTTTTTTTTGCTTGGAGCATGGCATCCAACTCTGACAACAAGTAGAAACTGTGTTTTTTGGTTAGAAGTGACTCTCTCAAATATATTACCTTAAGTCAAATATGTGTTCTTAACATGCATATAAGCTTTGGCAATGTGATTATGTGTTTGTTTTTATGCCTATAAATTTGTTGAGGGCATTCATTAGTTGGCCCAGGGAACTAACTCAGCTTCCCTGTATCACTATACAAATTCGAATTTGTTAATTAAATATGAAATTCCTATGCCAATTTCATAGCTAGTTCGTCTTTCTAAATGGGTCTAAATTCTATTCAATTTGTTATGTAGGAAATGTATGATTATAGAGACTTTTCAAGTATATACTTTCCAATTTGTATTCCTGTTTATGTGCTCTTGTTACTATTCAATGCTACAACAGTAATTATCGACACAATAAAAGGGTTGCAATATTGTTTCCTTGCGAATGCATAGATTATAATGCTACTTATATTGATGTAGTGAAGAGCCTTCTATATGGAATGGGTAGAATTGGAAAGAAAGATACGGTATGTGTGCCTGTTTAATTATTTTTACATTTAGATCATAAACATTCAAGAGCCTTCTATATGGAATGGGTAGAATTGGAAAGAAATATATGGTATGTGTGCCTGTTTAATTATTTTTACATTTAGATGTTAAATATTCAAGTTTAGTACAACTTATTACATTTAGATCTTAAATATTCAAGTTTAGTACAACTTGTTTTAGAAATGAAGCCAATGAATTTTCGTCATAAATTTTTCATAATTTCAGTCATAATCTTTTTATAATTTTAATGTTTGTAGTGGAGCTACCATGTCAAAATAACACGTTTTTAGAAAAGCTCTATAGGAGAAGATTAATTTTGCAAACCATATTGCAAATGATGTAAAAAGTAGTATAAATTAACACATTTTTATTTTGACAAGTTTTTAGAAAAGCTTTATAGGAGAAGATTAATTTTGCAAACCATATTGCAAACCATGTAAAAGTAGTATAAATTAACACGTTTTTAGAAAAGCTCTATAGGAGAAGCTTAATTTTGCAAACCATGTAAAAGTAGTTTAAATCAACCATTCTGTCAATACTTATGTTGTGAATAGTTATGGTGTGTTATGCTCTATAGAAAAATTTAAATTCTCTGCATATGCATCTTCAGAGTTGTGAAATTGTATTTACACCAAAAAGGAAAAAGTAATGTAATTGTCATTTCAAAATTGTAGCACTGTCATATACCAGCATGGCATTTATTAATCAACCATTTTGTGAATAGTTATGGTGTGTTATGCTTTATAGAAAAATTTGAACTCCCTGCATGAACATCTTTAAAGTTCTAAAATTGTATTTACCAAAAAAAGAAAAAAAATAATGTAATTGTCATTTCAAAACTGTAGGACTGTAATATACCAGCATGGCATGTGGTCATATACTCCCATTACATGTTTCATATTTCATTGATGTCACCCATGGCTTTGTAAGTTCGCTATATCTAGAAACCCCCTTCGTGTCTGTTGACATAATTTGCGGGTTTGTAAGTTGGCTATATCTAGAAACTAGAAACCCCCTTCCTGTCTATTGACATAATATGCGGGTTGGCCATATCCAGAAACCCCCTTCTTGTCTGTTGAAATAATCTTTGGGTTTGTAAGTTGGATATATCTAGAAAGCCCCTTCCTCTCTGTTGATATAATCTACGAGTTGGCCATATCTAGAAAGTCATTTCCTCTCTATCGACATAATATGGGGTTTACAACACGGGTGGGACTACTTGCAAATCCAAAACAAGAATTTTGTTGATTTCAGGGGTTTAGAGCATTTCCAGAAGCATTTTGTTGATCTTGAGACTATTAAATCGATTTCAAACACCAAAACTTAGAGACATTTAGTTGATTTTGGGGTTTAGAGCATTTTGTGGATTTTGCCTGGCTGAGTAATTTTTCAGAGGCGGTTGTCGAAATTTTCACCACTAAGTTGCAGTCATCTACTCCACATATATGTGAAATGTGCAGAAGACCTAGACCTAGCAGGGAACTGACCATAAAATCATCACATAATATCCATACCGTTTGATCCCCAATACTCTTCTTAGACTCAACTGAATCCATTAAACTGCCCTGCAAGACATTTAACAGTCATGAATTTCTACTAATATTATGTCATTTTTCACCTTTTATGGTTGGGATTTAACCTTATCCACTCTCTTTTTTCTTATTGTTGGGGATTTAACCTTAACCACTTTTTTTAATGGTTGGGATTTAACTTTAGCCAAATATTCTATTTGGTTTTTTTTTGTTCTTTTTAAATTAAATAATATTAGTTTCTTATGCTCTTCCTCAGAGCACTTCCTTGGAGCATGTGTGCTTCTTCATGTGTTTATTTTTAAGCGCGCACGCACACACACACACACACATATATGATTAAATTATAAAAAAAATGGAGATTAAATTATATATAAAAAATGTTAAATTAACCAAATACCTTTTTATGGTTGGGATTTAACTTTAACCAAATATTTTCTCTTTTCATTTTTCTTTAATTTTTCATTTTTCCCATTTTTAATTTCTAATTTTTCACTTTTTAATTTTTCACCTTTTTATGGTGGTTTGTGTTGAAAATATTCTTCCAATTTCCTTCCATAATAAGAAGATATGGAATGATCCGAGAATTGCTGCACACGTAGATCTCCTTCCTTGCTTACTGCCATTCCCCCAGAGAAAGAGGGAGGTCAATTAGATATCCTTCCTTGCTTACTGCCATTCCACCAGAGAAAGAGGGAGGTCACGCATTTAACTTCAACCAAATATTTTTTTTCTTTCTTTCTTATTTTTAATTAAATTAGTCTCTTATTCTCTTCCTAAAAAAACATGTGCATCTCTTTTTCTCTTCCTGAAAAAACATGTGTGCTTCCTCTCACAACATTGTATGTTTTTTATTTTTCAATTAAATTAGTCTCTTATCCTCTACATGAAAATTAGTCTGTTTTTCTATTCTTTCTTTACTAGTCCCACTTTTTATTCCTTAACCACATTTTTTTTTTACTAGCCCCCTTTTCATGATTGTTGGTAAGGTAAGGTTGCTGTTGTTTGTGGGTTTGGAGATATTGGAAAGGGTTGTGCTACACCCTTGAAAGTCACTGGAGCTAGGGTCATTGTTACAAATTGATCCTATATGTGCCTTGCAAGCGCTTCTAGAAGGCCATTCTATTCTCACCCTTGAGGATGTAGTTAGCACTTCTGATATCTTTGTGACAACTAGTGGCAACAAGGGAATCATCATGGTAGATCACATGAGGAAAATGAGCAATGCCATTGTTTGTAACATCGGTCACTTTGACAATGAGATTGATATGCAAGGCCTTGAAATTTTCCCAGGTGTTAAGAAGACTACCATCAAGCCTTAGACTTATAGGTGGGTGTTAATTACCATCAAGCCTCAGACTGATAGGTGGGTATTCCCTGACACCAACAGTGGCATCATTGTTCTTGCAGAGGGACGTCTGATGAACTTGGGTTGTGCAACTGGCCACCCAAGTTTTTTCATGTCTTTCTCCTTTACAAACTAGGGAAATATTTCTAATGCCCTACAACCATTGCTTGTACATACTAGATTTCTCAAACATACCAATCCCTTGATTATATTGTTATGTATGATCCATTGCTACATAGGTGGATGTTCCATTGATGGTGCATAATCTCTACTTTTTACTGCAGGTCATTGCTCAGTTAGAGCTCTAGAATGAGAAGAATTCAGGGAAGTATGAGAATAAGGTCTATGCGCTGCCTAAGCATCTAGATGAGAAGGTGGCTGCTCTGCACTTGCCCAAGTTGGGTGCCAATCTAACAAAGCTTTCTCCTGACCAGGCTGAGTATATCAATGTGCCTGTTGAGGGACCTTACAAGCCTTCTCACTACCGACACTAAAAATATCTGACATTTGGGATGGCTTGTTGGATGAGTAGCATATGTCCTCTTTTTTTTGCAAATAAAAGAAACTCTAGCATTTATTTTTGGCATCTCTGTTGTTTTAAGGGACCTTACAAGCCTCCTGACTACATACTGAAGAGATGACATTTTGGGTGAGACCTGGTCGGTGAGTATCAAGTAGCAATGCTCCTTGACATATAAAGATTTGGCCCATCTTTGTCGACATTTCCATTATTCGAGTAGAATTATAATAAAATTTTTTCATAACTCTTCATTTAATTCTTTAAAGTGTGCTAGCTCAATGGAAGAGTGCCTGCCTTACAAGCAGGAGGTTGTTGGTTCGATTCCACTATGCGCTAACATGAATTAATCAACTATTTTTGTAGTTTATTTTTAATTAAATGTTTTTTATATTGATTTATTTCAATGGTGAGATATTTCTGGATTCATTGTTTTATATTGTCTCTAGAGAGACAAAATGGATCTTTAAATGAAAATTTTAGTGTCTTTAGAGAGACAATATCTAGTATTAAAGACATATTGTCTCTAATCCGAGTGTTGTCTCTAGAGAGACAAAAATGAAATTGTCTCAAGAGAGACAAAAATGAAATTGTCTCCTAAGAGACAATAATGTTTGTGTTATATATTATCTTTATAGAGAATTTTTTAAGACAATAATCTTTAAGACAATAATTTTTGAGAGACATGCTTAAAGACAATATTTAAGACAATACACAAGTTTTTTTTTGTCTCAAATTAAGACAATTTAACCAAAAATTGTCTCAAATATTGTCTTAAAACCCCCTTTATTTAGTAGTGCATGGCTATGATTTTAGCGTTATAGCTCTCATTTTAGGGTTATATGTGGTGAGTTATGGCTCTGATTTTAAGGTTGAACAAGTAATTTATTAAATATTGATTAATTTGACTTGAGAGTAATGTGTTCAAGTAGGAAAAAAGCTAACCTTGCCTAATTTTTAAAATTTGACTCAATTCTGGGAATTTCAAGTCTTTAGCGTTAGGGTTTTATATGGGGTTGGGGTTTTTGAAGCACCAATTGGGAAGGTCTCTGTGTGATTCTTATTTTATTCTATCGCCTCATAATTTTTGTGGATTTTAACACTTTCTATCATACTATACTACTAGGAATTCACATTACATATTTTACAAGGAGATTTAAACCTTTGCGCACTATATACAGATTTAAACCTTTGTAATACATTAAAACAATCAAATGTTATAAGAATTTGGTCATTGCTTGGGGAACTTTAAAATTTAAAGACGTGATATGAACTCCATTTCACATTATTAAAAAACTTTTCATATTGGCAATACAATAGTCCATCTCCCATGGTTCAAAAACTTTAAAACTTGCAATATAGTTGCTCATGTCCTCCATCCAAACTTGTTTACATTACAGAGAGCCTAGATGATTATATTACACTTTTGACCTTTGTCCAAACTTTGCATCGCAAAGAGCCTGGGTGATGGTATTACAACTTCATTTGCACTCACACCATGGGTATCTTATTTAGAAGTTGTTGGTCGGTCATTTATGGGTATAAACTATAATAATTTTCTTTTATTCATTATATTTTTTAAGTATTCATATTTATAAAATATTTCAAAATATACAATAGAAATAGGAATTTCAAATAGGGAGTCATAACATTAAAGACAAGATAAAAACCCTGCCTTTCCAATACTTATATGCATCTTAAAATCTATGCTACCATCTTTACAAAAGCCATTAAAAAGGGTATTGTGTGTGACAGTATCCACAGGTTTTCCCATATTCTATGGTGTTCTTATGAACCATAAGTTACCATCATGACGAAGTTGTTAACTTTAGATAATTGTAATGTAGATGCAACGTTGGGTCCCTATAATACTAGTGATTACCCCATTACTATTGCAGTTATACCCCTTATTAATATTTTTGTGCCCCTATTGCCCCCATATTGTTATTATTGTGCCCCATAGAATTCCTCTATTGTTATTTTTGTGGCTTTATATTATTATTGTTAGGTCGGCTGGATTATATTGTGACTCCTTAGACTCCTATATATAGAAAGGAGGTTTTGTCATTTGAATCATCCAAGAATTGTTCATTTATGTAATGTAAAGGAGGTTGCCCCCTCGAAGAGGCTGAATTCTAAGGCGTTGATCTATATTTTCTATCTTTTCTTGAGCTGGTTTCATAACATTTGGTATCAGAGCTTTGGATTCTAGGGTTTCGCTGCTCCAAACAAGTCATCGTGGCATTTTCGCTATAACTTTTTTTCTGCGACGTTTCAGAAGTTGCAAAAAAACCCATTTGATAAGAAATTTCTCTAAACCTTAGGTCCGAATTTCAGAGCTTTTCACAATATATTTGCGGAGATATGATTTGAGGAAGTTGGTCTTTTTGCAGACTCCTAAATTACATTCCAAACAGGTGACCTGGGGAAAATAGTCATAACTTTCTCTTTGGGCATCAGATTGAAATTTCGTAAGAAGTTACAGAAAGAGGACGAACTGTAGTTTCTTGAATGCATTTTTCAGATCCAAAGGTCGAAACAGTAACTCCTGGCACGTCGCACAAGTTTGCTCTACTGAACTAGTCTATAATCAAGTCACTATGGGAGACTTCGCATAACTCTTCCTTGGAGAATCCAATTTGGGTAAGAATTGTGGCATTGGAAAGAGGACACAGAGAGCTAATACAGATCACAAATTCAAAACTAGATGATTGAAAAGTATAGAGATACATCAGAGGCAATATCGAGCTCCTACAAAGTGAAAAAAGTTGTGTAGATTTTTTTTAATTTTTGCTTAAGCTTGGTTTGAAAATTTATTATGAAGGAATTTGATCTAGATTTAAACAGGAACACAATAAAATATAGAGACAACCATAAAGATAGATATGCAGTGGAAATAATACTTCATTTCATTACTGTAAAATACTGGAATATGCCTACAAATAGAGATAGAAATAACCCAGCTAGGGCGATGGTAGCTTATCTCTGAGAAGAGATGTGTCGGCTACATGCCTCTGAACTGTCCTACAATGAGGCTCGAAGGCCTATTTATTGTTGAGAAACAATGGAAAACCCTTCATTCCAAAACCTAACCCTAGAAGATGAAACGCCAAATTGTGGGCCCCGTTTTTGGGTAAGTTGGTACATCAACTTCTCGGGGTCACGAATTGGTCGTATTATCTCCGTTTGACATGCATGATAGACCGTTGGAAAGATCTCTCCAAGGGCTACAACAAAAAAGATGATTTCTATCAGAAAAATCGCTGACGGTGGATTTCCCAAAAAACGTCGTTTAGGGCCTCAAAACGGCTCCAGAAGTTTAGGACCCGAAAAACTGCTAAAAATAGTAAACTGTGCTACAATTAAGGAAACTGAAAACGCTGAGAGAAACAATGGTAGGGGTCCAGGTGGACTTGGTAGGTGGCCACCAATATCCACCTGGATCATTCCTCCCCCCTTAGGAAGCAATGGTCCCCATTGCGTTGAGTTCCTCCATGAGATGGGGAAACTTTTGCTGAACTTGGTCCCTGGTGAAGGAGTTGGCCTACTTTGACAACTCGATACAATTGGATATTCTGTTGGCGATTGTTCTTGATCTGTGTGTCCACGATCCGATCAGTTGTAGCTTGTTCTGGATTTAATTCTGTGGGTGTGAGTTGTTCTGCAATGTTGGATGTGTCTAGCAATGGTGGAAAGTATGGCCAAAGGCTGTCCACATTGAACACTGGGTGCAGGCCAAGGAATGGGGGAATGCTGAGCTCAAATGCATTGTCTCCCACAGCCTTAGTAATGGTGTAAGGACCATTTCGGAGTGGTCTAATTTTCCGATAGGCTCCAGTAAGGCGTTCCTTTTGCAAATGCAACCAAACTTTGTCGCCCACCTGAAACTTGTGTGGCACACGATGTTGATCATGTCGCTGCTTGTACTTGGCATTTGATTTCTCTAGAATGTCATGGACTTGCTCGCGAATATGTTGGATGTGTTCAATGAAGCTAGTTTCCTTGTCTGTTTCGGACTGGACATGAGCTGAATCTGTGTGAGTAGCTGCAAGTGGCATGGCCACATCAATGGGGCATAGTGGCTGGAATCCCAAGCCCACCTGAAAAGGGCTGTGGCCAGTCGGGCTATGAAGAACTTGGTTGTAGCTGTGCTGAACATAAGTGAGGCTCTCGTCCCATGTGCGTGGATTCTTTGAGTTGTACATGCGCAGAATGTGTACAATCATCCTATTGACAACCTCTGTCTGGCCATCATTTTGAGGATGGAAGGCTGTGGACTTAGTGAGTTTGGTGTCTAGCATTGACCAGAGACTGGACCAAAATGTACTGAGGAACCGACTGTCCCGATCTGAGATTATAGACTGTGGGATGCCAAAGTGCACCCATACTTGTTCAAAGAAGAGTTTAGCAGTGGCTTCTGCTGTGATATTCTTCTTGTAGGCTGCCATAATGGCCATCTTCGAGAACCTGTCGACGACCACAAAAACATAGTCATTTCCATGCTTAGTGGAAGGAAGGCCTGACATGTAATCCATGGAGATGGATTCCCAAGGTCGACTAGGGGTAGGCAGCGGGTTATAGAGGCCTTGCTTCTTGATGGTCGGTTTGGCAATGACACAGGCAATACATGATCTGATATACTTCCCGACATCTTGTCGAAGATTCGGCCAATAGAAATACGTTTTCAGTACTGCCACCATTTTCTCGACCCCGAAATGCCCAGCAGTTCGACTATAGTGTGCTTCCTAAATCATCTTGGCATGCTCGCTTGAAGGAACAAAAAGGTGACCCAGGTGGCATAACAGGGCATCCTGGAGGTGAAAGTCTTGAACATGCCGACCCTCCAAGAGTGTCTGGTATGTGTGGCCAAATTCTGGGTCGCTTTTGTAGAGAAGTGGCCAATTAGAAGTCTCGTGCCCACAAGAGTTGAGCACAGTGGTTAACGCCATGATCGGTGGTCGACTGAGGCAATCTGCAACATTATTGGTGCTACCCTTCTTATATTTGATATTCAAATGAAACTGCTGCAGGTATGTAGACCACTTCTGATGGTGATTGTTCTGTAATTTCCCTTGGGTTTGTATGAACTACAGGGGTCGGTGGTCTGTGTGGATGACCGTTTCCTTCCCCAAAATGTAATGCTTCCATTGTCGGCATGCCTGCACAATGGAATACATCTCTTTATCATAAGTGGGATACTTCCGGACTGTGTCTGAAAGTGTTTCACTGTGATATGCCACTGGATGCCCATGTTGAGTAAGGACTAGCCCAATAGCATAGTCAGAGGCATCTGTCTCGACCTCAAATGGTTGTTGTAAATCTGGTAATGCGAGCACTGGTGCCGTGCAGAGGCGATCTTTCAACTCTATGACTTCCTTCTATTGAGATTCAGTCCAAAAGAACTTTGCTTTCTCTCCTCCCTTGGTGACTTGACTCAAGGGCCAAGTGATATGAGAGAACCCCAACGCGAATCTGCGATAGAAGTTGGCAAGACCTAGAAAGCTGCAGAGCTCTGTCAGAGTGGTTGGAGATGGCCAATCCCGAATGACTTTGATCTTGGATGGATCCACATGCACCCCCTGTTCATCAATAATGTATCCCAGATACTGAACCTGGGTCATGCCAAAAGTGCATTTCTCCAAATTGGCACATAGCTTGTGTTGCCGCAGTGTTTGGAGAACCTATCGGATGTGGTGGAGGTGCTCTTCCCAACTCTGGCTGAAGATCAGAATGTCATCCAAGTATACCTCTAAAAATGAGTTGGTGAATGGCCGCAAGATGTCATCCATTAGCCTCATGAAGGTTGCAGGAGCATTCGTCAATCCAAAAGACATAACCAACCATTCAAAGAGGTCCTCCTTGGCTTTGAAGGCAGTCTTCCACACATCAGAGGGTTTGATTGGTACCTGGTGATATCCTAACTTTAGATCGATCTTGCTAAAATATTTTGCCCCCTTTAGTTTGTCCAGGAGGTCATCAATCCTTGGGATCGGGTACCTATTACGGACAGTGATCTTGTTCAGCGCCCGATAGTCAATACAGAGTCTCCAAGTCCCATCCTTCTTCTGTACCAACACGATCGGGCTCCCACAAGGTGATGAACTCGGATGGATGTGACCTTTCTGAAGAAGCTCCTGAATCTGCCTCTTGATTTCATCGTTCTCTAGAACGGAGCGGCGATAAATTGGTCCATTGGGTAGCGGTGCACCTGGGGTCAGATTGATGGAGTGCTTGACCTGACAGTGCAGAGGGACCCTTGCAGGGGAGGTCAAGATGTCCTCGTATTCCTCCATGACCTTGTCCATCTATAGTTGTCTTGCAGAAGGGCCCTGTCTGGAGGCTGTGGCCACCGTCTTCTTCTTTCCTTGAGGGCGTATCATCAGGAAAACAAATTTCCCGGTTTTGGAAATGAGCTTACTGCATTGTTTTGCAGTAATCAAAGAGATGGCGGTAGATGGTGCTACCTCTAGTATCCTGTACAACTTGTTTCCCAATGTAATAATAACAGCACGAGGCCTTGATTCATACATAGCATGTCACTTCCACAAGTATGGTTGCCCTAATAATACATCACAAACTTCAAGGGGAGCAATGTCACACAATACCTCATCCGTGAAGGGCTTGATGTTGTATGGAAGGCGACACTGCTGGCCCAACCGATTGTCCCGATCCGAGATGATAGACTGTGGGATCCCAAAGTGCACCCATACTTGTTCAAAGAAGAGTTTAGCAGTGGCTTCTGCTGTGATATTCTTCTTGCAAGCTGCCATAATGGCCATCTTCGAGAACCTATCGACGACCACAAAAGCACAGTCATTTCCATGCTTAGTGGAAGGAAGGCCTGACATGTAATCCATGGAGATGGATTCCCAAGGTCGACTAGGGGTAGGCAGCGGGTTATAGAGGCCTTGCTTCTTGATGGTCGGTTTGGCAATGGCACAGGCAGTACATGATCTGATATACTTCCTGACATCTTGTCGAAGATTCAGCCAATAGAAATACGTTTGTAGTACTGCCACCGTTTTCTCGACCCCGAAATGCCCAGCAGTTCGACTATAGTGTGCTTCCTAAATCATCTTGGCACGCTCGCTTGAAGGAACACAAAGGTGACACAGGCAGCATAACAGGGCATCCTGGAGGTGAAAATCTGGAACATGCCGACCCTCCAAGAGTGTCTGGTATGTGTGGCCAAATTATGGGTCGCTTTTGTAGAGAAGTGGCCAATCAGAAGTCTCGTGCCCACAAGAGTTGAGCACAGTGGTTAACGCCATGATCGGTGGTCGACTGAGGTAATCTGCAACATTATTGGTGCTACCCTTCTTATATTTGATATTCAAATGAAACTGCTGCAGGTATGTAGACCACTTCTGATGGCGATCATTTTGAAATTTCCCTTGGGTCTGTATGAACTAGAGGGGTCGGTGGTCTGTGTGGATGACCGTTTCCTTGCCCAAAATGTAATGCTTCCATTGTCGGCATGCCTGCACAATGGAATACATCTCTTTATCATAAGTGGGATACTTTCGGACTGTGTCTGAAAGTGTTTCACTGTGATATGCCACTGGATGCCCATGTTGAGTAAGGACTAGCCCAATAGCATAGTCAGAGGCATCTGTCTCGACCTCAAATGGTTGTTGTAAATCTGGTAACGCGAGCACTGGTGCCATGCAGAGGCGATCTTTCAACTCTATGAATGCCTTCTATTGAGATTCAGACCAAAAGAACTTTGCTTTCATTCCTCCCTTGGTGACTTGACTTAAGGGCCAAGTGATATGAGAGAACCCTAACACGAATCTGCGATAGAAGTTGGCAAGACCTAGAAAGCTGCGGAGCTCTGTCAGAGTGGTTGGAGATGGCTAATCCCAAATGACTTGGATCTTGGTTGGATCCACATGCACCCCCTGTTCATCAATAATGTATCCCAGATACTGAACCTGGGTCATGCCAAAAGTGCATTTCTCCAAATTGGCACATAGCTTGTGTTGCTGCAGTGTTTGGAGAACCTGTCGGATGTGGTGGAGGTGCTCTTCCCAACTCTGGCTGAAGATCAGAATGTCATCCAAGTATACCACTACAAATGAGCTGGTGAATGGCCGCAAGATGTCATCCATTAGCCTCATGAAGGTTGCAGGAGGATTCGTCAATCCAAAAGGCATAACCAACCATTCGAAAAGGCCCTCCTTGCCTTTGAAGGCAGTCTTCCACACATCAGAGGGTTCGATTGGTACCTGGTGATATCCTGACTTTAGATTGATCTTGCTAAAATATTTTTCCCCCTTTAGTTGGTCCAGGAGGTCATCAATCCGTGGGATCGGGTACCTATTACGGACAGTGATCTTGTTCAGCGCCCGATAGTCAATACAGAGTCTCCAAGTCCCATCCTTCTTCTGTACCAACACGATCGGGCTCCCACAAGGCGATGAACGCGGACGGATGTGACCTTTCTGAAGCAGCTCCTGAATCTGCCTCTTGATTTCATCGTTCTTTAGAACGGAGCACCGATAAATTGGTCCATTGGGTAGCGGCGCACCTGGGGTCAGATCGATGGAGTGCTTGACCTGACAGTGCAGAGGGACCCTTGCGGAGGAGGTCAAGATGTCCTCATATTCCTCCACGACCTTGTCCATCTGAAGTTGTCTTGTAGAAGGGCCCTGTCTGGATGCTGTGGCCACCGCCTTCTTCTTTCCTTGAGGGCGTATCATCAGGAAAACAAATTTCTCGGTTTTGGAAATGAGCTTACTCCATTGTTTTGCAGTAATCAAAGAGATGGCGGTAGATGGTGCTACCTCTGGTATCCTGTACAACTTGTTTCCCAATGTAATAATAACAGCACGGGGCCTTGATTCATACACAGCATGTCGCTTCCACAAGTATGGTTGCCCTAATAATACATCACAAACTTCAAGGGGAGCAATGTCACACAATACCTCATACGTGAAGGGCTTGATGTTGTATGGAAGGCGACACTGCTGGCTCACACGAAGATCCCGTCCTTGGTGAAGCCACCCGATGGTGTACGGTTGTGGATGTGCTGTGGTTGGTAAGCCCAACCGCTTCACGACCTCTACCGAAATGAGGTTATTTTGGCTCCCGCTATCGACAATGAACTGTAGCGGGGAGCCCTTTACCCACATCTGGGAGTGGAAGAGACGCTCCTCCTCCTCTGGATCTTCGGGTTCATTTTTCTGGACCTTAGCGGTAGAAACAGTGGCGTTGGGATCTGCATCAATGATCTGCTTCCCTTTTTCATTCCCCTTGTCAGGTTCTGACTCGGAGTCGGAACATGCATCTGATTCTGAAACCTTTAGCTCAACCACCAGTGACTGCTTGGCCTGACACTCACTTGTGTTGTGAGTGGAGCTCTTATGGAACTCACACCATTTTCCCGTGTCCTTTTTCGGCTTCGCAGCACTATTCTTTGCTTGCAGCTTTGGCGGGTTGTCTTGGGCTGCCCCGCCTTGGCTTTGTCCTCTGTTCTATCGTTTAGGGGCACCTTTCCCTTACTTCTGATTCGCAGATCCAAAGTCTCGCTTCCTTTGTTTAAACTTCTGCTCGACCTTGACGGCATACCGATATGCTGTGCCAAGCGAGGAGATGTTCAGAAATTCTATTTCTTCCTGGATGTATTTATGCAGGCAGCCGTGGTATTTGAGTATCAAATGCTGCTCCGTATCCTTGATTCCCAACTTTGTGTGAAGGGTATGGAAAATATTGGTGAACTCCGGCACGTCTTGGTCCCTTCCCTGCCGCAGCGTGGTCCACTTTATGTATTCATCCTCATAGCTTCCGATAGGGTAGTACTACTCCTTGATGGCATCCCGGAATGAATTCCAGGTGGGTGCGGCTGAAAATAGTGAGCCGGTATTTTCATCCTTCTGCTCGCAGTAGGTTTCCCACTAGTCTTTGACGTGGGGGGCTGATTTGAGAAGAGCAAAAACAATCTTTTCCCGATTCGAAAATTCATGAACAGAAAACAAACCCTCTAGTAGATTTAACCATTTATCTACGGCATTCGTGTCTATCTGACCCTCGAATATGGGGATTTCAAAATTAACTTGTACCTTAAAGGGCGTGGCATTTCCAGAGTAGCTGCTGGAAGCCGATGCGTCACCTCTAGGTAGCCGTTGAAGGATCTGGGCAAAACTATCCATCATCGCGTTCCGTTGTCGCTCGAGGGCTTCTTCGAGCAAGATTTTGGTAGGATCTCCTGCCCCCTCATCTTTCTTCTCATCCGCCATGGGAGGTCGTCGGGATTTGCGAGGCTGGTCTCGTAAACGTTCGACCAGTTCAAGCCCTAACTCCTTATATCCCGACCTCGTTGGGGACATGCAAAGAAAAACAGAGAAAAAAACAGACCGCTCTGATACCACTGATCCGGATTTAAACAGGAACGCAATAAAATAAAGAGACAACCATAAAGACAGATATGCAGTGGAAATAATACTTCATTTCATTACTCTAAAATACTGGAATATGCTTACAAATAGAGATAGAAATAACCCAGCTAGGGCGATGGTAGCTTATCTCTGAGAAGAGATGTGTCGGCTACATGCCTCTGAACTGTCGTACAATGAGGCTCGAACGCCTATTTATTGTTGAGAAACAATGGAAAACCCTTCACATTCCAAAACCTAACCCTAGAAGATGAAACGCCAAATTGTGGGCCCCGTTTTTGGGTAAGTTGGTACATCAACTTCCCGGGGTCGCGAAATGGTCGTATTATCTCCGTTTGATGCGCATGATAGCCCATTGGAAAGATCTCTCCGAGGACTACAATGGAAAAGATGATTTTTAGCAAAAAAATTGCTGGCAGTGGATTTCCAAAAAAATGTATTTTAGGGCCTCAAAACGGCTCCGGAAGTTTAGGACCCGAAAAACTGCTAAAAATAGTAAATTGTGCTACAATTAAGGAAACTGAAAACGCTGAGAGAAACAATGGTGGGGGTCCAGGTGGACTTGGTAGGTGGCCACCAATATCCACCTGGATCAGAATTCAAAGGGCATAGTAGAGCATTATTATCGGTAACTGATGTGCCGAGGAAAGAAAATGCAAACACCTAGTAAGGAACCTGAAAGCTCTAGCATGACTCATGAAGAATAGGAAGAAATGCTACATGATATATCAAAATTACAAGAAGAAGTGCAAAAAATGTCACGCTCACAAAAGTTAACAGAAGCTAAGATAAATGGCATGGAAGCTAAGATGAATGGCATGGAAGCTAAGATGGACAATTTGAAGATAGATTTGAACACAAATTTGAAGACAGGCATGGCAGATTTGAAGACAAATTTGACAAATTTTCTACAAGAAATACTTACTAATGGTGAAAAGGTAGTAAAGTAAACTCATGACGAGAACAAAAGAAATGTTAATCATGATTCCTTTAGACGCTAATGTTGGATCGAAGACTCACCCTATTCCAAAAATCGATATGAGGAAGTTTGATGGCAAGGATCCCGCCACATGGATATTACAGATGGAGCAATTCTTCGATCTCTATAATGTGCAAAACACACAAGAGGTACGTATGGAAACTTTATATTTGGAACCAAATCAGTTTGTATGGTATCAATGGCTTTGCTCTCATAAACAATTTATCACTTGGGCAATTTTTACGGAAGAATTGGTAGCACATTATGAGGATACAAAAAGCAACAATTCTTTTAGCCAATTGATAAGTCTCAAACAAAAGGGTTCAATAATGGAGCACATTGAGGAGTTCCAAAAATTGAACATAAGGGTAAAAGATATTCCAGAGGAGCATAGGATTGATGTGTTCATAGGGTCTTTAAAGGATAATATCCAACATGATGTTCACCTTTGGGAACCTGATTCATTAGAGAAGGCATTCAGGTTAGCAAGAAAAATGGAAAGAAAAATTATGGCAACCAGGAAGCATACCACTCACAACTATAAAGACGGAAGTGTTGTTGCCTCTAGTCTTCCACAACCTATAAGGTTGACACCACAACAATTGGAAGAAAAAAGAGCAAAAGGGCTTTGTTACATTTGTGATAGTAAATACACTAAAGGTCATAAGTGTGATGAGAAGAAATTATTCTACATAGATTGTGAAGAGGAAGAAGAAAAGGAGCAAGAAAGGTCAAAAGAAGAGGATATACTCCAGGAACAAAGCCTAGATGAAGAACAAATAAATATGACCATATCTTGTAATGCATTGGCGGGAATTACCACTCCTCAAACCATCAAGATAGAAGGACAAATCAAGAAGAAAAGGGTAATAGTGTTGATTGATTCAGGAAGCACCCACAATTTTATTCATTGTAAGGTAGCAAAAGAATTGAATTGCTTCTTATATCCAGCACCAGAGTGTCAAGTGATGATTGCAAATGGAGGAACAATAAATTGCTCTGGAAAGTGCCATAATATCAAGCTATCCATGGGAGAATATGTATTGACTAGCTCAATGCTTTCCATTCCAATGGGAGGTGCTGATGTTGTACTAGGAGTCCAATGGCTACAATCCTTGGGTACAATAGCTTTTAATTTTCAAGAACTTTTCGTCAAATTTCCTACGGAAGGAAAGGAAGGTTAATTAAGGGGTATTGCAGGGAAACCGGGAAAGATAATCAGCTCTAATGGTATGACAAAGCTTCTAAAAAAGGAGCAAAGAGGTGTAATTGCACAATTATGCTCGCTAGATGTTTCCACATCGGAATCATCTATTTCTCCAGATCTCCAAAAAGTCCTGGACAAGAATTCCAAGGTATTTGAGACTCCCAAAGGTCTCCCACCTATGCGTGATCATGATCATGCTATTCATCTGATTCCAGGAAGTGTTCCTCCAAACATCAGGTCGTACAAATATCCCTATGTCCAAAAGAGTGAAATTGAACGTATGGTTGCAGAAATGCTAGAGGCTGGTATAATTCAACCAAGTCAAAGTTCTTTCTTTGCTCCAATAGTATTGGTGCACAAGAAGGATGGATCATGGTGCATGTGTCCGGATTATAGGGAGCTCAACAAGCTCACTATTAAAGATAAGTTCCCCATTCTTGTCATTGATGAATTACTGGATGAATTGCATGGATCAATTTACTTCACCAAGTTGGATCTTCGTTTAGGATATCATCAAATTAGAATGAAGACTGAAGACATTCCGAAAACAACATTTAGAACTCATGAGGGTCATTATGAATTTTTGGTCATGCCTTTTGGCCTTACCAATGCACCTTCAACATTTCAAGGTTTGATGAATTCATTTTTCAAACCATTTCTTAGAAAATTTGTGTTAGTATTTTTTGATGATATACTAATCTACAGCAAGTCTTGGAAGGATCATGTTGAACATGTTGACAGGGTGCTACAACTATTGGAGGAGAAACAATTATATGCAAAAAGATCCAAATGTTTCTTTGGAGTCCAGGAGGTGGAATATTTGGGTCATATTGTATCTCATGAAGGAGTTAAGGTAGACCCTAGCAAAATTAAAAACATTAAGGAATGGAAAATCCCCACATCCATAAAGCATCTGCGAGGATTTCTTGGGTTGACAGGGTATTATCGCAAGTTTGTTAAGAATTATGGGAGAATAGCAGCACCTCTAACAACATTATTGAAGAAAGATGCATTTTCATGGACTCTGGAAGCAACAAAGGCCTTTGAACATCTTAAAGAGGCAATGTGCCAAGCACCGGTCTTAGCTACACCGGACTTCACAAAAACCTTTATTGTGGAATGTGATGCTTCAGGAAATGGAATTGGTGTTGTTCTAATGCAAGATGAAAGACCCATTGCTTTTGAAAGTCGTCCAATCAAGGGAAAGTTTTTAAGCAAAGCTATTTATGAGAAGGAAATGTTGGCAATACTCCATGCACTTAAGAAATGGCGACCCTACCTAATGGGAAGACACTTCAAGGTAAAAACGGATCATGATAGCCTTAAATACTTTTTAGAACAAAGATTATCCTCTGAAGAGCAACAAAAGTGGGTCACAAAGATGTTGGGTTATGACTTTGAAATCATCTACAAAAAAGGGAAGCAAAATGTGGTGGCAGATGCACTCTCAAGAAAGGATGAGGATGTGGAAGCATTGTTGTGCGCCATTTCTATTATCCAACCAGATTGGATAAACGAAGCAAGGGAGGAATGGAAGAATGACGAAGAAGTGTGGGCACTTATTCAAAAGTTACAACAAGATTCCAGTATGTCTGATACATTTAGTTGGCAAAATGATTCGTTATGGTACAAAGATCGCTTATACCTCTGTAAGAATTCCCAGCTAAAACAAAAGATTCTTATGGAATTGCACACTTCTCCCTTAGGAGGGCACTCAGGATTTTTAAAAACTTACCACAGGGTTAAGAAGGAATTTTTTTGGGATGGCCTTAAATCAGATATTCAAAATTTTGTGGCGGAATGTTTGGTTTGCCAACAAAATAAAGTTGAAACAATTAAGACACCGGGTCTATTACAACCTTTATCCATTCCAAGCCAATGTTGGGAGGAGGTTTCAATGGATTTTATCACAGGTTTACCCAAGTCTGAGGGAAAGAGTGTCATCATGGTGGTAGTTGACAGACTTACCAAGTATGCACACTTTTGTGCATTATCACATCCATTTAAAGCCAGTACACTTTCTACTGCATTTATGGAAACAATTCAAAAGCTACATGGAAACCCAAAGATTATTGTAAGTGACAGAGATCCCATTTTCACTGGAAATTTTTGGACAGAATTATTTTCTTGTCTTGGTACTCAGTTAGCTCATAGCTCATCTTATCATCCTCAATCTGATGGGCAAACTGAGATAGTAAACAAATGTTTGGAAGGATATCTTCGTTGCTTTGTATCTAATAAATAGACATAATGGGTCAAATGGTTGCCTCTGGCTGAATGGTGGTATAACACTTCCTTCCATACAGCAACAAAAATGACCCCATTTATGGCACTTTATGGGTATCAACCACCATCCATCACATCATATTTAAGAGAAAATTCTAAGGTTCAGGCAATGGAACATCACATCGAACATCAACAACAAGTCCTCCAACTCTTAAAGGATAACCTCGTGTTGGCACAGAATAGAATGAAACAACAGGCAGATCAACATCGCAGTGAAAGAAGTTTTGATGTAGATGATTGGGTATTCCTACGGCTACAACCATATAAGCAAATGTCCCTCAAGCAAGCTAAGAAGGATAATAAATTATCACCAAAGTATTATGGTCCGTACAAGGTGTTGCAAAAGATTGGTACTATGGCATACAAATTGGAGCTTCCTGCAGCTTCTCGATTGCACCCAGTTTTCCATGTTTCATGTTTAAAGAAGGTTATAGGTGACAAGCTCCCAGTTCAAACAATATTGCCAGAACTTGACGAGGAAGGAAAAATTATATTGGAACCGGAAGCAGTCACAGAAACAAGAACTCGACAGCTACGAAATCGATCAATTTGAGAGTATCTTATCAAGTGGAAGAACTTATCTGCTGAAGATTCCACATGAGAGGATGAGAATTTTATGTAGAAGTACCCAGAACTACTCAAGCATTGAGGAAAACACTTTTTTGAAGGAGAGGGGCATGTTGGGTCCCTATAATACTAGTGATTACCCCATTACTATTGCAGTTATACCCCTTATTAATATTGTTGTGCCCCTATTGCCCCCATATTGTTATTATTGTGCCCCATAGAATCCCTCTGTTGTTATTTTTGTGGCTTTATATTATTATTGTTAGGTCGGCTGGATTATATTGTGACTCCTTAGACTCCTATATATAGAAAGGAGGTTTTGTCATTTGAATCATCCAATAATTTTTCATTTATGTAATGTAAAGGAGGTTGCCCCCTCGAAGAGGCTGAATTCTAAGGCGTTGATCTATATTTTCTATCTTTTCTTGAGCTGGTTTCATAACATGCAACTCCTTAAGTTTATGGCAAATTCCATTCCAAAACTTATATACATCTTGAATTGTACTCTACCATCTTTATAAATCCCATCAAGAAGGGTATTGTGTGTGACATTATCAAGTCCATGACTTTTACCATATTCCAGGATTTTCTTATGCACCATATGTTACTACCATCATGACGAAGTTGTTAACTTTAGATAGGTGTAACATAGATAAAAATGCTTCACTTTATGGCATAGACCATTGAAACATAAGGGTAGCATGAGACATCTATCATAAAAAGACAAATTGATTCCAGAAACAATGTGCACATTATATAGCAATACACCACCCATGGTGAGTATCAGGGAAGTCGAGATGATTTTTTGAAATGAATTTTATTAAAATTAAAAAACATTAGCTGTATTGTCAAACCTTTTTTATTTAGAGTTATGCTAAGTATAAGAAGCTAGATAGAATAGATCCGAACAAAGAATACTTGACTACGTTGGTCTTGCAATGGTGAATTGCAAACATTGCAATGAACATGTCTGCTACATTTCCAAACGTGGAAGTTTATGAATGGAACCACACCATCTTCGAATAAAATTAATACATTAGTGTCAATAAATTATGTGATGAGAGTATATTATTCTTTATAAAGTTTATCTGTGATGAGAGTAGTTTTTTTCTTTATAAAGTTTATCTGTGAAGAGAGTATATTTAAGATATATTTTTCATGTGATCTATGATGAAATTGCAGGGTTTTTTTTTTTGTTTATTATAATCCGTTGTCAGTGCTGGAAATCCGTCAACTAAGGGGGTCTCCCTGATGTGAAGTCACAATTAGACCTCACACTATACGGAGTAGGAGCCCCATCCAGAGTAGCAACCTAACTACCATGTATGTTGTAGATTTTACTTGGCTCGAAAGTTTATCACAAGAGAGTAATATACATGTATCTTAGCAAGTGAGTATGCCTTGTGAAATGTTGAACTGCGGAAAGTATCAAGGTACTTCTACCGAAATGGGAGAGAAAAGTGGGACCTTCAAAGACAAGTAATAATACAAATATAGAAAAGGAATAGAAGCACATACATACGAATGAATTGTTGATCAACTAGCAAAATATTTCACAAGGAAGAAACAATTATTAAAGCAAATATAACACACTTTTAACAAGATAAGTACCAAAGCAACTGAAATAGTTAAATTTCCTTAGTACATATGAGAAACAACATCCATTGTAAACATTCAAAGAACAATCTTACAATATTCATGACATATCCATGAAAGTGCGTCATCTCAACGAGCTTCTGAATTAAGTAAAAGTTCCAAGATACATCAAAAAATGGAGCATTATAGAAATCACTTGCTCCTCCAAAATAACTATCTTCCTCTTTAATGCTTGGTAGGAGGAGCCAAGGTGAAAATCCCTTTGCATGTACAATGTGGGTGTATATATAAAAACTGGGGTGATCATTCACCTCCCATGTAACTCTTGGACTACCCTCATGACTGTTTGACTTCTCTATGACCTTTCAACTCCCACATGACTTTTCACATTACATAGATGACTCTTGGATTTCCATTTTACGTTACATTTTCCAATATAGTATTTGCATAATGCACAAATGATGTGGCACATGATGACTCTTAACATGACATGACACTAATGACATGGCAATGTCAAGCCACTCTTTACTACTGCTTTGTCTTCAATAAGAGATGTGCAATAATTCATCTTCATGAGAGATATGCTTTGTTCTTCATATTCACCCTCCAAAGGGTTGTGAATCAGATGGAGCCTTCATGCAGTCTTGATCTTTGATCTTCTATTGCAATTTGGTGTTCCTTGGTCTTCTCGCATGATGATCATCTTATATCTTTAGCATCAAATCATTTGATTGCAAGGTTGAGGTCACAAAAGCATCAAATCACTCACTTTTCATGACTAGGATAGAAGAAGAAAGACTAATGAAGCTACAATGAACCTCTGCTCATGCACAAAACTTTTTGGACAATTCTCACTATGATGAAGGTACACTTTCATCAAGTCTTTTATGGCATGCTTGATTTGGACATTTGAACTATGACAACCTTCATTTGTTGAAGAAAACTGGTATTACTAGTTAGCCTACAATTCCTAGGAAACTTAAGCAATGTGATGCTTGTATCTTAGCAAAGCACAAAAAATAGTCTTTTCATGATTCTCATTCTAGAGCACATAGAAATCTTGAACTTATAATTCATTCTATTTTATGAGGACCAATGCCCGTTCCTTCTACAAATGGTAGTAAATATATGATGACATTTATTGATGACTACAACAGAATGTGTTGGGTTTATTTATTGAAGAACAAATCTGGAGCTTTTGAAACATACAAGAACATTCATATATGGATTGAAAATGATGCACAATCTCATATTGTTTGTATTTGTACTAATAATGGAAAAGAATATACTTCAAATGAATTTGAAAACTATCTTCGCCAGCATGGGATCAAACATCAAACAACTATGCCTTATAATCCCCAACATAATGAAGTAGTTGAAAGAATGAACAAGATAGTCTTAAATATGGTACGTTCGATGGTGTTTTTCAAGAATGTTAAGCTGATGTTTTGGGATGATGTGGTTATATGTTTTGTGTATATAAAGAATAAGTGTCCATCTCATGATATAAAAAACAAGACTCCCTATGAAATGTGGTATGGGCACATTTCTTCGGTGAGGCATCTTAGGGTTTTTGGTTCCACCTATTATGCCTTGATGCCTGAGGAACAACGAAACAAACTCAGAGCAAGAATTTGAAAATGTTTCTTGTTGGGGTACTCAAATACCTCCAAAGTGTATTATCTCTATAACGAAGTTAATACGGAGTTTATAATATCTAGAGATGTGATCTTTCTTGAATCTTCCAAGACTGACAATGTTGTTGAGCAACAATTTGATCACTCTGATAAATTCGAACATGAAAAATCTTTTTAATAGTTTGATAATGAGATTCCACATCTTGAAACAGGGATCCCTATACTGGATCAATCTATGGAATCTCCTTCTGAAGTACTCTCTCACCCACATGAACCTCCATCCACTTATCAAGATGACACTTTGAGTGATGTGATTGACATAATTGGGAGGTGAAATATGGATTCATCCCCATCTTAGTCAACTGAGTAGCACAGGTCATCTCAGAAAGGTTCTCCAAAATGGTGGACAAAAACACTTGAAAGTGTTCTTCCTGATGAGGTTGGAAGGACAGGAACAAGGAGCTATGTTAGAAAAAATGGATGTGATGTAGATAATCCTGATTCACCTATTGATATGGATGTCTCATATGATTGAGAACCAAATTTGTCTACATATTTTGAACCAACATCCTTCAAAGAAGTCGCTTCTCATGATGAATGGAAATAAGAGATGCAAAAAGAATATGATGCTTTGGTAAAGAATGGCACCTAGAATTTGGTTGATCCTCCACTAGGAACCAAACCAATAGGTTGCAAGTGGGTTTTCGAGAATAATTATAAAGTAGGTGGCTCACTTGACAAGCACAAAGCGAGGCTTATGGAAAAAGGTTTTTCATGGAAGGAAGGGATTGATTATGAGGATAATTTGCCCCCCACAGTAAAATGGTCTACCCTTGGGACACTCTTTTCCTTAACAGCTTAGAATAGTTGGAAAGTCCATCAAATGGATGTAAAAACTAATTTCTTGAATGGAGATATGAAAGATAATGTTTTTATATCCCAACTAGAAGGATTTGTTGTGAAGGGCCAGGAACACAAAGTATGCAAGCTTATAAAATCCTTGTATGACCTCATGTAAGCATCGTGAGCCTAGTATGAGAAGTTAACTGAGCAACTTCTGATGACACAAAACAATGAGAACTACATTGCATCCATAAAGAAAGAACTAAGGAAAGGATTTGAAATGACAAATTTGGGCTATGTTCACTACTATCTTGGTATTGAAGTAACCCAACATCCAAAGTTTATATTCCTCTCTCAGAAGAAGTACATTCGAGATTTGTTGAATAGGTTTGGCATGGCATAGTGAAATCCTTTGACTACTCCAATGGAACAGAATTTAAAGCTCACATCCACCGAAGGAAAATAATTTGAGGATGCAACAAAGTATAGACAACTCAGAGGAAGTCTGCACTAACTAACTACTACTAGGCTAGAAATTTCATTTACTGTTGGAATCCTCTCTAGGTTTATGCAAAAGCTTTGTGAGGGTCATTGGTTTCCTGTAAAAAGAGTTCTAAAGTAGTTGAAGTGAACTCAAGACTTTGACTCAAGTATACACAGGTGGGTGACTTCAGCTTGATTATATACTCTAATTCACATTTTGAATGAGATAACAAAACTGCAGTTTCTACTTCAGATTTTGTTATGAGTATTGGATCAGGAGCTGTCTCATGGAGGTCATGCAAACAATCAGTTCCAAAAGAAAACACAACTGAGGAAGAATATGTGGTAGAAGTTGAAGCAAAGAAGGAAATTGTGTGGCTCAGTAAAATTATGGAAGATTTGTTAGAGAAACAAGTGCATTAAACTCCTTTCTTGATTGACAAAATTTCTGCAATAAACTTGGCCAAGAACCCAAAATTCCATGATCAAACGAAGCACATCGATACAAAATACCATGTGATTCGAGATCATGTTGAGGCCAAAACAATCCACCCATGACATTTTTCAACAAATGAGAAGATTGCAGACATCTTCATCAAAGTGCTTAGAATGGGAAAATTTGAAAGATTCAGAATGAGTGCTTGGACTCACCAACATCCCTTAAGATTAAGGGGCGAATGTTGACACCTAACCTTTGGGATTTGGAAAACCTATGTAAATATTGTAAATAGAAAAATAAAGGAGGTTGGAAGATGAAGAGACATTAGGAGATGAAACCAAATAGTCTCCCATTCCTTGTATATATCCATGATATATCTTAATGCAAAAAAGCAATTAAATTCATGGAGTTACTCCTCGCAGACAAGTTTAAGGAAAATATTGATCTCCTCAATGATTTGCAGGAGGCTGAGCCATCATTTGACTAAGGGAATGCAATTTAAAGAAGAAATTTTGCAATATGGAGTCCTCAATGCAATTTCTTTGTGAAGAAGAAAGACTTCTTTAAGTAGAGAACAATAGATTGTTGGATAAATATCAAATTCCTAAACAAGATTATGATGCCTTGTCACAATAACTGATTGGAAAAGATGAGGTCAATCAATACTTGCAAGAGTTCAAGTAGCACCTTGACTTGGAAGTCAGGTTCCTTCAAACTGATGAGAAGGAGAATATTATTATTAAATTATCATGGTCACATGCTAATGTTGATAATGGTGCCTTTTGTTTCACATAGCTTTGAAAAATACACCATTGGTATTGGATCTCTATTGCTAAGAAAAATGAAACATACCCCATAGCTTTGAAAAATACACCATTGGTATTGGATCTCTATTGCTAAGCAAAATGAAACATACTGGAGGAGGACTTGGAAAGAGTGGACAAGGCATCATTTTTCCTATTAACTCTATAGTGTGGACATTAAGAGCGGGACTTGGATTTAATCTTGTTGTTTCCTCATTACCTTTATCTAGCTCTCTTGAGAAAAGAGAGGTGTTGTTTGTTGTCAAAAGGAATTCAGACTAAGGTATTGGAAGAACATGCTCCTAGAAATTATGATAAGAAAATTGATGACATGGATACTAATGTCATTCTTGAATCTTGTTGTTTCTTCATTACCTATATCTAGCTCTCTTGAGAAAAGAGAGGTGTTGTTTGTTGTCAAAAGGAATTCAGACTAAGGTATTGGAAGAACATGCTCCTAACAATTATGATAAGAAAATTGATGACATGGATACTAATGTCATTCTTGGTGAAAGTAATGTTGTACCCAACTTTGAGTCTGTAGGATTAAAATATGAGCCATATCAACATCCTCATTAGAGGAAATGACCCAAGCATCAACATTCTTTGTAACATAGTAGCCCTACATTTAGAACATTGTAGAAGGGATGTGGAAGGATGAATTGTGGACCAATGTTGACCATCATTATTTCTTGTGGTTGGATCAATGGATGGTCATGACATCATTTGAATAAATGTTTGCAAAATTCATGTAAATTTCATGGCTTGACATTATTCAAGGCAACCATTGATATTAGCGTGCCAAATCATTAGTAGATTTAGGCATGTCACCTTTATTCTGTTTTAAATGTTATGAAAAAACTCAAGATAGTGTACTCTTTACATTGAGAAAGAAAGAAAAACACATTGAATGCTTTGTTAATATAACCCTTTGAAAATCTTCTGAAATCAATAAATTTTCCAAAATGCAATAAGTTATCTATATATTTCCATATTTGAATGCATTTCATAATTATGTGCTATGTACGACATGTCTTTGTCTCCATGAGTTATGAATTTCTCTTCTTCTTTAGTTCATATTGTTTTTCAATTACAATTTATTTCTCAATATATTTACAACATAGATAAATTTAAGAGAGAGGCAAAATATGGAGGAATTGAGCAACTCTCAAGTGAGCCAAGCTCAACCTGAAAAGTGCCTACACAGAACTTCATATCATTCACCAAATAATTTGTACAAAAATAAGATTAGAAATATGTTGAGGAAATTGAACAAATTCCTCAAAATAGGATCTAATCTACCTAATCACAACCAATAGCTAATAATAAAATAATTTGTAGAATTCTACATTTCTCCATTATTCCAAGTATCCCCCTTAATGGAGAAATTCACCCATAGTCATGTTTTTCTTTCCTTTTAGTGTGAGATGATAAAATACCATAAACCTTGTGATCTAGTTTGTCCTCATCACAATATGGTTTACCATGATCGCTGGTAGTTGATAACACTTTAGAGGGTGCAAGCTTGGTAGGAGCATCTTTCCTCCTTTTAGTGTCCAACATTTGAGCACCAAATTCTTTGTGCCCATAGATAATTTTATTTGCATCCATTTGCTCCTTGTGAGTCACCTCACGAGGGCTCATTCCCATGATTGTTGAGGATGTGCAATATGAACTGCTTTGTCCTCCATAGGTTACTTTGGAGCTTTGAGATGATGATTGCCTTAAATAAGAATTGTTAGCTTACTTGAACACATCTTGGTTTCATTTCTTGTTTTGCTATGTTTTTATTCTTGTATTGCCTCGGTCATCATCTATATTTTCAATAATAAGTTCCTTAGACCTTTCCTCATGATTAACTAGTCTTCAACCCTAACATCCTATGGAGGAGACTGCAACTCATGATACTTATGGCCATCAATAAAATTGTTTTGTTTACCATATAATTCTTCCGGCTAAAAAATGCCACCGGGATAAAAAAAAATGTTGCCAAATGGCATCATGAAAAAATACTAGTATGCATAACACTTTTTTTTATCACTTGGAACCTTGTTATCTTGTTGTTTAAACAAGGATATGCAATAATAGCTGATTAATACATTAACCCGATGAGAATCAAAGTGAAACCCAAATTGTCAGGCTTCAATACAGGAAATACATAAATATGTTTGAAATATGATAGTTATATGTCCACATAGCGGCTATTATTATTTTATGCTTCAAACTTGCTTACTATTTTTAACACTCCATACTGCATGAATCAAATCCTATTATAATGCGATTAATCATCCGTTCCTTCAAACTTATTTGCCTATTTTTAATAGTCCATACTGCATGAATCAAATCCACTATAATGCGATTAATCATCCATTCGTTCTTGAAGATGATGTAGACGGATCGGAAAGCCTTTAGTCAAGTGAGAAACAGGAAAGTAGGAGATCTTATCATCCTCCAGTGCCTCCCAACTGCAAACATTAGGTACACGTAAAACACAATTTTAGCGCAGTAAACGAATATGACACTGTGTACATGCAGAGCGTAAATGAGTTCATAAACCATGTTGCCACACTATGTTGCGTAAGTGACTTAGAAGAGGGCATGCTAAAATCAATCCTAGAGAGGAATTGATTGTAATCAATCACTTTTATAATATTAGAATTATTCAATTATAAAATGAAAGAAAAGTAAATACTATATTATTATTAGTATTATTAATAGTATTATTAATAAAGGGAAAAAAATATTTTCAAATTTTTATTTATTTTAAATTTTAAAATGAAATTAATATTATATATTTTACTTAAATTTATTTTTTATATTTTTTTTCTGATTAGGGTGATGAACAATGTTGGGGCAAGCTCACCACACAACCATCTCACATAAAATTTATGAGGGGTGGAGTGGCCATCCTCCCACATACAGATTGATGTGAACTCTTCTTATTTAAGTTATGCATATATCAAGATTTTATTTTGAAGTTAGCTCCATATACATAACACTCCTAATGTGAGTTATATGTTGTAAATTAGTCCCTACCCTGGTGCAGGTGGGATTTCCTCTGCAACAATGTCGCATCAAGGGGCTTTTGTACACTAATTCACTTTCCTTCTCTGAGAATTTCCTTGTATTTTTTCTAGAATTGGACATGCATGCTCAAGACAATTGAGCTGTAGTGGTTTGGATCTATCCACAATTTGCATTAGGAAATTACTATTGCTCAACTAAGCAATTAAGGAGAGAGTGTAATGGTAATTTACTGGGCACATGTCGTTGTGTTGTTGAATTTCTCCTTAAGAGGTTGTGGCTTCCTTTGCAGCTAGGTTTTCCTCTAGTTGTGGATTCTACACCATATTTCATCATCCACCATTTGAAGGTTGGGTCATCACGGGTTGTGATATTTGGGATACTCACTGTGACTCTTAGCTTTGTTCATTTTTCCTTTGCCCATATCTTTGTTGGTTGTAGCTCAAATTGGTATTCTATAGTTGTTGGATTTTGGATTGGAGAATTATGGTGGGATGTGGTTCAATCTATTGTCATGTTAGATGTCCTCTTCGTCCTCTCTTTCCTATCTCCCTTCTATTTCTATTCAAGCCTCCTTCCTATTCTTGCCTTTTCATTTTGCTGGATATCCTCTACCTTTGATTCCCTTCCCTTGGAATTATGATCCCCAATATTTTCACACGGCATTCCTTTTTTTCAAGGTGCATGCCTCGGAAGCACATGCATAACCACCAAGGAGATGGTTTGGGGCGGGGGGCGGGGGGATAGAGGGGTGCCATGGACCTAAGGGGTAGAAATTAAGCCCATAAATAGGCTTAGGAGGATGCAACCATCTACCAATCTTGTCCCCTCTAATGTCTGCGGTGATATCCCTCATATTAATTCCATTTTTATTGATGATTTTCAAAATTTATCTAACTCTAACATCCTTGAGGAGGTATCCCATCAGGTTCCTCACCCTGGTGACACTAGAGGAAGGTTGAAAAGGTGTCTCAACTCTATTACTCTTCATTAGTAGTTATGAAGGAGAACCAAGAGGAGGAATATGGCATATTTTCTACCTTGAATGATATCAATTGTCCCCAGAAATTCCAACGATCATGCTTAGAGACTTTGAATTCTCATAATTGACCTGCAAACCCATCTCTTGTGTGAGGTAAAACTTCCATCTCTACGCTCCAGTGCTAAAGATCCTTCTCTAGTGACTTATTGGGACACTTGATTTTCTACTATATACCTCAACGACATTTCTCTTTATAGTTTCATACTTGATAGACATTTTTCCATATAATAAAGATCCTTCTCTAGTGACTTCTTGGGACACTTTGATTTTCTATTATGTACCTCAATGACATTTCTCTTTACGGTTTTATAGTTGATAGACATTTTTCCTTATAGTAAATGTTTTTGTCTTAGTATGACTTTCTCCTCTTATTTCTTTTATGGGAAATTAAAACCACCTATAATAATGTAAGAAATAACATGGACAATTGATAATTATATTTTGATGTTTTGAGGTAATACAAATTTAAATTATATATATATATATATATATATATATATATATATATATATATATATATATATATAGATATATATATTTAAATTTGTATTAATAATATTTTATATTTAATTTAAAATAATTTATTTGTAATATCTATTATTATTACAAATTTATATTTTATGAGTATATTTTATCTCATTTTATATAAATACATATTACTTTTAAAATATATTAATATATAAATATTAATGTATAAAAAGTGAGTGGATTTTTAATAAGAAAAATATATTGTTTATATTTTCGAGAGAAATAACATAGAGAACAAAGGGTCTACGTTATTTTTTTGGAAAATATAAACATTATATCATGACTCACAGAAGCATAAAATCTGAGAAAAAATTTATAGATAAATATTATTAATGTTACACTATAATGAATTGATGAAATAATTTTTTTAGGAATTTGAAAATATAATTTCAAGCAAGATTGTGATTTCTTACTGTTAAATTACAATTTTAAATACATAAACAGATTTATCACTCAGGTATTTAATTAAACTAAACAATTATTATTATATATATATATATATATATATATATATATATATATATATATATATAGATATATATATATATATATATTTTATATTATTATATATTTGATATAATATAATATTTAATAATATAAAATTCACTCTACTTCTTTCTCTTTAAACATATGAACATATTTTACTATAAAATTCACAATATAAATATCTAAGTTTATTATATTATAAAATTGACAACATAAATATTTGAATTCCTTCATCTAAGTATCGAAATATTACAAATATATTTGCATTAAAAAAAGTATTACAAACATTTTGTCTAGTTACATGAAGTAGTAGATCCATATCAGTTAAAAAAAAAGAAAAGACCTTGGTAGATTTAGATATTTTTTCTTAATTACCTTATAACTAGCTTTATCACCCTTGTTTCAAACATGTTTCCAACTTCTCTTTTCGTTTATCTTTTTTTTCACTTCATTTTTATTTTTTATTCAGAGCATTTTCTTTATCTTGCTCATTGTCACGCTTTCTCTCCTTACCTTGAGTAGCCCCATTTGCAGTTTTTTCTTCTTCAATCTTCTTGCCTCTATTTGTACTTCTTTTTTCTCAATTTTTTTGGACAATTTTTTCTTCTACATCATTTCTCTCTTCCTCCACTGTTTTCTTTTCTTTTGTTCCTTCACTTCAAGCTTGGCTTCTATTTTGGTGTTGTTTCTTTCACTTCTTTCTCTTCCTTCTCCTCCTTGTCCACCTTATTTTCCTCAATCCTTGTTTATTTAAATTATTCTTCACCTTATTCTTATGTGATTTTTCCACCATTGTTGAGCAAAAGCAAGTTGAGTGGGGTCCTTAGGAGAGTCCGTTTAAATCTGAACCTCCATTATGTGTTAGAATTATGTTATTTCTTATCTTAAAGAAAAAGCAGGTTGAGTGGGGTCATTAGGAGAGTCTGTTTAAATCAGAACCTCCATTATGTGTTGGAATTATGTTATTTCTTATCTTAAAAGGGATACAAGTAGACTAGAAATATCCTTTCTCCTTTTGAATAACAAGTAACTAGAAATTTCCTTTCTCGTTTTGAGTAACAAGTAATTAGAAATCTCATTTCTCAATTTTAGGTAATTTATTAGGAAAAACTAAACAAATATATGGTAAAGTCTCATTTTCAACTAAACAAATATATGGTAAAGTCTCATTTTCAATTTTAAGTAAGATGTTTAAAATATTTTTATTTTTATATTTATTTTATTTATTTGAAAATCTAATTTCAAAAATAATTAATTTTTTCAAATATATATCAATATAATTTATGATCGTCATCTAATTCATATGTTTTTTTATAGTAATATATATATCTTTCTTTTAAAATAATTTTTTAAAAATATTTAAAATTTACATGTAAAATATAAATATTAAAAGAGTATTAAAATGAAAAAGTGTTTCAAAATATAAATCAACAATGGGAGAATGATCATTCTCGTTATCCTTTATAATAAATTTGGCTAGTAACAAAATATTAAAATTTTAAATTAATAAACTTTTAAAAATATTTAAAAGTTATATGTAAAATATAAATATTAAAATGTAGAAGTGTTTCAATTTAACTAGTTGTTTCATCTCCTTCATTTATTAGTGACTTGGTAGTTGCTTTCATCTCCTTCGTTTATTAGTGACTTGGAAGAAGGCATGGTAATATCAATGCTACAAAGGGAATTGATTGCAATCAATCACTACTTTATATTACAAAAAAAAATAATTATAAAACTGGAAAAAACTAAATATTATATTAATGTACAAAAGGATTTTTTTTTTCCAAATTTTGATTTATTTTATATTTTAAAATTGAATTAATATTATGTATTTTATTAAGGTTTGGGAAACAAAATAACATTATTCTGTTCAGCTAGTGTTTTGTGTTTTGTAGAAGTTATAGTAGTTTGTAGAAGTTGGCAGGTGGTTGTAGTAATTTTTGCCAAATCTAAGCTACAAAACCATGTGAGATGTCATCATCCTCTATTCTAGTCACTTCATGAGCGACCCACGACAGGGGGAGGGTTCTTGTCAAGCCCACGAGTTGCGGATGTGATGTGCGACGAGTTGCGTGAGCGCTCTTAGTTAAACATGACGATCCAGGTGAGCAACGAGTTGGCGGGTGCAACGAGTCGGCAAGCGGGCGCGTTGGTTGCGATGTTTCATTGAGACGATTGGATGAGTTAGAGGAGAGCGACGAGCTAGGGTGGTCGGTTAAAGTCGCTTGAGGCATGAGTGCGACGAGCCAACGAAGAAGTCGAACAATTGAATGTTGAGAATTTGGCTAAGTATGACAACTTTGCAAAGGCGAACTTATATCGTGTGAAGTTGGGCATGTGGACCTGGTGGGACGATGGTGTAGGCGAGCCGACGTGAAGGGTGGTCGAACTGACATGAGATGTGGGTGAGTTAGCCAAATTGACAGGTTGACTTGAACCATCCATGACGAAGCATATATATTGGCAGATGTTTTGATGGAGAAATAAATCAAGTTTGATCATCATAAGTTCAATAAGTGGAAGCCAAGGGTGAAGGGCGAGCTAGAGGGTTGGGCACATAAGGCAAGGCGAGGTGCAAGTGGTGGTCTAGCCGAAGCACCAGGATGGGACAAATAGAAACACGGAGTTTGGCTGAGCGAGCCACAGGTTGGGTAGGCGACCGATGAAGGGTGCGCTACATGACGGGCGAACCAGCGAGTCGGGTAAGGCGGGCGACCCGCGAGAGGGCACATTGTATGCTGACAAGTTGGGCTAAATGAGTGGTCTGCGGTCCGGTGGTGACAGGTCGGTGGGCGAGTCTGCAGTTAGAACTATGGGAGAGCGAACTGTAACCGGATAGGCACACGATAGTGCAGGCGAGTGTTGCGGTAGAGCAGGGCAAGGGTACACAAAGTGCAGGCGAGTGTTGAGCGAAGGGCCAAGTAGCGAGTGAGCGTTGAGTGGGCGACACGCCGTGGGCAGGCCTGAATGAACAGGCAAGTTTGCTGAATGTGATGGGCGATAGACTAGTTGCAACGACGAGTGGTGCAGAGGATAGCCCGAGGGTGGGTACCTCTGCCCGATGATTTGGGCGACCTGACCCGGTGAGGGTGGGTGCTCCTGAACGAAGGTTCGGGTAGGCTGCACAGTGTGGGCCGAAAATGTGTATTTTGGTAAATTTTCCGAGAAAGAAGTTGGGGTTCCTCTCCAAGGACTGTAATTGTATATTTTGAAGAATTATCATTATTATTGTGGGCATACTCATATTCAAGGAGTTGCCCCTCTTGTTAAATATTGTATCCGTTGTGCATATGTCTAAAATGACAATGATGATGAAAGATGTTTAATTGAATGTTTCTGTTGTGTTATGAATGTTAATACTTAGAAAGTGAAAAATAAACTAAGTATGGAATGTTAGGTGCAGTCCACACTTGAAAGTATTGTTGAAAAGAAATTGGGTGGTGGTGCCGAACCTCCTATGAGTGGTTGAAAGACTATCGTCAGGATAGGGGCATGATAGTTTTCCTCCTAGTGCCATACAGTTAATGAATCAAATAATGGAACGAGAGGAGCGTATAACTCAGCCACTGGAGGAAAGGAAAATCAAATAATGGAACGAGAGGAGCTTCTAGCTAAGCAACTGGAGGAAAGGAAAATGAAGAGTCACCTATGATAAGGGCTTTGTGGCAAGCAAGAAACTGAGTGTGTTTCTTGCAGAAAACCACCCAAAATAAAAAAAATTGTGATTCCAAAAAACCATTTAGAAAAGACCTAACAATTCATGAAATTTCATGTCCTCATTTGTAAAATCATGGGAATGTTACCCAAAGAACAAGAAATTATTCAATCGATCCAAACAAAATGGAACCCCAATGGGCCAATCAAGCTTAGGTTAAGAGAATAAGGTTTTCTTATAGTTCTTTTCATAGATCTAACATATTGGAAAAGGGTATTTGATAACACACCCTATTTCATGAACAATATTCCTTTTTTAATGAGAAGTATGTTATAATTCGGAGAACGAGCACAACCCCAGTATGGGTGTGTTTCCTCATTTCCAAAAGACTTCTAGATACTCGATATTTTAAAAGAAATTGGTAATTTTATAGGAAAATTTATGAATATCTTGAATATTACAAAGAGAAGGAGACATGCATGCTACACCCGGATTTTTCCCCATGTGAACATTTCACAACCCTTGCTAAAATCAATTGACTTGAAATATAATGACACAATTTGGACCTAGCCTTTGGATTATCAACATGTGTCATTCAAATTTCGTTGATGCCATGAATATGTCCATTTGTTTAGAGATTTTCCATTCATAGTAGCGTAAGCGAAAAAGATAAAAGAGAAGAAAGACGAAGAATACTTGTATCTGTGTTTTGCCGGGAAGGATTGAATATTTGTATCTGTGTTTTGTCCCTCACAAGATTCGATGTCATCGGATTTCGTTGACGTTCAATGTGATCACATTTCATTAACTTTTCGTTGCCATCAGGAAAGTCTCTACCCAAAGTTTTTAATTTTTTTTGGAGGTAAGAAAATTTATAATAATTTAATGGTCTAATTTTATAATTTAATTCTCAAATCAGCAATAAAGATAATAATATTGAGTTGTTATTTATTAATGTAACAACTCATTCAAAATTAACTCAATTTGAATTTCTTCTTAAATATTATAATATAAAATTTGAAATAAATTTTACAATTTTTCAAATTTAAAAATAATAATCATCAATTATTTATCTCCATATAAATATTATATATATATATATATATATATATATATATATATATATATATATTATATAAATATATATATATTTTAAAACATTACCAATTTCAAACAATGTCCTCAATCCATATATTTGGACATTGAATTTACAAGTTCAAAATGTTTTCACCTATCTTACCCCATATCAATGGGCTTGGCACTTTTGTTTTTAAACTATTTTCACAAGAAATCCATATATTTGGACATTAAATTTACAAGTTCAAATTGTTTTCACATTTCATTATTAACCGTTTCCAAATATTTATATTCATGGTTAAATATTAAAAAAAATAAAATTAATTTTGTTGTTTCAAACTTTACCTCGAAAATTGTCAATGTTACAATTAATTTAAGACATTATTAAACATGTGTAATATGCACCATTGTTGTCTAGTAACTGCCTCTTATAACATTATTAAACATGTGTTATATGCTAATGCAACATTGTTGTTTAATAACTACTTCTTATACACAAACTATCTTAATAACTGCTTTTTATAAAAAAAAAATGATAATTAAATTAAACAAATATAATTGAGTAAAATTATTCCTCATTTCTTTTTTTTAAATGATAACAATTGAACAATAAAAATTAGTAATAATTACTTAAAATTTATAACTTCTTTAATATAAGTGAATATTAAATTTATAAAAATTTATAATAGAGAGATTATCACCTAACACTTAGTAATTAATATCTATACAATTAATTGCAATATCTATATATATATATATATATATATATAAATAAAATTAAAAAGTTACGATAAGCTAATGCCATAATTACATGAGTTTAACCAGATAGAAGGAAAAAAAAAAATAATAATAATTCAATGAAAATGGAAAGTTCATATACTCACTCTCCCACTTCCACTATAAATAAAGTTGTTTTTTTCTTACTCGGACTTTTCAAAATAGTGCATTTCTTTTGGGAAGAAATTAATTCATCTATAAATAAAGTTGTTTTTGTCTTACTCGGACTTTTCAAAATAGTGCATTTCTTTTGGGAAGAAATTAATTCAATAAAAATGAAAAGTTTATATAATGATTCTCTCACTTCTATTGATTTTGTTATACTTGGACTTTTCAAAGTAATATATATTTTTTTGGAGGGAACATTTGTTTAAATAATTTAAAAAAAACTCTCAAAATTACACTGATATTACTAAGTTTTTTATATAAAATAAGATGTTTTTTATATAAAATAAGATTCTACTTTAAATTTTTACAATTTAATATGTAAATTGTATAAAAACTTACTATATTATTATATTTTAGGGTTAAAATTAGAATGGAAACATTACCAAAATCTAAATTCTAAAGCTGGAATGTAGAATCATGTTTATCAAATAAAAGAAAACTCATGAACCTTTAGCCTTTGCATTGTTGTCAGCGTCTCATTTAAAAAAATTTAAATTTCAGTAACTAGTCATGAATGGTGACTTACAAACTTGATATTTTGACATGATTAGGAGAATTACCTTCATTGTTTAATTATTTTTTATTGAGTTTAAATTCCAACTTGTTTCTCCATTCACACACTTATTTTTTGACTTTGAATTCCAATTTGTTTCTCCATTCACACACTTTGATAAGATGTTTAGGAGACATGAGACCTTATAAAAATTAGAGTTAAATGCTTATTTGATTTATAAATCGGTTATGCATGTCACTTTTCCAATTTTCCAATTTGCCAATAAAGTTGATGCCGTGAATGTTACTTTTCCAATTTGCCAATAAAGTATGCCATGAATATTACTGGAAAGTTTATATTGGTAGAACACCCTAATCACCAAAGTCAAATCATTAACCTATTATTGAAAAGCACTTGATTTTGCAAAAATAAAAACAACAACCAATACTATTTCCAAATCTCATTCTTATGCGTATATTTAACTATGAAGGTATTATTCAAATATCAGGGATTTTTTTTCATGCCATTAAAATAATATTGAAAAGTTATTAATTTTGTTTATCATTTATTTACCTTATTTTATAAGGTTGATTTAACTATAAAGATATTATTCAAATATCAGAGTTTTTTTTCATGTCATTAAAATAATATTGATAAGTTATTAACTTTGTTTATCATCTATTTACCTTTGTTTATCATCTATTTACCTTATTTTATAAGGATGATTTGATGAATGTATTAAAATTTCATAAATATTGAGACATGATATGATGTGTACTACTATGACATTTGGTGATATATAATTTTTATTTTTATTTTTTTAATAAATTTAATTTCTTACAAATTCTCTTTATAACCCATAAAACTAGTTTTTTTTTGTCTATATGAAGTAATGAAAAAATAGAAATTTAAATTTTCAAATTTTATTTTTAATTTGCAAAATATTCACTTTAATATTTGTTTTTTCAAAAACTTTAATAAACATTATAAAATTTATTTTAAATTTTCAAACTAATTGAAAATCAAGCATTTTGACTAAAATTGATTACAATATAACGTGCCTATGTGCTGGTATAATAACCTACAACATTATTAAAAGGTGATAACATGGAAGAATTCAATGTTTTGTTTCATCAACACATCACATTATCAGTTTTGTCAATAATAGTGGACACAGTCCATGTTGCTAAGGGCTATCAATATTTTTGGAGCTATAGCTCCATGAATGCATTGGGGTAGTATATGCCAACCTTAAGATTTAGGCAAGTACAAAATCTAAGGGTTGGCATATAATGCCCCTGTGCATTAATGGAGTTATAGCTCCAAAAATATTAGTTTTCGTTGCTAAGATTAATGGTGATTTGGAACTGTGTCAGATCATCATCCACTAACACCCTTTGATGATGACTCCAAATGGAGATACTAGGTACAATGGGTAGAGTTATAAGATTTGAAAAGGGGAGGACTTGGGGACTGTTTAGTTTAAGAAGAATATAGGGTGGTTGGTTGTAAACAAATCATATATTAGGTAGAGTTATAAAATGCGAAAAGGGAGGAATTGGGACTATTTATTTTAAGAAGGATATAGGGTGGTTGGTTGGAAACAACTTAGGATTCGCAGTGATAGGTGAATGGAGCTCGACATGTGTTCTTGTTTGATGCAGGAAATCAAGTGCAATTATAGATGAAGAGCAGATGAAATGGGTGTGAGGCAAGAAGATCGACCAAGATCATAATTAGTGTTTTATTATCGTCATGATATATCTTCCCTGCTTTTCTGCGGTTTTGGGGCTTAAGAACTTTTGATTTTTCGGGTTCACTATATTTTGCGTAATGAAATCTAAAGCATATGGTAGGTGTTATGAGTTTAAGATAAGGGTCAGGTGTTATTGTTGTATATGCATTATCTTTATCTTTATCATTATATCTTTTGCATAATTAGGGATTCATTTCTAGAAACATGGCTACAGGGTTGGTACTAAAGGGCGTTGATACCTTAGCAAGTATAAGTTCCTCTTTTATATAAGAGACATTGTATAGGAGGAAAATTTCTAAATCATATTTCCCACTTCCTAAGCCCAGGGTTTCTGACAAACCTTAGCACAATAGTGCAAATGGGGCTTGGGGTTTCTGATAACCCCCAATATGGGGTTTGGGCTAGTTAGGGGTAGGTATCTCGGAGTCCCAACCAAAATAGGCAAGTGTTTCTTTTAAAGACACGAGGGACATTGGTGAGGAACAAAAGGTTCCGTAAAGGTATAAAAACCCGTGAAGTGAAGCACACACTCACCGTGGGAAGAGATGTTGACATGAGAAGGGTTACCAGTCTGATGTCTAGAGTATTGGTGGCTAAATTATTTTACATGGCTCATAGCAAGGCACAAATCCAAAATTTAGTAACACAACACTGGAAACCTTTGATCAGCTATACCCCTAGTGTCAGTCTCCTTGCTGAATAACTAACTCCATTTCCATTTTTAGGACAAAGGAGACCTAGACATGATTTTCAAGAAGAATTGGGTTATTGGTCGTGGTTACCATTGGCTACAAAGATGGCATGAGTGTTTAAATCCATTTTTGGAGAAACCTGACTCTCAAAACCTTTGGGTTAATATGCTTGGTTTTCCTTGGATATCTAGACCCGTCAGATAATTATTAAGCTAGCCAAAAAATTCGAAGGGTTTGTGTATTTTGATTACGTGTCTTTGGTTTCTTTTGACAAAAGGGTCCTATGTTTCTTGCTGGAGTTGGATGTTTCTTATGGACTTTTAGTTGAGTTGGAGATTATTCTAGGGGAAATGTTTTTCAGTCAATGGTTAGACTACTGGAATGTTTTGTTTATATGCCTATGATGCCATCAACCTGGTCACCTTAAAGCAACATGTCGTTCCAAGATTAGGAAGTGCTCCAAGTACTGAGTTGCTCTTAAACCTGGACTATGCCATGTTTCTCTAAGTGGTTTAGAATATTTGACTAGTTTTAATGAGATGGGGCTTAAAATCCCTAGTCTGGGGGAGAGGATATCTATTTTTCCTTAGTTTGGAGTAGTTTAGTCTATTAGTTTTCAGGACCAATAGGTCTACTGCAATGGGGGGGTTAGTCATTCCCTTGTAGTGGCTTCTAATATGTTAGTAGATGATTTGGGTGCCCTTAATATGCTCCCTAAGGGAAATTTTACTGAGGAGATATTGGTTAACAAGGCTTGAGGTACTATACATGTTGTGGATGAGGTGTTTGTGTCTCTGGCCATTGTATCCTCTTGCCCCGGTTTTGTGGAGGGGGGACTCCCTTAATCTTCTAGTGTTGTTGGGTCTACAAAATTAAAGAGGATCCTATCGTTAGTATGTGGGGTGAACTTGCTCACTCTAGTGACCTATCTTTTGATGGTTCTCATCCATTTACTAGGCATGCTTCTTTGGTGGCCCCTTCTACCATAGTAACATGAAAAATTTCCTACTCTGAGTAGGAATCCCTCTCTTCCTACTAAACAGTTTCACCCTCACGACTATGTTATTTCTCAAAACCCTCTTTTAAGAACTTCTGGCACCCCTTATACTTCTTTGTTTACCTTCGGTCTTTTCAATCAGTGTAAATTTTTTTAGCCCCTCAAAAATGTGTCATGAACACCCTCTTCCCTCTGTACAACCTCTTCCTCCCCTGAATCCTCAACATTCTTTTTACCTTGAGAAGGGGGTCTCTTCTATATCTGGTTCGTACTCCTTTAACCCCTTGACCCCGAGAGGTTGCAATCTAAAGAGGGATCTTTAAGGAGGTCACAAATACTTATGTTAACCATAGGGAAATTAGAGTGGAGAATCCCTCTAATGAGTGTTCATAATGATCATGATTTACTATAACATCTAGGGAGTTGGGTGCCTTTCCAATAAACATGCTCTTCATAGACTAGTTGGTCTCCACAAACCCTTTGTGATATATATTCAAGAAACTATGGTGTGAAGCTATAAAGCTAGGGAGGACTTTCATAAGATTTGTCCTGGGTGGTATATATGCTTTGTTGATGATGTGGGACACTCTGTGGGTCTACTTGACATGTGGAACACATATGATATTGTTCTTAGACCCTTATTTTCCAAGGCTGGTATAATTTTGGATGGTCATATTAGAGGATTGGAGAGACTTGTCTTGCTTGTCAATTGTTATGGGTCATATGAGGATATAGAGGTGTTTTGGAGATAGATTAAGGAAAGTGGTTTAATGTATGAAAACTCACTCATTTAGCTAGGGACTTGAACTTCATCACTTCTGCTAGTGAAGTTTTGGGGGTTAATGCTCAGACTGAACCTCTTTCCCCAATTTTCTTTCAACTAATTCAGGATTCCGACCTTATTTATGTCTGTCCAATACCTCTAGCCCCTACCTAGATGAATAGGAAGCTGGAGAATCATGCGATTGCTTAAATGTTGGACCATTTTCTAATAGTTTAACCCTCGACTACTAGGATGGGAAATTTTTGGTCCTAGATCTATTCGAAGGGCATATATAATCATTTTCTTGTCTTTGTACAACTAGTTTTTAATGCTTCCCCCATCAGGTTTCCTTTCATGTTCGACCGCTCCTAGATAAAAGATGATTCCTTCATCTATTTGGTTAGTTCCTATTGGAAGGATTTTTCATTTGGGCCCTCACATTTTCTATGGAATCTTGGGTTTCCAAAATGAAGGAACTTAAAAAAAAGGTAAAAATTTATGCTAAGAATAAAAAAATTAAGCGATAGAGGGAGTTGGGCTCTATTGAATTAGAGTACACGACCACCTTTCAAGTCTATACCTCCTCAAATTTTCCTAATGAAGTGAAAGTGTATATATGTAATATAGAAGATCGAAAAGTCCCGTTACTTAAAGATATCAAGGAGGAGTGGCAATTGAAAATCAGAGCTATCTGGGTTAAGGAAGGAGGTGGAAACGCCAATTTTTTCCATAAATTTGCAAACTTTAAGAGAGTTACAAACTCTATTTGAGACATAAAGGATGTTGACATAAATACTTGTAGCTCATGAGTGGAATTGGAGGAGGTTTCAAAGACTCACCTTTGTATCCTTTCGAAAGATTTAGGAAAAAAAATCAATTTCATCATAGTGTCATGTTATACATCACTTTCCTCGCTTCTTCTGAGAGTAGGACTTAACTACTCATGTAGATTTGGCTCATGTCTAGCCCGAAGCTGATAGAGCTACCATCTTCATCGAACACATTCAACACATCCACCAGCAGGTGCATGAAATATTTGAAATATCAAATGCTAAGTACAAACAATGTCATGATCAACATCAGGTGCCACACAAGTTCTAGGTGGGTGACAATGTTAGGTTACATTTGCAGAAGGAGTGCCTCACTGGGGCCCACCACAGGCTTCATGCACTTTGAAATTGGCCTTACACCATCACTAAGGTTGTAGGAGACAACGCTTTTGAGCTCAACAATCCATCATTCCTTCGCATGCACCTAGTATTCAATGTGGACCTGTTGCAACCATACTTTCCCCCATTACTGAACACATCTGACGTTGGTGAATAGCTAACACCAACAGATCTCAACCCAAGTTATATCGAATAGGACACGACTAATAGGATCATGGACAAAAAGTAAAAGACACTCGCCAATAGAGGATCTATCTATATCGATTTGTCAAATCAAGACAAGTCCTTCACCAGGGCAAATGGTTCACCAGGGACCAGGTTCAATAGAAATTTACTCACCTCATGGAGGCTCTGCATGCAATGGGGTCCATTACTTCCTAAGGGGGGAGGACTGATCCATGTGGATATTAGTGGCCACCTGCCTATTCTACTTGAACATGGTGGATATTGGTGCGCATCCTAAACCCATGAATGAACTTCATTTTTGCTTCGACAGTTTACCTTGTCCCCTTAATGATCTTTCTCTCTTATTTGAGCGCACGAGCACACCTTGAAGGCCTATTGTTAGCCTTGATCTCCCTACATGCTCTGACAATGTGCCCTCCATGTTTTGATGCATATTAATTGCATATACAAGTAACAATATCCCGTCTTTAATAGGCTTATACTCTTAGATACATTTGCTATCTTTTGAATATGATCTTCTAAATTATTTCTTGTGATAGATAAAAGATTTTGTAAAGCTAATCTTTGTTGCCATGAGTGTGCTTCCACAAATAGGTGTTCCACCTACTAGTCTCATTACTCTCTCATCATCTGTTGGAATGATGCCTCACACTACCCGTCGATTGGCCTCAAAAGAAGCTTCAGAAGCATGCACTAAAGAAGCAATGGAATTTATAAAGCCCACCATTCCTATTCTTACAGATACACCGTGTTTCTTAGACAAATATATCGAGGTCACGTGGAGAGATATTAAAGACACATTCATGCAAAAGCAGTTCCCTAAATATTTGGAAGATAAGGAAGTATACATCAACATTAAACGGTCTAGGATACACATGATTGCATGCAAGTTCCCAGTCATATCTTTTGTAGATGTAATTGAGTGGATTCTATCACATATGCATGATTCATATCTGGTGCTTCATAGTGAAAGTGGTGGTCAACTTACCACCCACTATGGGGAGGACATGAAAACTTATTACAAGATGTTGAAGCCCACAGAGTATGCCACCAACAACTTCTACACTAGATGGGTCGATCTTGATACAAGTGACATCATCAAGTCTTGATGTCAAGAGCTCGCCAAATTCTGACACCACCTGAGTTTAGTCTACCCGACTAGGATTCTTAGGGAGATGTACCAGTACCTTGTTTCCATGTGTTGTAGGTTTCATAGGTAGAATAGCATTGATGTATTTGAAGAGAATTGGATATTTATGCTTAACTTGGTTGTTCCCATGGAAAAATATTCAATTGGGAATATATACTTTCTTTTGAGTTGTAGTGTCATGTTGGGAAAACTAAAGCATCTATATGGTCAAACCAGGCATGAGAGTTTTTTATTTCATCATTTCTATTAGATGGGATCTATGCACGATATGCATTCCCATTGATGTATTGGAACTGGACCCCACAGGATATGTTTCTAGTTTACTTCCATTGCATGGTGTTGTCAGATTTGAGTTTAAGAGGGGCATATGACAGATTACCAGAGAATTTCTTCATAGTCATATTTAAGATGATATACGAGATTGATCCTCCTTGCATTACCAACTAGGTGAAGGAGTCAATACATGATGTCATGGATTGGTTTGCTATAACACCATAAGGTACATATATAAGATGCTTTGGATGTCAATTTTCTCCTCATATTATGCTGCAATATGTAACTAACAATGTGGTCTTACAAGAAGTTGCTTATCAATTGAATAAAGGGTTATCAAGAGTTATTCATAGAAGGAAGAAGGCCCCTTGGCCCACTTACCCTTTGAGGATCATGATGTATGATTTGAAAACCCACAAGGAAAAAGATGCATAAATACAAGAGCTAGACCTCTTGCACTTTGCAGTGAAGGAATTTCATGCGTATGACTCCTGCAGAGTGTGCACACAACATTGTGACGGGATTGGTTTTTCTTGGGGGTATACATCAATAACTACTAGAGAAGATGAAAAGGTGAAGAACTAGTAAAGTGCACTAAGAAAGACATCCAGGAATTGAAATTGGTTTCCCCCAAGTTCCACCAGCTCAAGATGTACAGGTATAGGAGGCACCACAAGTAAATGCTCAAGTAAGGAGTGTATCTCCCTAGAAAAGGATCAAGCATGATCCAATGACAGAAAGTAGCAGGAAATGGAAAGTTGATCCATTGAATAAGGGAGATATTGAAGCTAAATAGGAAAAGAGAGAATTAAAGTCAAAGATGCAATAGGAAGAAGAGGAGAAGAGGAAGCAAGATGAATTTCGTAGAAAGAAACATGAAGAAGGATGACAAAGGTAGTCACATGAGGAGGAAGCAACATAGAGGCTGGAAGAAGAACAAATGACACACGAAATAGAAGAATAATTGGAGGAAGATTGATTCAGGTGGATATTGGTGGCCACCCACCTATTCCATTTGGACCCCCACCATTGTTTCTTTCATTTTTTTCAATTTCATTAATTGTAGCATAGTTTACTATTTTCAACAGTTTTTTGGGTCTTGAACTTTCGAAGTTGTTTTGAGGCCCTAAACGATATTTTTTTGGAAAATCATCAATGGTGAATATGGGATTTTAACTTGATATTCACTATCAACAGTTATATTCTTCGGATAGATATTTCTAACGAGGTATCGTGTGCGTCAAATGAAGATCATATGCCAAAGTTACAACTCCGGGAAGTTGATGTACCCATTTATCCCAACGGGGCCCATATTTTGGTGTTTCATCTCCTAAGGTTAGGGATTTGTATTTTTTTGGGTTTTCCATTATTTTGAATAATAAATAGGCCATTAAGCCTCATTGTAACATATTTGAGAGGCATGTAGATGCCACACCTCTTCTCAGAGATAAGCTATCATCGACTAAGCTAGCTTATTTCCATTATGTATGTAAGCATATTTAAGTTCTATGATATTAATGAAATTAAGTTTTATTCCTACTGCCTCTCTTTGTTTATGGTTAAATCTGTAATTTTTTGTGTTCCAGTTTAAATTTGGATGAGTGGTATCAAAGCGATCTTCTCTTTCTCGATCCTTCTTTGCATGTCCCCAACGAAGTCAGGGTATAGGGAATTAGGGCTCGATCTAGTTGAACCTTTGCAAGATCAGCCTCGCAAACCCCGACAATCGCCCATGGGGGAAGAAAAGAAAGATGAGGGAGCATGAGATCTTATCAAAATATTGCTTGAGGAGGCCCTCGAGAAGCAAAGAAACACGATCATGGATAACTTTGCCTGAATCCTTCAACGTTTACCCATCGATGGCACATCCACATCCAACAACCACTCTTCAGGCACCACCCCTTTTAAGGTACAAGAAAAATTTGACATCCCCATATTTTAGGGCCAAATAGATGTAGACGCCATAGATAAATGGTTAAATCTGCTAGAAGGATATTTTTCTCTTCATGATTTTTCCAGTTGGCAAAATATTACTTTTTCTCTTCTCAAAGCCACCCCCCACGAAAAGGATTGGTGGGAAACCTACTGTGAGCAGAAGGATGAAAGTAAGCCCTCACTATTTTCAGTTGTACCCACTTGGAATTCATTCCGGGATGCCATCAAGGAGCAGTACTACTCTATCAGGAGCTATGAGGATAAATACATAAAGTGGACCATGCTGCGGTAGGGAAGGGACCAAGGCGTGCCAGATTTTACCAATTTTTTCCATACCCTTCGTACAAAGTTGGGTATCAAGAATTCTGAGAAACATTTGGTACTCAAGTACCACGACTGCCTACATAGTTACATCCATGATGAGATGGAGTTCCTAGACATCTCCTTGCTACGACGTACCAATATGCTATCAAGATCGAGTAGAAGCTTAAACAGAAAAAGAGAGAATTTGGATCTACGAATCCGAAGCAAGGGAGAGGTGCCCCCAAACCACAGAAAAAAGGACAAAGCCAAGGCGGGGTGACCCAAGATAGCCTTCCAAAGCTGCAAGCAAAGAATAGGATCACGAAGTTGAAGAAGGACAAGGGAAAGTGGTGTGAGTACTTGTTGTAGCGGCTGTAACCACCCTCCAAAATTTTTCCTTATCTCTTTTTTGGAGCCTCCCTACCAACCATCCTTAGCAGCATGTATTGCACTATCAAGTACATGAGCTTCATTGGTTTCCTAGCAGCTTGCCAGCCTGTGCATGATAGTTTGCTTCACTCCCCTCAAAAGCTGCTACTCCGGACTTCGTCCAGATGCTGACTAAGCAGCTCCCTCAGGAAATTGTGCAATTTTGGAGGGGAACCAGTCTTCCCTCAATAAATTGTGCAAATCTGATTAGCAGCCTGCTGGACTTAGAAACTGCACAATCCTGTTAGAAAACTTCCAAGTGAAAACTGCGGAATCTGGCATAGTAGGACAACTTAGCCCAAAAATTGTGCAATTCTGGGTAGCAATTAGCTGCTCCTCCCAGAAATTGCGCAATATCTCTAGATAGGCAGCCCAACTTCCTCCTAGAAATTGCGCAAAAATTCCCCTCAGTTAAGCAGGTTGTTACATGTGCCCTCAGTTTGACTGGTTCCACCTGGGATCGAGAAAACTTGACTTGCATACATGGGCTTCTTTTTCCCGAAATAGAAAAGAGCAACATGAAAAAAGAATCCGTAGATTTTAGGGAGCTATTTTTAGCAGTTGGAGGTTACATGCAAAGATCATTTTAAAAGCTTTCCTCCAAGTGTCGCATTTTCCTAGATTTGTGGCATGCGTGTCATGAGCCTCAAACTTATTTATTTGACGCTTTAGCTCATTCTTCACATCGATCTTGGAGCTCTGATATCCCACAACACATCCAGGAGTCTTCGACACATCCGACTCAACTATTTCCGTGTAAATTCGCTTTACTTCTCTTTTGCAACATTTTTGTTGCTTTTGTGTTTTGGCTTATGTGAATGTTGTTTGCTTGATTTCTATGAATGCTTGCTATCTTTTGCATGCATATTAGCTTGTACAAGCACCGTTTCAGTTTTTGTTAGCATCTCACTGTTGTTGCATGTATGACACTATTTTGCACAAACGGTCATCGATTCAGTGACTTGTTTCACACATATGCATGTTGTTCCATTTTCTGAATCTTGCATTCACTGTTTGCACGCATGATAATTCACTCTTTCTTACACTAAGTATCACCATGAATTCACATCTTCATTTGCTTTCAATTGCCCGTCGGCGGGTCTAGGCAACCTTGGCCCAGAGTCTGCCTCACCAAGACAACATTGTGCAATTCTGAGAGGGAAGGCTCTACCTTCCTCCCAGAAAATGCGCATTTATGGCCAGTGATTGTCCTCCGGTCTTGCCTTGTGCAATTCTGAGAGGTAGTGACTCCTAGCTCAAAAAATTGCGCAATGCAGTCCATTGGCCTGCATCACTTGCCAGCTGCAATTACACATTACATAATCCCAGCACCCAATAGGCCAGTCTGGATTGCGTATTTCGCAATTCCAGTAGTCAACTAGCCTCCCGATAGTCTGGATTTCGTTTTTCGCAACTCAACAGTTAGTCTCCTAGCCTCCTAGTGAAAATTGTGCAATCCTTGCCAGTCAATCCACAGGTATGTTGCATGGCGTTCTTCATGTTTGCTTTGGTTTTAGCTAATAGATTTCTTACCATGCATGTCACCATGTCTCCATATATAGCAGGTGTTCATCCATCTCTCAGCAATTCAGGATCAATGGCCTCCAAGAGAGCATGATCAGAGGACATCGACAGAAGCGCAACTCGAGCAGCAGTTGGGCAAGTGTATTCAAGTTTTCTGATCTATGAAGACACTAAGATGATCATAGACAAGGACATCAAGCTAAAGTGGCAAGAGGTCAATGATGCATTCTTAGGAACATTTGGGGAAGACCTCGAAGACCGCCAAGTCTATGTGAACATTCACAAGTCCGTCTTGTACTGGATTGCATGAAGGTATCTCGCATTCCCATGCATGGACATGATACATTGGACCGTCTCGCACACTGATCCTAAGACGATGACATTGAGCAGTTTTAGCATGACAAAGATTGCGACCTTCAAGGCACATAATTATCAGAATATGTACAATTTTTTTAAGCCAGTGATCACCATGGAGACACCCTTCTGCATACCTAGCAGGAATTCCAACTCCAGGGATATCTTGAAGAACGGGGTGAAGGAGCTAGCCAAATTTAGGATGACACCCTAATATATTTATAGGATCAAGATACTAGATAAGGCATATCAATACTTGGTCATCTTTGCATGTCACAAGTATGGCTAAGAGAGCACAGAGACCTTCCCGCACAATTGGGTGATCGTGTTGGACCAACTAACCAATGAAGGCAAAGCATGCAACTGGTCCAACACGTTGGCTCACAAGCTGAAGGAATAGGTAACAGGAGCTCGACAGCTGCCCAGAGGTCGACAACTAGAAATATACATGTTCGCTTACCTCTTGGATGCAATCTATGCCCGTTAGGAGTTCTCGGGCTTGAAGTGGGCATGGACATCAACGGAAAACTCTGTCAATACTTATTCTAAACTATTTTCTGAATGCAACTTTAGAGGAGTTATCACACAATTGTCAGATCATTTTGTCACCCCAGTGTACAAGATGATATTTGATCATGATCCACCTTGCATGTCAAAGGAAAACAATGGAGGCACTGATCGACATAGCGAATTGGTATGCCTCACCATCCGACACCTTCATATGGATGTACAACACAGATAAGCCTCCACATGTTTTGCTGAAATTTTCCATGGACAATCTCGTCATGCAAGAAATATCATACCACATCTCGGCAGGACTGTCAGCTAGGCTGCAGCAGAAGAAGAAGGAACCTTGGCCCACTCTTCCTTTGTGGATCAGGTTGTACGAGATACAGAACCTCAAGCATGCAGATGTCGAAATAGAGGAGATCAAGACATATCCTTTCGATGTTCGAATTTTTAATCCGTATGACCCGCATTGTATTGTGAAAGATCATTGTGCGAGAGTATAGTTTCAATTGATCCACGGGGCATGTAATTGGGCGGAGGAAGACCCATGGAGATATTGTTACAACTTCTCTAGGCCTAATGAACCGATCGACATCGCTATGGAATGGTAAGCGAAGCAACATCTAGGAGAGAACCACCAATAGTAGCAGCAGAGGTAAACATATTGTTTTTCAGTTATAATTTATTTCTCAATATATTTACAACACATAGATAAATTTAAGAGAGAGGAAAAATATGGAGGAAATGAGCAACTCTCAGGTGAGCCGAGCTCAACCTGAAGAGTGCCTGCACAAAACTTCATATCATTCACCAAATAATTTGTACATAAATAAGATCAGAAATATGTTGAGGAAATTGAACAAATTCCTCAAAATAGGATTTAATCTACCTAATCACAACCAATAGCTAATAATAAAATAATCTATAGAATTCTACATTTCTCCATTATTCCAAGTATCCCCCTTAATGGAGAAATTCACCCATAGTCATGTTTTTCCTTCCTTTTAGTGTGAGATGATAAAACACCATAAACCTTGTGATCTAGTTTGTCTTCATCACAATATGGTTTGCCTTGATCGCTGGAAGTTGATAACACTTTAGAGGGTGCAAGCTTGGTAGGAGCATTTTTCCTGCTTTCAGTGTCCAACATTTGAGCACCAAATTCTTTGTGCCCATAGATAATTTTATTTGCTTCCATTTGCTCCTTGTGAGTCACCTCATGAGGGATCATTCCCATGATTGTTGAGGATGTGTGATATGAATTGCTTTGTCCTCCATAGGTTACTTTGGAGCTTTGAGATGATGATTGTCTTCAATAAGAATTGTTAGCTTGCTTGAACAAATCTTGGTTTCGTTTTTGCTTTTGTTGTGTTTTGATTCTTGTATTGCCTTGGTCATCATCTATATTTTCAATAGTAGGTTCCTTAGACCTTTCCTCATGATTAACTGGTAGCTCTTCAATCGCAACATCCTGTGGAGTAGATTGGAACTCATGATACTGATGGCCATCAATAAAATTGTTTTGTTTACCATAGAATTCTTCCGGCTAAAAAATGCCACCGGAATAAAAACTATTTCCAAATGGCATCATGAAAAATGATCATCAAAAGGGTCATAGTAAAAAAGGTCTAAAAATATAGACATATCGTTTGTGCATCACTTTACCTCTGTGACATAACAAAATATGCAACAAACAAGGCACTTTGGAGGTCTAACTACGCTCCCACACCAAGCTATGATACCAAAATAAATTCAAGAGAGACACAAAATATGGAGGAAATGATCAATTAAAAGTGTACATGACTTCATATCATTCATCAAATAATTTTTACATAAATAAGAATAAAAATTCATTGAGGAAATTAAACAAATTCCTCAAAAATATTATCTAATCTAACTAATCACAACCAATAACTAATAATAAAATAATCTAGAAAATTCTCCATTATTCCAAGTCACATTTTTATAATATATTCTATTAATTTTAAAAACTTGCTTATTTCACTACCACTCCCAATTTGACCAAAAAAACACACATTTAATTTGTACAACTATATTTATCTCTACTTTTTAATATTTTTCTAGTAAACCATACTATTATGCAGACCACTTTTTTTGTCACTTGGAACCTTGTTGTTTAGATAAGATATGCAATAATAGCTGAATAATACATTAACCCGATGAGAATCAAAATGAAATCCAATTTGTCAGGCTTCAATACAGGAAATACATAAATATGTTTGAAATATGATAGTTATATGTCCACAGAGCGGCTATTATTGTTTTATGCTTCAAACTTGCTTACTATTTTTAACACTCCATACTACATGAATCAAATCGTACTATAATGCGATTAGTCATCCATTCGTTATTGAAAATGATGTAGACGGATCGGAAAGCCTTTAGTCAGGTGAGAAACAGGAAAGTAGGAGATCTTATCATCCTCCAGTGCCTCCCATCTACAAACATTAGGTACACGTAAAACACAATTTTAGCGCAGTCAATGAATATGACACTGTGTACATGCAGAGCGTAAATAAGTTCATAAACCATGTTGCCACACAATTTTGTATTGTTTTCTTTTCTTTTCTCCTGGAGGATGATATTAATTAGGAGCGATGCTTCAAGTAAAATTGATGTCTTATTTCTTTTACCTGAATTTGGTGACGAAGTTATGAAGAAAAAGGGCCAGCTCAAGTTTTTCCAGATGCATTCCTGGATAGAGCCTGCCCCCCCTTCCAAAAGGTATAAAAGAGGGGTTCTTTAAGAGCTCCTGCAATATAAAGTCCTAAAGATTACTAACAGAAAGATTAATAAGAGATTTGGGTTTCCACAGAACATGAAGTGAACGATTTCATGCTAATTATTACATCATTTTCGTGCTGCCATTGCCATTGCCAATGCCATGGGTCAAATGTGAGTGCAGAAGAATGGTACTTTTTATCCAGATGCAAGCTGTTCAGAAGTAGCATGACTGTCGAGCCTCTTGGAATCACAAAGCCTCCTGAGAACACAAGTTTGCCATGACCTGAATGCCGAGGTCAATCGCGTGCCAGTATTGTAAACATTCTACCTTTTTCTATCAGATTTGTGCCCAAAAAATTAAAAGAAATGCTGGAATTGGAAGTATCAATTGAAATTTTATACATTCCAAATCTTACAGAAAAATTGTATATGTAAAATTATAAGCCTTTAATTTTAATGTCTTCTTTTGCTTCTCTGAAAAGCGCTGAAGCGACATTGGCCAGACGAAGTGTTTCATTTATTACCTGGAAATTGAACAAATACAAACACGATCAATCATCTCGACATTATATAATTATTTTTTATCAAAGTTTAGAATAACTACTCATCATTTTACTTTACTATAAGGGGTTAGATATTTAACTAATAAAACATTATACAATCAAGTTTTTCTCTATAATAGTTTTTTTGGTTTGAATAATGGTTAAAAAAATTAGTTTTTTAAAATTTCCTTTTCACAAATAGCTAACAAATGATCTATTTTCTATTTTCAAGTCTTTTAACTGACTACAAATGTCTTTATCGGCCAGACACTCCGTGATAAAGTGTTATTAAGTTTCAACTACTTTTTCCTCACAAAAAACACAAGTTCTTTCTTCCCACTTTTTCTTGGGAACTACCCAACTGCCTGTATCCTTATAGGGAGGGCATTCCATGATAAAGTGCCATTAGGTTTCAACAACTCCTTATTCATTAAAAAAACACAAGTTCTTTCTTCTCACTCTTTATTGGAAACTACTCAACTACATGTTTAACATATAAGATGATGCAATATGATCCTTAATTTTACTATTAATTGTGTTATTAAGATATTAACCTTTCCCTTGAGTCACTCAAATAGGTCTTTAAAGAATTTTTAATTAATGCATAGCTTTTTTGAAATATAAACATGGTGCTTAGTGTTAAAAATATTTGGGAAATTTAATTTTCGCGGAGGGTCGCGAAGCTAGGTTCGCGGAGCTGATTTCACGCACCTATCTTCAGGCACCCTGAACTTGATTTTGCGCACTTGGATTTTGCGCAGCGCGGACTATTCCCGAGACGTAATGAGCGCGGACTATTCCCGAGACGTAATGAATACTCACAGCAAAAATAACAAGATAGGTTTGGAGCAACACAATAAAAACTTAGTATTGAATTCTAAAACATTAAATACATTTACATGAGACCACCACTCATTCACCAAGTAAAATGAAAGTTTTACAGTGATTTAAACTTACGCGGAATAACACAAAATAAAACATAGTAACTGTTGTTTTCAAGTGCCCACCACAAATTGCTCCACCATTTTCTCCACAGAGACTTGCGCTCTTTTTCTTACCTCTTACTCTCTAACCTCTCTACTCAGTCAAAATGAGTTTTACATTCATATTTAACTCAACATACAATTTTTACAGCAAAATAATTAATATGATGTTGTTGTTGAGTACATACAATTTTTACATTTAATTCATGACAGAGCAAAATAATTAATATGATGTTGTTGTTGAGTGTGTTCAGAATCACGTAGGTGTTTCTTGAGTGTGAGCAAAGGTTACTGAATGAATGCTTGCCCATATTTGTTTACCAAAGTACATAACTTCTTTAAATGCCTTTGTTGAGTTTCTGAATGGTTCGCGTCTGGCTTTAGTCCTTCTATCTTCAAGCAGAGACGCAACTTACAAAAATATGTCTTACAAGTATGGTTTTGTCAGGTTGTTTATTGTGGTGGTTGGGATTATTATTTCCAACACTCCCCCTTAATGACAACTGCCGCCATTAACAATTCCCAAACAATTTCTGAGATAAACAAAAATTTCACCTGCCAATGGCATTGTGAAAATATCAGCAAAATGTTTCCTGTGACCTACAGTGTTGCAACACAATTTCATCATTGTTAATCAACTCTCTAATAAAATGATATTTAGCATCAATATGCTTGGTCCTCTTGTGGAAAACAGAATTCTTTGACAATGCAATTGCTGAGGTGTTGTCGTAGAAAATAGTTGTTGCGCCCTCTTGGTCATGATGAAGATCCCTCAACATCTTTCTCATGCAAATTACCTGACATGTTGCTACTGTTGCTGTGACATATTCAGCTTCTGCTGTTGAAAACGACACTATTGGCTGCTTCTTGGAGGCCCATGAAATGGCTCCAGAACCCAAATGAAAAACATATCCTGACGTGCTATTTCAGTCATTGACACTGCCTGCCCAATCACTGTCAATGTAACCAACCAGCCAGAAATCACTTGTTGTTGTGTGCAAAATGCCATACTTTTTTGTCCAATTGACATACCTTAGAATCCTTTTCGCTGCTTGCCAATGTGTCTCCTTGGGTGTCTCCATGAACCATGACACCAAACTTAATGCATACATTATATCTGACCTAGTGGCAGTCAAATGCATCAGGTTGCCTATCATGCTTTTGTATAATGTTGGATTGACATTGCTGCTGCAATCTTCTTTGCTCAACTTCAACCCTATGACAGTTGGAGTTGGTGCAGACTTGTTGTTCTGCATTTTAAACCTCTCCAAAATTTTTGCCACATACTTTGCTTGAGAGATAAAAATGCCATTTTCTGTTTTCTTCAATTCTATGCCCAAAAAATATCTTAACAATCCCAAGTCAAGCATTTCAAATTCACTCTTCATGACTTGTTTGAAATTAGCAATGAGGAAATCATCACTACCTATAAAAATAAAATCATCTACATATAAGACGACAATGAGAATCTTACCTTCGCTCTTTTTGATGTAGAGAGTAGGCTCACCATCACATTTGTTGAAACCATTGTCCAACAAGTAAGCATCTATCCTGTTGTAATATGTGCGTGGTGCTTACTTCAACCCATAAAGAGCTTTCTTTAACCAATATACTTTGTCTTCTTGGCCTTCAATCTCATAACTAGGCAGTTGCATGACATACACTTCCTCTTTCAACACTCCATTCAAGAACGCTGACTTTACATCCATCTGATACATTGTCCATTTATGCTGCATGACAATCACCACAACTACACACACTGTCTCCATCCGCGTGACTGGCACGAACGTCTCCGCGTAATCTCTTCCATGTTGCTACTTGTATTCTTTGACAACTAGCCTTGCTTTGTGCCTTCCAATCTTTCCCTCAATGTTTCTTTTGGTCTTATAGACCCACTTCACTCCAATAACATGTTTTCCTTTCGGAAGGCTCACTATCTCCCATGTGTCATTCCTTTCTATTGCTTCTATTTCTTCCTCCATTGCCGCAACCCATTTTTCTTCTTTGGCTGTATCTTCAAAGAGGATTGGGTCATCTACATGACAAAATAATGAAAATAAGGAATTCAGACCTATGCTACTATCAACTTCATCTTGCTCATAAATTTCATTTAAATTTCTGAATTTTGGCCTTCTTGTGCTTGCTGAAGATGGGCTTCACATGTCACTTGGTGTTGCGCTTCATGGTGTGCTTGGAGAAGCACTTGCTTGGCTGCACGAAACTGTCCTATTATTTGTCGATGGCATCGCTTGCTGCCTACTTTGCTGCGCTTGAATAGGAGTAGAGGGAGTCACTGTTGAGGAATTACTTGATGCTATTAATTCCTTTTTGTCCTGATTTGGTATGCAGGCTTTGACATTAACTGTCTTTTCTAAACTTCCATCCCATGCTTCCTCTTCTATGAACTGCACATCTCTACTGATTATGACTTTCTTGGTTAATGGATTGTAGAGTTTGTATGCCTTAGATTCATCACTGTATCCAACAAATATGCATTTCTCCCCCTTGCTATCCAACTTTTTTCTCAACTCTTCCGGGACATGTGCATAAGCCACACATCCAAAAACTCTCATGTGAGTGACATTTTGTTTTCTTCCACTCCATGCCTCTTCAGGAACAATGTTCTGGATGCTTTTGGTTGGACATCTATTCAAGGTATATGCTGTACAAGTGACAACTTCAACCCAATAGTCATTTGGCAAATGCTTTGCCTTCAACATACTCCTTGCCATCTCCATAATGGTCCTATTCTTCCTTTCTTCCACACCATTTTGCTGCGGTGTATATCTTGTTGTAAATTGCTTGTGAATTCCATGCTCCCTGCAAAATTTAAGGAAGTCATTTGAGATGTATTCTTCACCTTGCTCAGTCCTAAGGACTTTGATGTAGTGTCCACTTTGCTTCTTAACAAGAGCCTTGTATTGGTGAAAGAGCTCAAACACTTCACTTTTCTGTTTTAGGAGAAAGACCCATGTCTTCCTTGTGTAGTCATCTATGAAGGTCAGTACATAGTGACTCCCACCAATTGATGGTGTCTGCATTGGTCCACATAAGTCTGAGTGGACAATCTCCAAAGGTTCCTTTTCCCTCACTGAATTTTCTACTAGAAATGTCTCTCTATGTTTCTTCCCCAAGATACATCCTTCACATATGCTGTCTGGTTTTTCTATGAGTGGTAAACCCTTCACCATGTCTTTCCTATGTAGCAAATTCAAACCTTCAAAGTTGAGATGTCCAAATCTCAAGTGCCATAACCAGTTTTCATCTTTTACCTCTGCTTGAAAGTTTACTTGTGTGACAGTTGCCTGTTTTCTTCCATCCTCTTGTGAGTTCGTTGATAGTTGTGCTTGTGCACCTTCTTTCAAATCTGATCTTATCTTTAGGGGAAACATTTTATTGTTTGTCATCTGAACCTTTGCAATCAGCTATCTGCTTGGAGGCCTATCCAAAATTGTGCACACATCATTTTTGAAGAAGACATTGTAGCCTTTTTGCATGAGCTGTCCAACACTCATGAGATTATGTTTTAGACTGGGGAAAAAATAAACATCAGAGATGTATTTCTTATCCCCCTTCTTTGTTAGGATATTAACTCTTCCTTTTCCCATGACAGAGACTTTGCTATCAGTCCCTAATGTCACTTTAGATTTCACACTTTCATCTAGATCATAAAACATTTCTATGTTTCTTGACATGTGGTTGCTACACCCTAAATCTAGATGCCATATATCACTCTGTTTTTCTTGTGCTACATTAGAAGCTAAAAACATGCTATCATGGTTATGATTTTCTCTTGTGAAATTTACACTTAGTTTGTTACTAATATCATATTGCTTCTTTCTACATTCATTTGCATAATGACCATACTTCTTACAGTAATGACATTGAACTTGAGATTTAACATACCTCTGACCTTGTGCTTGATTTTGGCTTGGGCCTTGACTTGGATTTTGATTGCCGCCTCTTCCATTTGAGCTTGAAAGGCTACTTCTTCCACCTCTGTGTGGGCTTCTTCCTCTTCCTCTAGCATATGATCTTCCTCTGCCTTGACCTTGACCAAATGATACTTGTGTCTTGAAGGCATGCTCCAATGAAGAGCTTGCTACTCTGTTTAGTCTATGTTCATCAGAAATCAGTGATGCATTAAGCTCATCCACTGAAAACTGCGAGAGATCCTTTGTCTCTTCTATGGCCACAACAATAGCCTCAAACCTTGCTGGAAAATTTCTCAAAACTTTCTCAACTATTCTTCTTTCCTAAGTGTCTCACCATGAGACCTGATTTGAGAAACAAACCCACTTACATGTGTAAAAAATGAGTCTATATTATCAGACTCTTTCATACAAAGTGTTTCAAAATCTCTCCTCAACATTTGCAGCTTTGTTGTCTTGACTTTTTCCATGCCTTGGTAGGTTTTCTGGAGGGTGTCCCATGCTTTCTTGGACTTCATTGCTACTGCAACCCTTGGGAAAATACATTCATGAACTACTTCAAAGATATAAAATAGGGCTTTTGAATCCTTCTTCCTGTTGTCCCTTAACACATCTCTTTCTTGTTGAGATAAGGCATTGTATGCTGCTGCATCTGCTGGTTCTTGAAAACCATTCTCCACCAAATCCCAAATGTCTTGAGAAGAAAACAGAACCTTCATTGTAATAGCCCAATTATCATAATTTTTTCCATTAAACTGAGGTATTTGAGGATTAGTCAAGCTTGTGCTTGATTTTGTCATTTCTGAGCGTAAAAAAGCTTTCTACCTACTGGTAAATATGCTAAAAAATAATGTGCGCTCAAAACAATTTTCACAGTTAGTAAAAACACTTGTTTTTACACTAACAAAGTTTAACCTGCTCTGATACCATGTTAAAAATATTTGGGAAATTTAATTTTCGTGGAGGGGCAGAGGTATTTTGACTTTCGCGAAGCTAGGTTCGTGCACCACGGAGCTGATTCACGCATGTGAAGTTGATTTCATGCACTTGGATTTCGAGCAGTTCGAAACTATTCCAGAGACTTAATGAATACTCACAGCAAAAATAACAAGATAGGTTTTGGAGAAACACAATAAAAACTTAGTATTGAATTCTAAAACATTAAATACATTTACATGAGACTGCCCCTCATTCACCAAGTAAAATAAAAGTTTTACAGTGATTTAAACTTACGCGGAATAACACAGTAAAAAAATGTAACTATTGTTTTCACGCACCCACCAAAAATTGCTCCACCATTCTCTCCACAAAGACTTGCGCTCTTTTTCTTACCTCTTACTCTCTAACCTCTCTACTCAGTGCAAATGAGTTTTACATTCATATTTAACTCAATATACAATTTCTACATTTAATTCATGATAGATCAAAATAATTAATATGATGTTGTTGTTGAGTGTGTTTAGAATCACGCAAGTGTTTCTGGAGTGTGGGCAAAGGTTACTGAATGAATGCTTGCCCATATCTGTTTACCAAAGTACATAGCTTCTTTAAATGCCTTCGCTGAGTTTCTGAATGGTTCGCATCTAGCTTCAGTCCTTCTATCTTCAAGTGGAGATGCAACCTGAAAAAATACATCTGACAGGTATGGCTGCTATCAGGCTATTTATTGTGGTGGTTGGGATTATTATTTACAACACTCACCTGATGGCACTCCTCATGAAGATGGATATCCCTCCTGGCTTGCCATTGGGCGAAGGTGGTGTGCATAAGATTCTGTATGTCCTCCATGAAGTGCATGTGCAACTTCTTGAACCCCAAGAAATTTACGGTCGTTCCATGGAGATTCTTCTGGAGCTCTCCGTGCACTAAAAGCAAAGCGAATTTGCCGATGGGATTTTGAAAAGGTCTCAGATAATTGGATTGAAACAACCTGCCTTCATTTTGCAGAATATGTTTGTTGAATTCTGGATCCACAGACACAATCATTTGAGATCTTCTAAACAAATTTGATCTGAATATCTCACCATACTTGCGTAATTCGCCCTCACATATATAATTCACATCTTGTATTTGATATTTGATAAAATACGCGGGAATGTTAAAATTAAGACAGCACCTCAACTCTAGATGTTGAACATTAAAATTAGCATAGTACCTTAGCTCTTGATCTTGAATGAATCGGCGTGGTTGTGAACCCGCATTAATCACTCGCATCAAGCCCAAGAATTCTCCAATCAATGGCCACCCTCTGGAATTGGGAGGCAAATTGTAGCCTCGACTGTCCACTATTCTGTACAACTGAAGTAGTATCATCGCCAGAATGAAACAGACAAAGCCCACCAGCCATGAATATGTAACACTAGTCTCCACCATGATCCCCAATTCCATGCTTTCCTTAGAGCACAACTATCCCCAATCTCTTATTGTTAGAACATTAATCACGACTGCACAAATGGCGCCGCCCACTATTCACACGTCAACAAGCTTAATGTGATCAGTCGAACATCATTTCAAGATGGCAGAGATCAGTGGAGATCATTATTGATTCTCTTTCCTATGTATTTATAAATAATTAGACTCAGTAATGAAATATTAAGCTCTTTTGAAGAGTCTTCAATGTTTTTGTCATGGTATTGGAGCTCAGGTGAGCTTGAGGAGGAAGAACTGGCTGTGAGGAGAGGCCGAGTGGTATTAGCTGCAGGAGGCCAATTGTTGTGCTCTTGCTGAACGATCATGCAAGGAGCATGAGATAGCATGAAGGACTTGTTGTGCGTAGAGCAACGTGAGGGAGTGTTGCTGTCCTACTGGGCGAAGAGGCGTTGTTGAACCTGCACTCTGTGGAGACTAGTGGAACGCCCAGGAATTATTGTGTGTTAAGCATTGATTTTGACATGTGGAGCTTTGCCTCTTTTCTTGTGATTTCTCCTCACCGGTTTTGCGTGTGGAGGGATGTTGGTATGAGCTGTGGGTATTCTTGATCAACGGAGTGAAGTGTTTTGTTGACGGTGGAGTGTTCTCCTCTGGCTGTGAGTGGAGATGCCTAGAGCAGTGTGGAGCTGTGTTTTGAATATAGAGAGTCCGTTGTGGAATAAAGCCAAGGGCCGAGTCTGTTAGTTATATGGTTGTTGTTAGTCGAAAGGGGCCAGCCAGGGGCATTGGATTGTGAAGTGCGGTGAGCCTTGTGCTGTTTGATGTTAATCCTGGAGATTTTGTTATTTCTGCCGAGTGGTGTGAAGAGCCTTTGAAGAGCTAGTCCTCTATTTTTGAGTTTGTTGTGTATTTGGAGATGCTGTGAAGGTGGGGTTCAAGTGTGATAGTGCACTACCCAGCGTGAAGGACCCTGAAGGTCGAGGAGTGGAGACACATGTGAAGGTCTCAGGAAGCGATTTATGTGTGAAGAGTGGTGGATTGTGTGCCACCTGCGAGCGCTATGAAGCTGTCTGATCCCTTTGAAGAAATTGTTGGAAAACACTAATCAGAAGAGTTTAAGGAAAATTTGAGCCTAGCTAAGAGTTGTGTGGGAGCGTTGTTAGATCTCCAACGTGTCTTATTTGCTGGATTATTTTCTCTGTGGCAGAGGTAAAGTGGAGCCTAGCTGATATGTCTATCTTTTTAGATTTTTTTGACAATGACCCTTTCGATGATCATTTTCTCAGGAACCCATTTGGAAACATTTTTGGGTCTGGCAATATTTTTGAGTTCGAAGAAATCTTTGACAAACAATGTGATGCTATTGAGGATTATGTTATTGATGATCACGAGCTAAAATCTATTCCACATGATTTTGCAATCACTCAAGGTAAAAATTGCTTCTCTCCTAAACCAATTATTAGAAGTTTTATTGGATCTACTTTCAAGATGACTGCGACTGTGGAGGATACTACCATGGATGTTGTTAGGAAGCCGCTCGTGTTCGAAGACGAGTGCATTTTGGTGGCTCCTCATGGAAAGTGGGGGGAACATGAATTAGATGACCTTGTTCGGGATCTTGTATTGCATCCCAATCCAGAAGAGGTTGTTGATGTTAAGTACATAAGTAAGGAGTAGAAGAAGTTCATAAGGAAAGCCAAAAAGGTGAAGATGAAACTGGGCCAGCAAATGAACAAGTATGGACCCTTTTGCAATAAGGAAAAAATGAAATGTTTTGTTGTAAACCTAACTGAGAGTTAGACCAGCAGGAAAGTTAAATTTTAGGTCGTCGTGATTAAGGGGAGGTGTTAGAACATTAATCACGACTGCACAAACGGTGCCACCCACTATTCACACGTTAGCAAGCTTAATGTGATCAATCGAACATCATTTCAAGACATCAGAGATCAGCGGAGGTCATTATTGATTCTCCTTCCTATGTATCTATAAATAATTATACTCAGTAATGAAATATTAAGCTCTTCTGAAGGGTCTTCAGTGTTTTTGTCACTTACTAATTTGAATTCTTATCAATCAATCTATGCTATGCCTCGATTATCCCTGGCTTAAATTGGTATCGATTACCCCCCTACGATTCCAAATTTTTTGTCCACTTCCGATGCCATGCTACTTTCATTGGATTCTCTTTTTTGTTGTGTCCGCCGGATAATTCATAACTAGTACACCTTCACGTCATTGAATTACCTTGTGCTCTTGATGTCAGTTTGAGTAAGTACATGTTGCATGGTCTTGATGCTAGTTTGAGTAAGTACATGTTTGGTCAATTTAAATTTAAATAAATTTATAGTTTCGAAGTTAGCTCCAAATACATAACACTCCTAATGTGAGTTATATGTTGTAAATTAGTCCCTGCCCTGGTGTAGGTGGGATTTCCTCTGCAACCTTGCTGCATCAAGGGGCTTTTTGTACCCTAATTCACTTTCCTTCTCCGAGAATTACCTTGTATTTTTCTAGAATTGGACATGTATGCTCGAGACAATGGAGCTAATTTGCATTAGGAAATGACTATTTCTCAACTGAGCAATTAAGGAGAGAGTGTAATGGTGATTTACTAGGTGTGGGTGGTTGTGTTGTTGAATTTATGCTTAAGACGTTATGGCTTCCTTTATAGCTCGGTTTTCCTCTAGTTGTATATTATGCACCATCTTTCGTCATCCATTTGAAGGTTGGGTCATCATGGGTTGTGCTATTTGGGATACTTATTGTGACTCTTAGCTTTATTTATTTTTCCTTTGCCCATATCTTTGTTGGTTGTAGCTCCTATTGGTAATCTATAGTTGTTGGATTTTGGATTTGAGAATTATGGTGGGATGTGGTTCAATCTATTGTCATGTTAGATGTCCTCTTCCTCCTCTCTTTCCTCTCTCCCTTATCTTTCTATTCAAGCCTCCTTCCTATTCTTGCCTTTGCATTTTGCTTGATATCCTCTACCTTTGCTTCTCTTCCCTTGGAATTATGATCCCGAATCTCTTCACACGACGTTCCTTTTTTTCAAGGGCCATACCTCGGAATCACATGTATAACCACTAAGGAGATGGTGGGGGTTGGGAGAGCCATGGAACTAAGGGGTAGAACTTATGCCCATAAATAGGCTCAAGAGGATGCAACCATCTACCAATCTTGTCCCCTCTAATGTTTGTGGTGAGATCCTTCATATTAATTCCATTTTTATTGTTGATTTTCAAAATTGATCAAACTCTAACATCCTTGAGGAGGTATCCCATCGGGTTCCTCACCCTGGTGACACTAAAGGAAGGTTGAAAAGGTGTCTCAACTCTATTACTGTTCATTAATAGTTATGAAGGAGAACTAAGAGGAGGAGTATGGCATATTTTCTACCTTAAATGATATCAATTGTCCCTAGTAGTTCCAACACTCCTGCTTAGAGACTTTGAATGCTCATAATCGACCTCGAGACCCATCTCTCATGCTAGGTAAAACTTCCATCTATAGGCTCCAGTGCTAAAGATCTTTCTCTAGTGACTTCTTGGGACACTTGATTTTCTACTATGTACCTCAACAACATTTCTCTTTATAGTTTCATAGTTGATAGACATTTTTCCTTATAGTAAATGTTTTTGTCTTAGTATGACTTTCTCCTCTTATTTCCTTTATGGGAAATTGAGACCACCTATAATAACCTATGGAATAACATGGACAATTGGTAATTATATTTTGATGTTTTGAGGTAATACAAATTTAAATTTTATATATATATATATATATATATATTAAATTTGTATTAATAATATTTTATATTTAATTTAAAATAATTTATTTGTAATATTTATTATTATTACAATTTTTTATTTTATGAGTATATTTTTATGTCATTTTATATAAATACATATTACTTTTGAAATATATTAATATATTAATATTTATGTATAAAAAGTGAGTGGATTTTTAATTAAAAAATTATATATAAATATTATTAATGTTGCACTATAATTAACTGGTGTAATAATTTTTTTTAGAAATTTTACAATATAATTTCAAACAAGATTATGATTTCTTGTTACTTAAATTACAATTTTAAATACATAAATAAATTCATCCCTCAATTATTTAATTAAACAATATATATATATATATATATATATATATATATATATATATATATATATATATATATATATATATATATATATATATAAAAATCTTTTTATTATTTATTATAACTAACTTAATATAAAATAATATTTAAGAATATAAAATTCATTGTACTTCCTCTTTAAACATATGAATATATTTTACTATAAAATTCACAATATAAATATCTAAATTTATTATATTATAAAATTGACAATATAAATATATGAATTCATCCTTATAGATTATTTAAATATCAAAATATTAAAATATATTTGCGTTCAAAAAAATATTACAAACATTTTGTCCATTTTGGCCGTTACATGAAGTAGTACATCCACAATTGTATTAGTGAAAAAAAGAAAAGACCTTGGTAAATTTAGATATTTTTGCTTAATTACCTTACAACTAGCTTTATCACCCTTGTTTCAAACATGTTGTTTCCAACTTTTCTTTTTGTTTATCTTTTTCTTCACTTCATGCTTATTTTCTTATTCTGAGCATTTTTTTTATCTTGCTCATTCTCATGTATTCTCTTCTTAATACCTTGAAACTATAACTCTTCTTAATATCTTGAGTAGTTTCATTTGTAGTTTTTTCTTCTTCAATCTCCTTGCCCCTATCCCTACTTCTTTTTTCTCAATGTTTTGGACAACTTTTTCTTCTACAACATTTCTTTCTTCTTCTACTATTTTCTTTTCTTCCATTCCTTCACTTCATGCTTTGCTTCTATTTTGGTGTTGTTTCTTTCACCTCTTTCTCTTCGTTCTCCTCCTTGTCTACCTTACTTTCCTCAATCCTTGTTTATTTAAAGCCTTGTTCACCTTATTCTTATGTGATTTTTCACCATTGTTGAGCAAAAGAAGGTTGAGTGGGGTGCTTAGGAGGGCCTGTTTAAATTAAAACCTCCATTATGTGTTGGAATTATGTGACAAATAGACTAAAAATTTCCTTTCTCAGTTTTGAGTAAGTTGTTAAGAAAAACTAGACAAGTATACTGTAAAGCCTCATTTTCAATTTTGAATAAGATGTTTAAGATTAATTTTTATTTATTTTTTTATATTTATTTTATTTGATTTGAAAATATAATTTCAAAAATTGTTTTATTTTTTCAAATATATATCAATATAATTTATGATTTTCATATAATATATATATATATATATATATATATATATATATATATATATATATATATATATATATATTTCTTTGTTTTTAAATAATTATTTTATTATTATTTTAAATTATTTAATATTTCAAAATAAAAATCAATAATGGGAAAATGGTCATTCTTGTTGTCCCCTATAATAAATTTGGCTAATAACAAAATATTAATTTTTTAAATTAATAAACTTCTAAAAATATTTAAAATTTATATGTAAAATATAAATATTAAAAGAATATTAAAATGTGGAAGTGTTTCAATTTAACTAGTTGCTTTCATCTCGTTCATTTATTAGTAACTTGGTAGTTGCTTTCATATCCTTTGCTTATTAGTTACTTGGAAGAGGGCATGGTAAATTTAATTAGTGACTTGCAAGAGGGCATGGTAAATTCAATGCTACAAGGGAATTGATTGCAATCAATCCTTCGTTTATATTATAGAAATATTTAAATATGAAATTGGAGAAAACTAAATATTACTTAATGTATAAAAGAAAATAATTTATTTATTCAAATTTTTATTTATTTTATATTTTAAAATTAAAGTAATATTATGTATTTCATTGAGGTCTTGGAAACAAAATAACATTATTCTATTCTACTAGTGTTTTGTGTTAGTTATAGTAGTTTGTTGGAGTTCACATTAATTTTTTCCGAATCCTAGTCGCAGAGCCATGTGAGATGTCATCATCCTCCATTCTAGTCACCTTATGAGCAACCCCATAATAGGGGGAAGGGTTTTCTCCATAGCGCCATACAGTTAATGAATAAAAAAATGGAACAAGAGGAGCTTCTAGCTCAACCACTAGAGGAAAGGAAAATGGGGAGTCACCTATGATGGGGGCTTTGTGGCAAGCGAGAAATTGTGTGTTTCTTGCCGAAAGCCACCCAAAATAAAAAATAAAAAATTGATTCCAAACAACCGTTTGGAAAAGACCCGAAAATTCATGAAATACCATGTCCTCATTTGTAAGCTCATGGGAATCTAGCCGAAGGAATAGGAAATTATTCAATGGATCCAAACAAAATGGAACCCCAGTGGGTCAATCAAGCTTAGGTTAAGACAATAAGGTTTCTTTTACAGTGATTTTCATAGATCTAATAGATTAGAAAAGGGTCTTTAATAACAGGCCCTATTTCATGAACAATGTGGTGCTATTCATTTTTTTATGGGAAGAATGTTATAATTCCGGGAACAACCACTTCCTGGCGTCCCCAGTATGGGTGTGTCTCTTCTCATTTCCAGAATACTTCAGGAACTCAATATTTTAAAGGAGATTGGTAATTTTATAGGAAAAGTTATGAATATCTTGAAGATTACAAAGAGAAGGAGACATGCAGGCTACACCTGGATTTGTGTCCATGTGAATATTTCACAACCCTTGCTAGATTCAATTGACTTGGAATATAATGACACAATTTGGACCCATCCTTTGGATTATGAATATGTGTTGTTCAAATTTCATTGCCATGAATATGTCCATTTCTTCAGAGATTTTCCATTCATAGTAGTGTAAGAGAACAGGGTAAAGGAGAAGAAAGACAAGGAATACTTTCAATCAATTTACCCAAGAAGGGGTACATTAGCTAGAAATCAATAGACCCAATAGGGTAATAGATAGGCTCAAACTTCTACGACTATTTCTAGTCAAAATGCATCTCAAGGTCAACCCTAGAAGACCACAGATACCAATACGTTTTCCATTCTAGAAAACATGGATAAAATTTATAATGTAGAAAGCTCGGAAAAACAATTGGCAATTCAAGTTATGGAGGTTGATGAATCAAAAGGCAAGGGTTGGGATAAGATCACCCCCAAAAGGAAATCACCTAAAGACATGGAAGAGGACCACAAACTCAAGGAAATTTTAATACATACTAGGAAAATATTGGAAATTGAAGAGAAACACAAGACTAAATGCAGATGAAAAGACTATGTTAGAATTATTTTGAGTGTGTGTTAAGGGAGACATTAAATACATCCCATCAATTTAGCTAGCCCATTTTCAACCATGGTCAACCATGTTTATTTTAAGGTTTATAATATTCATGTTAGGGTTTATATACCTTGGGCTTATATTTTTTATCCCTCAGGTTTATTATTCCCTTGGGTTTATAATATCAATCCCTTGGGTTTACTAATGTAAGCATTCATATTCCTAGGGTTAACTATTATTCAACAATGGTCAACCATAATCAACCATGTTCAACCATGGTCAACCATGGTCCAATGTCGCATTGTGACAAGGATTGTCTCAATATGAAAATCAATTGTGCTCAACCATGTTTATTTTAGTATTTTTAATATTTATCGTAGGGTTTTTATGCCTTAGGTTTATAATCTTAGTCTCTTGGGTTTAATATTATTCCCTTAGGTTCATAATCCCTTGGGGTTTTAGTATTAATCCCTTGGATTTATTATTCCTTTTGGTTTATAATATAAATCGCTTGGGTTTATTATTCCCCGACCAACCATGGTTTATTATGATGTCAACCATGGTCAACCATGGTCCAACATCAAATTGTGATAATGATTGTCTCAATATGAAAATCAACAATGGTCAATCATGTTTATTTTAGTATTTATAATATTTATCTTAGGGTTTATATATGTTAGGTTTATAATATTAGTCCCTTAGGTTTAATATTATTCTCTTGGGTTCATAATCCCTTGCGGTTTTAGTATTAATCCCTTGGGTTTATAATATCAATTCATTGGGTTTATAATATTAATCATTGTCAACCATGTTTAATCATAACCAACCATGTTCAACCATGCTCAACCATGGTCAAACAACGATGGATATGGAAATCAACCGTGGTCTAACGTTGCTTTCTCACAAAGATTGTCTTAATATGAAAGTCAATCATCGACAACCATGGTTAACCATAGTCCAATGTTGCATTGTGACAAGGATTGTCTCTATATGGAAATCAACCATGGTCAGCCATGTTTATTTTAGGGTTTATAATATTGATGTTAGGGTATATATACCTTGGTTTTATAATTTTTATCCCTTATGTCTATTATTCCCTTGGGTTTATAATATAAATCCCTTGGGTTTATTGATCTAAGGGTTCATATTCCTAGGGTTTAATATTATTCAATAATGGTTAACCATGGTCAACCATAGTCCAATGTTGCATTGTCACAAGGATTGTCTCAATATGAAAATCAATTGTGCTCAACCATGTTTATTTTAGTATTTTTAATATTTATCTTAGGGTTTTATACCTTGGGTTTATAATATTAGTCCCTTCGGTTTAGTATTATTCCCTTGGATTCATAATCCCTTGGGGTTTTAGTATTAATCCCTTGGGTTTATATTTCCTTTGGGTTTATAATATCAATCCCTTGGGTTTATTATTCCCTTAGGTTTATAATATCAATCATGGTAAACCATTGTCACCCATGGTCAATCATGGGGTTTTAGTATTAATCCATTGGGTTTATTTTTCCCTTGGGTTCATAATATCAATCCCTTGGGTTTATTATTAACTTGGTTTTATAATATCAATCATGGTCAACCATGATCAACCATTACCAACCATAGTCAACCATGGTCATGGCATGGTTGATCATGGTCAACCATGGTCAATTGTGGAAAACCATGGTCAATCTTCAGTTTTTTGTATTAATGCCAATCATTTGTTATTCATTTGGGTCAAACATGGTGAATCATAGTCAACCATGCTAAAATGTCACTTTGTGACAAAGATTGTCTCAATATGAAATCCAGCCATGGCCAACCACAGTCAACCATGGTCCAACATCACATTGTGACAAAGAATTAATTATTATTATTATTATTATTATTTAATTAGTTAATATTCCTATTATTATTATTTACCAATATTTAATTAAAAAATATTATTATTATTATTTAACAATAATTAACTATTTAACTATTATTATTATTATTATTATTATTATTATTATTATTATTATAAAATAAAAATATTTGTATTTTTTCTAAAATCAATAGTAATTTTTTTTAATAAAATAAATAATTATATATTTACATTTTATCAAAAATGAGTAATAATTTATTATTATTATTGTTATTATATATTTATCAATTGTCTTTGTCATAAATAGAAATGAAGCCTTACAGGTATATCAACCACATTTACTAAAATAATTATTGTTATTAAGAATATTATTGTTAATTAGTATTACTAATATTATTATCAATTAATATTATTATTATTATTATTATTATTATTATTATTATATAATATTATTATAATAATATAATAATATTATTATTATCATAATATTATTATTGGCTATTATTATTATTAATTAATATTAATAGTATTATTATTATAATATTAATATAATAATCATAAATATATAAATATATAAGAATATGGTTGTTACTATTTATATAGTTATTAATAATTATAAATAGTTGGTTTTAAAAAAAATACACATCATAATTATTAATGTGATTTATATATACCTATCCGCTTATATTAACTACATTGAAAAATGTAATTATATATATATATGCTTATCCGCTTATATCGACTACATTGAAAAATGTAATTATATATATACTTTATATATATCTATGTATATCAACCATATTGATAAATATAATTATAATTATACCAATATATATCATCGATAAACTTTTTGATCTTTCAACTGGTTACTTTTCCATTTACCTATCACATTAAACATAAAGAAAATAGACTGCTAAATCGATAATATATACCACCAACTTTTTGATAGGGACTCTGTAAAATGAATCTGGTTCCCTATATTATTTTTTGGTTTTAAAATCTGTGTACCTCATCGAAACGATATATCAATGGTCAACTCTATATTGCAACCATAAAAATGATTGGTCACCTAATTATTTAGAAACAACATTTTTCCATAACGATTCTCATCATGATCTTCGACTATGATTGATAAACAATTTGTCTTTAACATAAAATAAAATTTAATTTGCTTTAACGAATGGGGGGAAAGCAAAAACACATCGGCAACCATGAATTTCATCGCCTACTTGAGAAAGAGGAAAATAAATTGTTATGACAGCCGTTGATTGGCAAGCGCATGCGTTACTACACCATGAACAGAACACCATGCACCTTTATTTGAATAATTTATTCTACGCAACTGGTTCGAACATGATCTTTCTGACATGTTCTTTAATTTCCGTATTTTGTGAAAGTGTTAAACCGTCCTCTTCCACGTAAAACAACTGCATTGATCTGGCACTATCAAAAACCATTCTCCTGCAATTGTCCGGCATGTCTTTTGTGTTCATGAATTCACACTTCAAATCTGCGAGGGAATTTTCCACGAGACTATAAATATGTTTGAGAGCTTCTTCCTCTGACAATTCGGGATGGTCCTTCATGTAACACTATATGGAGAAATCCACCTATCCTCGACCTCTCTCTGCCTGCACATAATTAGCAACCGTTCAAATAATTTAACACTATATGGAGAAATCCACCTATCCTCGACCTCTCTCTGCCTGCACATAATTAGCAACCGTTCAAATAATTTACAAGCGCCTAAGGACAGAGACCCTACATTGGATTACAAGAGATTGAGTACCCTGCGTCGTAACTTTTGATATCGTTCATCAAACGCCATGTCAAGCATATGAGATATACAAATTTGGATCGGTAACCAATTTGGGAGAGTATGTGACCTGTAAGAACCACTCTAGTGAAAAGAACACCAATCAGAATGACAGTTGCTAGTGGTATTGACACATTAGCAGTCTCTATGTATTCATCGAAGGACGACACATATTCAACTTCAGACCATTCTGCTTCTTTCGTGTATCCTTCAAGCTGGATCTCCCATAATCAATCCATAATCAATATTTAATTGTATCTTTGTAGAAAATAAAAAACTTGTGTAACATCAAAATTGTAAACATAGTACGTACTAAGTGCCAAATGTAGCCTAGCATGTCACACCCCTGTCTCTTGCAACCTTCTTTCGCTATTTCATTTACTAAATTATACAGACCTAGGAAGCATATTTTAATGTGTTCTGGCATTCGGTCTAACAGACAGTGATCCCATCTATAATAAAGACGACGAATAGGCATGAATACATAGTTTAGCAGCCACAATAATTGCAGAAACTTTCATCTATTTTTAGATCAAAAGAGATTTAGTATGTTAAATCTCCACCTTTTAACTGCTCCTGTGAGCAACGTGATGTCTTCTATAGTCCATGAGCGTCATATAGGTCGCCCAAAATGATAGGGCAGGTGGTAGATTTGTTAAAGGCGGCTCTACACGAAGCTAGCTCGGGTTCAAACATATAAGAGGAGATTGAGAAAAATATTTCAGCCACACGATCGCGTGTGAAATTGAGCTCTGCGAAACCCGATGATTTCCACCACCTTTGAACAATTGGAGATACACTAGCTTAGCTTATACTTACATGAATGAAACATTGAATTAAACAATAGTAGGCTTAAATCATTGAAACATCGAATTAAACAATACTAGCACCTTCGAAGCTCACGAAGCTCCTTTTGGTGTATAGACTGCACATTATTGAAGTCCAGTTTGGCCAGTTCCAAATATTTGTCATTGTTAATATATGGCATCCTGCTCCCATCAATTATACATTAAAATACAAATGGTTTACTATTTAGCATGCTGAAACCAATATTGGGTTCAACGGTATTATATTAGAAACAAATATTATAAATTTTACCCGTAATGTTTAATGCAGCTTATGGCCTCCAGCCTCGGCAGACTCCTAAGCCATGGATATTTGAGCGTGTACTCCACCTCCAAATAAAATTATATATATATATATACTCATTGATGTCAAGTTGAGTTAGCAGCAAGACTGAAATGTTAAAAGAGCCGGAAAATACTATATACCTCTCCCCTAAATTTCTCATCCACATTTTCCAAAGCACTCGAAAGACATCTTTGGGTGGAGAGCTTTTCTTCTTCCATGACCGTTTCTCCCGGAAATGCAACGTGTGAGAAACGATTGACGTTTAACATGTCTTTTAATCCTCTCTCTGTTTGACCCGAGAAGCGAAAGAACTCACCATTCTCATCTCTAAAAGTTTTTAAAACATGTGCCAAGAATGATGGTTGCAGATGATTCAACAGAATGAAAGAATTCAAATCCTTGGCTGTTGGCACAGTTTACAGCTAAAACTTGGCTCTTCGTGTCAACATTTTAATTTACCTGAGGATACATTGTATCCATGCAGTCTCAAGATTCGAAGTCCCATGGCCGTAACATAAATATCAGCAACAGGATTCTCCCTAGCCCATCCAATGCCTCCTTCGTCCCAATGGCTGCGCATCAATTTCAAATATTACTAGTATAGATTTATTTTAAACACCTATCTAATATGAATTTAGAAAGATTCAATTTCTTCACCCTCAAATTTTTTTATGAGTGGATAATATTTAAATGTTTTGTATAGTTGTTTTTTTTTTTTCTTTTTCTTTTGTTTTTCTGTTTTGTTCTTTTTTTTTATTTTTGGATTTAAAAATAAATAAAATTTAACAGTCATAAGCAAAATTTCAACTAACAGAATTACATACATTATACTAAACTGTAGAATAAGCCTCTAAAAATTAAATTACATCATATTCAGCAGTAAAATAAACCTCTAAGCTCAATTAAATCGAGACACTAATGAGCTGATGAAGAAGTGAATAGTATAGAATGCTACAAATTATGAGATTTTATAGTTTCTCTCAAAACTAATAAACTAAATAAAAACAAATAAGCATACCTTGCCAAATTTACAACCTATAAATAAACAAATGACATCATATTATTTGACAGAAATTTGACTATGAGGATATAAAATTGTGACTTCTTTGACATTAGCAAATTTGATGATAATGTGAGTATCTGATGACTGTGGCTTTTCCTCCAACCCATAAGTATTTTTATCCTGTTGACTTTTTCTAAGCTTATTCATCAATCTTAATTGGTCATTTTCCTAATGAAGTTGTCGGTTTCTATGCCCTACATAGGGAACATTAATAGTATAATGTTGCTCCCAATAAATACTTTGAGTGAATACATCATTATCAGCCTTGTGTTGACAATGGCTATCACAATTATCATCATCCTTATGAGTTGGAGTATTATCATAAAAAAATTAAAAATTATGATTTGGTTGGGGCTTAGTTTTCTTCGACATGGGCTTGTCTAGAGACTTGACATCAACATGGACTTATTTAGTAGGGACTTTATTTCCACTATTTCGTTGTGCTCTAGATATTCCCTCGGTTGTTGGGAAAAATACTGATAGGGGGTGGTGGGGTGAATCAATATTTAAACTTTTACAATAATAATTTTTCCTTTTCAAACTGTATATGGGATTTTTCAGAAATCAAATAGAGTATGTCCGCGACTATAATGAATGAAACCAGCGTATATATAATAAACTTGTAAAACAGCTAATTCATTGTTTGTTGAACTTAAATTAGAGTGTGATGCATTTACTAAGTAGTAAACACATGCAGCAAGAACAGAATAAATCAACACACATAAGTAGCACACATGAACACTATGATTTTTCAAGTGGAAACCCAATGTGGGAAAAAACCACCGTTGTTGTCATCTGAGTCTTCAATCTTATTATTATAAAAAGTGTTTACAATTTTTGTACTAGGGTAGAATTTTTCTAGTACGCAGGCATCTACCTGCTAAAGGCTACAACCTTGACTCGTTTTCCATCTTTTACTAGAAGGGAGCTCCAACCCCCTAGCTCTTATATTGGCTGATATCTTTACCAGTACATAGGCACCGACTTACAGAAGGCTACAACCTTTACTCGTTTTCCAACTGCTACTCGAAGGGAGCTACAACCCCCTAGATCTTGTACTGGTGTAAACTTGTACCAGTTTATAAGTGCCAGCCTATAGAAGGCTACCCCCTCCACTCTTCCTCCATGGACCATGTTTCATAAATTTTTAGATTCGATACTCCTCGTACACATCAACACAATATGTACGCCACGTTTCATCAAATGTTCATACTAGACCCATCAATAACATTGAAGATCAAAATCAATCACCACAACTGGAATACAATCATCGAATACAATCGCATCAACTAATCATTGAAACCCATCAACTCTAAAGAAAAACACAATTAATCGATCTAAACAGTGAAACCATTCTCACCATAACACAGAGCTGAACCTAGAACACTACATCAACAACCAAAAACAACTGCAACCTCAAAAATCATATGTCAAAATGTATACGCTAATTCAATGAGGACAATTTGCTTGTATACACTACTTTCTGTAATCCAACCTACGTATACCTCTAAAGATATTGAATCATAAAACTTCTGAACCAAAAACTGTACTACCCAAAGACATTATGAAGATCTACTAACATATTACAGCTTTTTAAACAGATAGCATCAAATATCACCCTTCTTACTCAATCAATCAGACAGCGAGACTCAATCGCCTTATACAATCACTTTTACATCAGATAAGATAAATCAATCATTTCTGAACAACAAGCCCTTCCTCTGCATACGCTACTTGGAAGTGTCGAACCTACATGCATATGTGCCTTCACCAAGGCAAACCTGCGTATAGATCTGCAAATATGACTTATAACTTCACAAATTTTCAAGACTTTAGATATACCCACATCATAGCATTTAAATGATAAAACATGCGTTAGCACTTAGATCTAGCCTATCCATTATTAGATCATACAATGATAAGTCATTTCAGGTCTCATGAACCTGATCCAACATTGTATCCAAGGGTGCACAAGATGTTTTAGATCATAACCATAACCATTACAACAAAAAATATACTTCACATAGAAGTATTCATGAAAAACCCTTTCACTTGCACATTTAGCCCTTTGATCTTCTCCTTCTTATATACTTAGAGCCTTTGTCAATACCATGCACCAAAACAACACTTAGAACCTATGGTATTCTTAGACAAGATCAAGTAACCGTTATTCCGCTCACGATTGTGGGCTAATACCATGGTATAGACCCTTGGTGTTCTTTAACCTTAATTTTCCATCGCATACGTGCTTTTCCTTCTGTGAAACTGTGTGCATACACATACGCTCCTTTTATTCTATCTACCCGTGTGTATATGCTACTTGGACTAGGTTAAACATTGTATATAACCTAATACATTATCTTTCCTCAATTTCTTGACTTTGATCTGTAATCCTTTGTTCCATCATCTTTTTCTTCTATACCATTACTTTGTTACCTCTGAATAGACCTATTACAATGTGAGTTTCCCTTTATCATTTTTGAACTGACCGGTATGTGGGTTTCCATCAAGGATAACATATGTACCATAATGCCAACATGGGTTATATGTTTTTTTCTTAATTCTAGATTGAGATTGAGGACCTGGCTAATTATTTTCTTCTTTCGATGTAGAATTAGAATGGAGATAATGGTCTAAGAGGGTTGGCTTGAGAGGGTTGACTCAACCTCATCTTTGAATTCGAGTTACATTTTGATGTGTTGAAACTTCATTCTCTTTACCATGCTTCACATTAGACAAGAAGGTGTCGAAATGATATTGTTGAACGTATTTTCATCACATTAATACTACATATCTAAATGGGATAAATTGGAAAAATTATCAGGGCCAAAATCATCAATGTTATCAGACTCAGTAGGTTCTGAGTTCATTTTTCTTGTCTATCATTAACGTGAAGTTTTTTGAAATCATTCTTACATGGGAAGGATTCCAAGGAATCCCTAGATTTAGCCAAATAACATTTAACCAACATTCAAATTAATCCGTGATAAAATAAGGATCACTCAATGTTCTTGCAACAAACTTTTAATTAAATAAAATGGAAGATTTAGATTAAAGTGAAGAAACGCCATTAACAGGTGGAAATGATACAGAAAAAGTGCCTAATAAAATAAAGAAAATATTGGAATTTGGGTTTAATAGACTGAACATGCATACCTTTCACGTTATAACTGTAGTTAACAAAGAATCCTCATTAAAGTTTGTTCCTTTTTTTTTGCAATTCATTATACAATTTTTCCTTGTAAATCCATCCATATTTCAGCATTATCAATTAATGTGAATCACCATTGAAGTGCGTTCCTTTTCTTTTTGTGATCCATCATGCAATCCTTCCTCATTAATCACAAAATATCTCTTTCTAAAACTGAAAACATCTAAAATAGGAAGGAAGCCTAATGGAATCCCCTAGTTCCATATAAACTTGATTCTAAGTCTGGTGTCAAGAATGATGATCTTCTATGAACCTATTTACCATCGAAATAATGATGAATCATCATTAATGTGAATCATATCAATTAATGTGAATCACCATTAAATTCAGTGCCTTTTCTTTTTGTGATCCATCACACAATCCTTCCTCATTAATCACAAAATATCTCTTTCTAAAACTCAAAACATCTAAAATAGGAAGGAAGCCTAATGGAATCCCCTGGTTCCATATAAACTTGATTCTAAGTTTGGTGTCAAGAATGATGATCTTCTATGAATCTATTTACCATCAAAAGAATGATGATCTTCTATGAACCTATTTACCATCAAAAGTATCATAACCTTTTTTTCTTATTAGACTACTTTGGAATAACCTTATTACTATAATTTACAAAATTCATGTTGAACGTGCTTTTTTCATGTATTTTCATTTTTTTATATGGGTCTACTCAAAAGTAGGCAAAGTGGGTATTAGATGGATGCAGAATTCAAGGTGTCTACACTGGAAATTTGAGTAAACCTATAAAGAGATAAATAAAAAATACAATTAAACAAAATAGTTTTCTTCTTTTCCCTCCAACATATTTACCATTGGATATCACATCACCATATTGAATCTTATTGGTTATTTTAAAGTTCATTTTGTTAGTACATTTTTTGTTTTGAGGCCCATTTTTTACCTCAAAATTCCCCTAATGACATATCTTGCAAATGCTTTGTTTTTTGTAATGTGTCACTTGAACATGAAGCTGTTCTTCATGAGACATATCACATCTTATGAAATATATTATGTTTATGACAAGACAACACTTCAAATATACATCTTTCCAAACGAATTGGCTAAAATTTCATTCTCATGTCTTCCAAAATTATTCCTCTATGATTTTCATGCACATCTCGTTTTTACTAGCAAAAAATCACATGAGATCAATTTTTCCTTCTTCATGTGGTATGAGAGTTGTAAGCAAAGTAGGTTGAGTTAGTCAATGACCCTTTCAAGTGTAAGAGGTAAACAATTGGACCATATGATCACACCCATGTTTAGTCTTCTAAGTTTTTAAGCTCTATTACACCAAAAGAGGCCAACTATTTCATTCTAGTTAGGACAACATATTTGTTAGTCCTATTCACAACTTTATGTCCAAGGTAACATGGGGAACTCTTATAATGCTAATACCATGACAACGAATGTGAGTATTTGGGATTGCATCTATGAAAGAATGTTGAAGGAATCCATGTAACCTTCTATAAATATACTACAGGAAGGATTTTCTATGTATTTTATGAAATTCATGTTTGCATTCTATATTGTTGCATGAATCGAATTTGAGGGCACTAGAAGAGGGGAGGATTGTGCATAATCACATGATTACAAATGGGTTTTATGCCCAAACTTGTATTGGATAATAAAATCATTTACATGTGTGATAAATGCGTATGCATGTAGGAAGAACATTAAGTTTTTGACAAGATTTTGCTTCTTGGAACTATTTAATTAGTGGGCTTCCTAGGAGGCCTTGGAGAAGAGGTGATTTATTTCTTTGGTATATATGAAAGATGAAAGGATAACAATGAATATCAGCACTTTTCAAGGACTTCTTTTAGCATGCTATTGATAGAGTTTAGTGGATTGGAGTATTGGGTCTTGTGAAATAGTGGAGAAAGAATGTAAGAGGCATGTTGCAAAGCTTTTATACTTTTTGATGTGTCGCCTGAACATAAATCTCTTCTTCGTGGAACATATCATATCTCACCAAAGATATTATTTTCACAAGAGAGCACATAAAATATATAATTTTTCCATAAAACTTGGCCATAATTTCATTTACTTGTCTTCCAAAATTTATTCATCTATGTTGTTTCATGTCCATCATGTTTTTACTAACAAAACATCACATCACCTCAATTTTCCTTTCTTCATGCAGTAGCAGGATTCCAAGAATTTTCCATATCTATGATATAATGCATCGCTTGAAACGTTATCTTTGTGTGCTACATCTCATCACTATAATTTTTCTCTTTTTGAGATGGAAATTTCCCTTTGCTACAACAAAGACAAATTTCCTTTTTTTGTCTACAACAACTTTTCCTTTATAGCACCTTTCAAAAAAATGCTTTCTTGCACCACTAGCATTCAAAAATATTTCACTTGTTAAACATTGGATGAAAATGAAGATATTTTTGTTGTGATACATTACATCTCTTTAAAAATATTTGCTTCATGACATTTTGCATGAACCAAACACTTTTCTCCTTTTTGGTGTGCCATACACATGGATATTTTCCACATGATACAACACCCTCGTAAAAAAAAAAGTGTTTCCATGCAATAGCATTGTAGTAACACATTGCATTCTCCTAAGCTTTTAACTCCACAACGAACTCTTCATTTCATATTGCACAAAATATCTTTTTCTTGTAATATGGTGCATTTTACCCATAATTTGAAAAATAGTGCAACACATATTATACTGAACCTTTCCTCATGACACACAATGTTTCACACTAAAAGATAATTTTATCAATAAGTATTACATCATATCTTTTTAAAACTTTGCTTCATTGCTGCAAATGAAAAAATCCTAAATTTTTCATGATACAATCAAGTAATCTAATACAATCATGTAATATATAATAGGATTTGTCTAATCATGTTAAATTCTGGAATTTTTGGCTAAAATGTGGGGAAATTGTTTTCCCCAAATCTCAATTTTTTTATATTTAAAACGGGTTTTTGACTACGTACATGGATTCAACACCTTTAAAAAACCCTTAAAACAATTTGATTGTGAAGAGTTTACAACTCAAACTTGTAACTCCAATAATTCCTTATAAAATTATAAACAAATTAAAGCAGAATATATACCACAAAACTTTTAAAAACATAAAGCAAATGTACTACTACATCAATGATATATACCACCAATAAAATTTTGATCTTTTACGTGGTTACTTTTCGATTTACCTATCACATTTAATGTTACGATAATTCTACATATTAAAATGATATGGATTGTGTAAAATGAATCTGGTTCACTATATTAATTTTTAGTTTAAAAATATGTGTACCTCATCGGCACAATATATCAATGGTCAACTCTAGATTGTAATATAATTATTATAATAATTCTTATGTATGTATAAAATAATAATTATTATACTATTAATATATTAATGTATTGATATTAATGTATTTATGCTTTAAAAATTATTTATTGTTTATAATGTAGTGATATAAATGTGTTCTTGTTAATGTGTTGATGATTTATCATGTTTTAATGTTTTATAGTGTATTATTATTAATGCATTCATATTATTATTTTTTACTCGTGTCTTAATGGTTTACAATATGGTTCTTATATTGATTATGGTTTATATTTATTATTATTATTTTGTATTATAACATTATTTACATTTATAATACTGATACCATCGATTTAGGGCTTAGGGGTTTTACAATATTTAATATGACATATATTCTCTCATTTTCAAAACCCATCATTGTGGGCGTTGTCAAACATTGCATTATAACAAAGATTGTCTTCAAATGAAAACCATAATCAACCATGGTGAATCATGGTCAACCATGGTCCAACGCTGCATTGTAACAAATATTGTTTCAATATGAAAATCAACGATGGTTAAGCATGGTCATTGATATTTATATTTCGATTTATAATATTTATCGCGAGGTTTAAACAACTTGGGTTTACAATACTAATCCATTGGGGTTAAAATATCAATCCTTTCTGTTTTTAATATTGATCCCTTGCATTTTTTAATCCCTTAGGTTTATACTATTTTTCTCTTAGGTTTATAATATTAAACTCTTGGGTTTATTTGTTCTCTGAGTTTATAATATTAATAATTCCTTTGGTTTATCATTTTATCCCTTGGGTTTATTAATCCTTTGACTTTAAAATATTAATTGCTAGGGTTTATTAATCATTTAGGTTTTTAGAATTAGTTTGTTGGGTTTATTTATTCCTTGGGTTTATTAATAATTTGTTTTTATAATATTAATGAATTAGGTTTATAATATTAATAATGCATCAGGTTTATTCATCCCTTGTATTTATAATATTAATAATCCCTTGGATTTATAATAATAATAATCCTTGAAATTAAGTGTTTAATTTGTTGGGTTTATAATGTTTATCCCTTTAGTTTATTTATTCTTTTGGTTTATAATACTAACAATCTCTAAGGTGTATTGTTCGCTTGGGTTTATAATATTAATAATCATGTGAGTTTATCAATCCTTTATTTTTAGAATATTAATTCCTATGCTTTATTAATCTCTTGTATTTGTAATATCAATCCCTTGTGCTTCTTGATCCCTTAGGTTTTTAATATTTATCCCTTGGGTTCAGTAATTCTTTGGGTTTATAATATTAAATTGTTGGTTTTATTAGTTCCTTGGGTTTATAATATTAATAATCCCTTTGGTTTATTAATCCATTGAGTTTAAAATATTAAGTCTTAGGGTTTATTAATCTCTTCAATTTTATGTTAGTTTGTTGGGTTAATTAATTCCTCGGGTTTATTAATCACTTGGATTTATTAATCCTTTGTGTTTATAATATTATTTTGTTGGGTTTACTATTTCCTTGGGTTTATAATATTAAAGGCTTAGGTTTATATGTTCTTTAAGTTTATAATATTAATAATTCCTTGGGTTTATCATTTAATCCCTTGGGTTTATTAATCCCCAATATTAAGGTTTAAATAATAGTCCTAAGGTTTAATATTAATCCCTTAGGTTTACAATGTTTGTCCCTTCAGTTTATTAACCTGTTGGGTTTATAATATTAACAATCCTTAGGGTTTATTGATCCATTGGGTTTACAATATTCATAGTCATGTCGTTTATCAATCCTTTGGATTTAAAATATTAATTCCTAGGCTTTATTAATCTCTTCTATTTTCCCCTTGGGTTTAGTAATTCCTTGCATTTATAATATCAAATTATTGGGTTTTTTCATTTTTCAAGTTTATAATATTAATAATTCCTTTGGTTTTATTGATTCCTTGGGTATATTGATCCCTTGCATTTATTAATCACTTTTGTTTTATAAGATTAATGCCATGGGTTTGTAATATTAATAATGCCTTGAGTTTACTGCTCTCTTATATCTATAATATTAATAATCCCTTGGTTTTAAAAAACCCCAATATTAAGAGTTAAATATTTGTCCAACTATTTATGATTATGTCAATATCACAATAGATTAATCTAATATGGAAATCAACCATCATCAACCATGGTCATCCATATTTATTTTATGGTTTATAATAGTCATGCTAGGGTTTATATGTGTTGGATTTATAATTTTTATCCCTTAGGTTTAGTATTCTCTTGGGTTTATAATATCAATCCCTTGGGTTTATTGATCTAAGTGTTGATATTCCTAGGGTTTAATATTATTCAACAATGGTCAACAATAAATGTAATGATCCTAAATAGGAATACAAGTGATAGCAAGAAAATAATATATGCAACAATTTACAAAAACGAAATATTCAACAAACACCCATATAAAAGTTGCAAATGGAGAACTTCTGAGCCATTTTATTTAATTTCTGCAAGCCAAATACAATATATGATGGAATGGTGCACTTGGGCTTGTCACAATGGATAAGTAGGACCAAACCCAGGTAGGAAAATGGTTGAACTTGCTGGAATGTTGGCTCAACGGGTTGTAAAACCAACAAGAATGTTGGTCTAGATAATGTTGCTACCTCAACTCCCCAACTCCTGGACAAGCAATTAGATCTCTGCTTGCCTCAAACTCCCTCTGCATGTTTCCTAGCTGCCGAGTAATATGCACTCCTTGCTCTGCGCTAGCTACTAGTGTATGTCACTACTCTGGAACTCTTGAAAACTCTTGCGGAACAACCTCCCTAGGGCGGGCACGGATGGTCCCTCGAAGTAGAGGTATAATCTCCCACTTGAGAGACTTGTGGCTAAACCACTGGTAGACTCGCTAAATAGTAGAGTGAACATATGAGTGGTTGTTTGCAAATGTCAAAGATACCAAATGGAGGCCTCTAAGCTCTATTTATAATTGCTAGTCCTCTCCCTTGGTGGTCTTCACCTTCCACTAATAAAATATTACTTTTTCGCCATTACTCATTAAAACAATAATTTCCACTTTTCTACCACAAAATAATATTTTCTCCCTTTTATTTAATATCACAAAAAATTGGCAAAACCCCTTAGTGAATTTTTCACTCACAAAAATTGGGAACATTACAATAAACAACCATGTTCAACCATGGTCCAATGTCACATTGTCACAAGGATTGTCTCAATATGAAAATCAACCATGTTCAACCAAGTTTATTTTAGAATTTTTAATATTTATCTAAGGGTTTTTATACCTTGGGTTTATAATATTACTCCCTTGGGTTTATTATTCCTTTGGTTTTACAATATTAATCCCTTGGGCTTATTATTCCCTTAGGTTCATAATATCAATCATGGTTAATCATTGTCAATCATAGCCAACCATGATCAACCATGGTTAAATGTCGCATTGTGACAAGGATTGTCTCACCATGAAAATAAACCATGTTTATTTCAGTGTTTATAATATTTATATTAGGGTTTACCAATTTTGGGTTTATAATATTACTCCCTTGGGTTTAATATTATTCCCTTCGGTTCATAATCCCTTGGGGTTGGTATTAATCCCTTGGGTTCATAATATCATTCCTTTGGGTTTATTATTAACTTGGGTATATAATATCAATCATGGTCAACCATAACCAACCATGTTCAACCGTGGTCAATCATGGTCAGATTTCGCATTATGACAAAAATTGTCAACATATAAAAAGCATGGACAATCATGGTCAACCATGGTTAGCCATGGTTGATGATGGTAAACCATGTATTATAGAATTAAACATGATCAACCATGGTCAATCATGGTCAAACATGTTTGAACATCGCGTTATGACAAAAATTGTCTCGATATGAAAATCAACCATGATCTAATGTCGCATTGTGAAAAAGATTGTCTGGATATGAAAATTAACCATAGTCAACCATGCTCCAACATGGCATTGTGGTAAGGTTGTCTCAATATGAAAATCAACGATGATCAACCATGGTCCAACGTTGTATTTTTACAAAGATTTTATGGATATGAAAATTAACCATGGTCAACCACAGTCCAACATGGAATTGTGATAAGGATTGTCTCAATATGAAAATCAACCATGGTCAATCATGTTTATTTTAGTGTTTATAATATTTATCTTAGGTTCTATATATGTTGGGTTTATAATATTAGTCCCTTGGGTTTAACCTTATTCCCTTGGGTTCATAATCCCTTGGGGTTTTAGTATTAATACGTTGGGTTTGTTATTCCCTTGGGAAAATTAACCATGGTCAATCATAGCCAACCATGTTCAACCATGGTCAAACCATATGGATATGGAAATCAACCATGGTCAACCATGGTCCAACATTCTGTTCTGACAAAGATTATCTCGATATGAAAATCAATCATGGTTAACCATGGTTGACCATGGTCCAACGTTGCATTGTGACAAGGATTGTCTCTATATGGAAATAAACCATGGTCAGCCATGTTTATTTTAGGGTTTATAATATTCGTGTTAAGGTTTATATACCTTGGGTTTATAATTTTTATCTCTTATGTTCATTATTCCCTTGGGTTTATAATATCAATCCCTTTGGTTTATTGATGTAAGTGTTCATATTCCTAGGTTTTAATATTATTCAACAATGGTCAACCATAATCAACAATGGTCAACCATGGTCCAATGTCACATTGTGACAAGGATTGTCTCAATATGAAAAGCAATCGTGCTCAACAATGTTTATTCTAGTATTGTTAGTATCTATCTTAGGGTTTTTATACCTGGGGTTTATAATATTAGTCGCTTGGGTTTAATATTAATCTCTTAGGTTCATAATCCCTTCGGGTTTTAGTATTAATCCCTTGGTTATTGTTCCTTTGGGTTTATAATATCAATCACTTGGGTTTATTATTCCCCGGTCAACCATGGTTTATTATGATGTCAACCATGGTCAACCATGGTCCAACATCGAATTGTGATAAGGATTGTCTCAATATGTTCAAAATCAATGCTGGTCAATCATGTTTCTTTTAGTGTTTATAATATTTATCTTAAGGTTTATATATGTTGGGTTTATAATAATAGTCCCTTGGGTTTAATATTATTCCCTTATTTTCATAATCCCTTGGAGCTTTAGTATTTATCCCTTGGGTTCATAATCCCTTGGGTTTTTACTATTAATCCCTTGGGTTTATAATATCCATCCATTAGGTTTATAATATTAAACATTGTTAATCATCATCAATCATAACCAACCATGTTCAACCATGGACAAACAAGGCTTGATATGGAAATAAACCATGGTCAACCATGGTATAACGTTGTGTTGTGATAAAGATTTTCTCAACATGAAAATCAATCATGGTCAACCATGGTTAACCATGGTCTAACGTTTCATTGCGACAAGGATTGTATTTATATGGAAGTCAACCATGGTCAACCATGTTTATTTTAGGGTTTATAATATTGATGTTAGGGTTTATATACCTTGGGTTTATAATTGTTATCCCTCAGGTTTATTATTCCCTTGGGTTTATTGATCTAAGGGTTCATATTCCTAGGGTTTAATATTATTCAATAATGGTTAACCATAATCAGCCATGGTCAACCATTGTACAATGTCGCATTGTGACAATGATTGTCTCAATATGAAAATCAATTGTGCTCAACCATGTTTATTTTAGTATTTTTAATATTTATCTTAGGGTTTTTATACCTTGGGTTTATAATATTAGTCCCTTCTATTAATATTATCCCCTTGGGTTCATAATCCCTTGGGGTTTTATTATTAATCCCTTGGGTTTATTATTCCTTTGGGTTTATAAAATCAAAACCTTGGGTTTATTATTCCCTTAGGTTTATAATATCGATCATGGTTAATCATTGTCAACCATGGTCAATCATAGGGTTTTAGTATTAATCCCTTGGGTTTATTTTTCCCTTGGGTTCATAATACCAATCCATTAGGTTTATTATTAACTTGGTTTTGTAATATCAATCATGGTCAACCATGGTCAAACATAACCAACCATGGTCAACCATGTTTTATAGAATCAAACATGTTCAATTTTTGGTTTTTTGTATTAATCCCAATGGTTTGTTATTCCTTTGGGTCAAACATGGTGAATCATAGTCAACCATGGTCAACCATGCTCAAATGTCGCTTTGTGACAAAGATTGTCTCAATATGTCAACCATGGTCCAACGCCACATTGTGACAAAGAATTAATTATTATTATGTAAAAATGAATTAATTATTATGATTTTTATCTAATTAATTTATATTCATATTATTATTATTTACCAGTATTTTATTAAAAAAATATTGTGTATCCATACAAAGAGTCAGAGACAAAGCTACAAGAGGAAACTACAGGAGATGAAGTTCAAACTATGAACTGGGAAGAACAAATGCCAAAGACAGCTAAGAAAGAAGTGGAAGTTGTTTTGGAGAAAAGAGTATCCAAAAGAACTAGAGGACAGACTTATTTCCAATATCTAGTCAAATGGAAAGGACAACCAGTGGAGGATGCTAGCTGGTTGACAACAGCAGAATTGCAGAAGTATGGAGTAAGTCCTGAAAGTTTGAAGGACAATTCTTTTCTTCCCCGGGAGTCTGATGCAGGAGCATCTGGACTTAGCCAGCAATGTGAAAGTTTGTTCACATGTTGTGGCTAAACAAGTTGAATTTCATTGACCTAATTGGTCAAAAGTCAGTTTACTGAGAGGGTTGGATCTCTCAAGAAATGAGTTGTATTTCATTATTGTAATAGTTAGAAATTGTCTTATTTTAGGTTCTAAGATAAGTTGTTAGCATAGGTGTGTGGTAGATCTAGGAATTAAATATTTTTTGTTAGATTGATTAAAAATACGGATTGAGTTGTTAGGCACAAAATAGAGTGATATTCAATTGATAAAAAGAAGGGGAAAAAATGTAAGGGGAGAGGATTGAGTGGAGTGAGAGAAAGAATAGTGTGTGGATTGTATTTTGAAACAGAGGTCTTTTATTTGTGTAATCGGGCCAAGGCCGAGACTCTATAACTCTTTTATATTGATAAATTGATGTCGTGTGTGATCATACATCTAGCCTGTAGAAATTCCCATTTTGCTTTCATTCTTTGTATTCGGGGCAGAGTTGATTATCCCTTTGCTTGTTTATGTTTCACGATATAAATCACTGGATTAATAGAAAATAGAGGCCTTTTATATAAATAACATTGGTTGATTCCACTTTAAATCCCAGCCATTGGATCACCGATATCAGATCGGTGAAGTTATTTGACTTGGTTTTGGTCCTGCAGGGAAAAATCCAAGTTACACTAAGAACTAGGGAAAAACACTTAGCAGACCCGAAATCCGAATTTGAAATGTTATACATGGAACTTTTGTAACTTATCGGGTCCGTGAACCATTACCTATCACATCACAAGTTTGTTTAAGAGGAAGACGGACCCCAAGTCTTCACGAGTTGCGATCGTGCGATTCCATCATGACTGTTGAATTGCAAACAATCATGGCCATTGGATCGCGAAAGTGGTCTTGCAACAGGAAGTGGTATTTTGGGTAGTTCAAAATTTATAAGCTGTATTGAAGGGTAGTCACGTGATCCCACTTAATGTTTGACGCGTAGCACAAGAGTGGAGAGAGAAAACCGCTTTATTGGGCGGTTATTCTCTGTGCTTGTGTCTCACCCGAAATCTTTGACAGTCGTCAGATCAAACAGATCCAGATCAATGGTCACAAAGGGTCATGCAAATTTATTTATCGGGAAAAAGCATCAACCGTTGATCTGATGGAAGGATATCAATGGTGGAAATCGAACAGATTTGATCGATGATCGGATTTCGGGGGAAAATAATTGTTTTGGCCTTTTTCGAAAGGCATTCTGATTTAAAAAGGAAAAGGAAGAATTGTGAAGAAAGGGTGAATCACGGGGTGATTGTTGGGTTTCTTAAGCCACTGTTTCTGGCTGTGTCATTTGTGGTATCAGAGCAGAAGTTAAGGTTGATTGTAGCAAAAATGCCACCAAGGAGAGGAGCTGGCATTGGTCGAGGAAGACCTGAAGCAAATGCAGTTCTATTAGAGGAGATCTGAAGTCTGCATACGAGGATGGAAACAATTGAGACTTCCCAAAGAAGAGCACCTAATGAAGGAGATGATAGTGCTGCAGAAGAATATTCTAAGGCAGAAGGAGAAGAAGAAAATGAAACTAACAAAGTCATCAAGATGTTGGCGAAAGTAGGAGGAAAACCAAAGGTGAAAATTCCTACGTATGAAGGGAGTCTAAACGCAAAAGAGCTAATGGAATGGATCAGGTCCTTAGACAAATAATTTGACTATGAAGAGGTTGATGACAAGAAGATGGTGAAGTTTGCAGTTACCAGATTGAGGGGTCATTCATCTATCTGGTGGGATGAGCCACAGACATCAAGAACAAGGAAAGGAAAGTCCAAGGTCAAGCAATGGGACAAAATGGTAAGTAAAATGAAAGCTAAATTTATGGCTAAAGACTATTAGTTAAATATTTTTAAACAATTGCAAAATTTAAGGCAAAAAGGAATGTCTGTTAAAGAATATAAAGAAGAGTTTTATAGATTGAATATTAGAGTAGGACATGTAGAAGATGACATGGAAAAGGTGGCTAGATATATCAATGGATTAAGGTATGACATCCAAGATGAGATCAGCTTGTTGATTCTAAAGACTATTGGAGATGCCTATCAAGCAAGTTTGAAGGCAGAAGAGAAGATATTGAGAAAATAGAATCAGAGGAATAGAGGAAGAAGCTGAGTAAGAGGTAGAGGAACTACTAGACCAAGGGGACAACAACATCAACATGAAGCAGAAAGCTCAAGTAGCAGACCACCAGAGAGAGGAGAATTTAACAGAGGAAGATTTGTGCCCAGAGGAAGAGGCTGAGGAAGGGATGTTTGGTGTTATACATGTGGAGAATGGGGACATGTGTCGTGGGACTATCCTCATAATAAACCAATAAGTTAGAGGAATGCGAATGTGGTTTAGGCAAAGACATAACCACCTCGACTTATGGAAAAGGAAGAATCCCCTGAAGTAGGAGAATCCCTGTTATTGAGAAGGACTTTGCTTAAGACAAAGAAGGATATTGAAGAACCAGCGTAAAGGAAGAATTTGTTTAGAATTACCTGTAAATACAAAGGTAAGTGTTGTAAAGTAATAATTAACAGTGGAAGCATTGACAACCTTGTTTCTATAGAGATGGTGGACAAGCTCGGACTAGCAAAGACAATACACCCTACTCCTTACAAAGTGTCGTGGTTACAAAAAGGACATCAGATTATTGTGACAAAACAATGCAAGGTTGAGATACAAATTGGTATGTATAAAGATGTGATATTATGTGATGTAACACCCATGGATGTATGCCATGTATTACTGGGAAGACCGTGGCAATTTGATCGGAAAGCTATTCATGATGGGAGGAGAAACACTTATACTCTGGAGAAGGATGGAACTAAACATACATTGCTGCCATTGAAGGATGACGCTGACAAAGGAACACCTGGAAGTAGTATTATGCTGATAAGCGGAAAGGAGCTGCTACAGGAGGTAGTGAAAAACGAGGAGTTGCATTTTGCTATTGTGGGAAGACCAAAGGTAATTTTAACTTCCACAAACTTGGATGATTTGCCTGAAGGAGTTAAAATTCTATTAGATGATTTTGCTGATATTATTGTGGATGAGTTGCCAAATGCGTTACCACCGATCAGGAGTATTAGTCATCATATTGATCTAATACCAGGAGCAAGTTTTCCAAATAAAGCAGCATACAGATTAACTCCTCAAGAGAACGTAGAAGTTGGAAGACAAGTGTAGGAGCTGATGGATAAGGGGCTAATCAGAGAAAGTCTTAGTCCATGTGCTGTACCAACAGTACTCAGTCCAAAGAAAGGAGGAGAATGGCGTATGTGCTGGTATAGATTTCCTTTTCCACGCATGGATGATTTAATGGATTGTTTGAGTGGATCAAAATATTTTACTAAAATAGATTTGAAGATTGGATATCATCAAATAAGAATTCGAGAAGGCGATGAATGGAAGACTACATTTAAAATAGACAGTGGGTTGTATGAGTGGTTAGTGATGCCTTTTGGACTCACTAATGCACCTAGCACGTTCATGAGATTAATGAATGAAGTCTTGAAGGAATATGCAGGCAAGTTTCTTATTATTTACCTTGATGATATTCTAGTTTTTAGTAAAAGAAAAGAAGAACATCTAGAGCATCTTAAATTGGTTCTAAGAACTCTACAGAAAGAGAAACTACTGAAAAATCTGAAGAAATGTAGTTTCATGAACAAAGAATTGATTTACTTGGGATTTGTAGTTTCTAAAGAAGGATTTAAAATGGATCAAGATAAAGTCCAAATAATTTGGAATTGGCCTATTCCTAGAAATATATTTGAGGTAAGGAGCTTCCATGGTCTTACAAAGTTTATCAAAGGCTTTAGTTAGATTTGTGCACCAATTCTTGAAACAATTAAGGAGATCAATCAGTTGTTCAAGTGGACAGAAGCACCAGATAGAAATTTTAAATTGTTGAAGAAGAAAATCACAAAGGAACCAATTTTAGCTTTGCTTGATTTTGAAAAGGTAATTCAAGTTGAAGCATATGTTAGTGGAGTTGCAGTTGGCGCAGTTCTGAGTCAAGAACAAAGACTGATAACGTACTTTAGTGAGAAATTGAATGAAGCAAGGAAGAAATATTCTTCTTACGATAAAGAGTTTTACGCTATTGTACAAGCCTTTAAAAATGGACACATTATTTGCTGCCAAACGAATTCATATTGTATTTGGACAATCATGCCTTATAGTTCATCAATAACCAACCGAAGTTGAACCAGAAACATGCCAAGTGGGTAGAATTTTTGCAAAGTTTTACTTTTGTGATAAAACACAAGAGTGGTAAGTCAAATAAAGTCAATGATGCATTGAGTAGGGTAAGTTTTATTGTGCAAGAATTCAAAGTGGGTGTTGTAGGAATTGAGGAAAAGATTGAAATGTACAAAGATGATGCAGATTTCAAAGATATCTATATAGCAGTTCAGAATCCAATAGTTCATACCAAAAGTCAGTGGTTGGACTATCTCATTCAAGGAGGCTTATTGTTTAAAAGCAACAATTTGTGTATTCCCAAATGTTCTATGAGGAAAAACATAATAAAGGAGAAACATAGTGGAGGATTATCTGGTCACTTTGGACAAGATAAAACCTTTGCTCAGGTGAATGCTTTTTATTATTGGCCAAAAATGTAGACTGATGTTAAGAAATTTGTTGATAAGTGCATGATATGTCAGCATGCTAAAGGAAGGAGCCAGAATACAGGATTGTATCAGCCATTGCCAATACCAGACCGACTGTGGGATGCAGTTAGCATGGATTTTGTTTTGGGATTAACAAAAACCCAGAGAGGGAATGATTCCATTTATGTTGTAATAGATAGATTTTCCAAGATGGCACATTTCATTGCTTGTAAGACAACTAGTGATGCAACACACATAGCTAATCTATTCTTTTCAAAAAGTGTACGATTACATGGGTTACCTATAAGTATTGTGTCTGATCGAGATACAAAGTTTGTAGGGCATTTCTGGAGAACTCTTTGGAAGAAACTAGGAACTAACCTCAGTTTTAGTTCAGCATACAATCCTCAAACATATGGACAAACCAAAGTAGTAAATAGGAGCCTGGGAAACATATTGGGAAGTTTAGTGTATCAAAATCCTAAGCAGTGGGATTTAGCACTAGCTCGGGCTGAGTTTGGTTATAATGACACTCCAAACTAAAGTACTAGAATGAGTCCATTTATATTGTTATTGGAATGAATCCAAGAGGTGTGTATGAGCTCAGGAATTTGGGTAAATAGGAGACAAGAAGTGCAAAAGCTGAAGACTTTGTAGAACAGATGTACAGACTACAAGAAGATGTCAAAGGCAGATTGCAGGAAAGAAACAACAAATACAAACAGAGGGTAGATAGGAAAAGAAGAGAGAAAGAATTCCAAGTGGGAGATTTAGTGATGGTGTATTTCAGAAAAGAAAGATTTCCTACTAAGACTTACAATAAACTGAAAATGAAAAAGACAGGACCATGTAGAATTCTAAGAAAGTTTTCAGCTAATTCATATGAAATTGAGTTGCCAAAAGGGATTGGAATATCACCTATCTTCAACGTTGCAGATTTGCATCCATATAAAGAGGCAGAGACAAAGCTACAAGAGGAAACTACAAAAGACGAAGTTCAAACTATGAACTGGGAAGACCAAATGCCAAAGATAACTAAGAAAGAAGAGGAAGTTGTTTTGTAGAAAAGAGTATCCAAAAGATCCAGAGGACAGACCTGTTGCCAATATCTAGTCAAATGGAAAGGATAGCCAGTGTAGGATGCTAGCTGGTTTACAACAACAGAATTGCAGAAGTATGGAGTAAGTCCTGAAAGTTTGAAAGACGATTCTTTTCTTCCCCGGGAGTCTGATGCAGGAGCATCTAGACTTAGCCAACAATGTGAAAGTTTGTTCACGTGTTGTGGCTAAACAAGTTGAATTTCATTAACCTGACTGGTCAAAAGTCAGTTTACTGAGAGGGTTGGATCTCTCAAGAAATGAGTTGTATTTCATTATTGTAATATTTAGAAATTGTCTTATTTTAGTTTCTAAGATAAGTTGTTAGCATAGGTGTGTGGTAGATTTAGGAATTAGAGATTTGTTGTTAGATTGATTAAAAATAGGGATTGATTTGTTAGGCACAGAATAGAGTGATATTCGATTGATAAAAGGAAGGGAAAAAAAATGTAAGGGGAGAGGATTGAGTGGAGCGAGAGCAAGAATAGTGTGTGGATTGTATTTTGAAAAAAGGTCTTTTATTTGTGTAATCGAGCCAAGGCCAAGGCTCTGTAACTCTTTTATATTGATAAATTGATGCCGTGTGTGATCATACATCTAGCCTGTAGAAATTCCCATTTTTCTTTTGTTCTTTGTATTCGGGGCCGGGTTGATTATCCCTTTTCTTTTTTATGTTTCACGGTATAAATCACCGGATTAATAGAAGACAGAGGCCTTTTATATAAATAACATTGGTTGATGCCACTTTAAATCCCAGCCGTTGGATCACCGATATCGGATCGGTGAAGTTATTTGACATGGTTTTGGTCCTACAGGCGAAAATCCAAGTTACACTAAGAATTAGCGCAAAACACTTAGCGGATCCGAAATTTGGATTTGAAATGTTATACACGGAAATTTTGTAACTTATGAGGTCTATGAACCATTACCTATCACATCGCAATTTTGTTTAAGAGGAAGGAAGACCCCAAGTCTTCACGAGTTGCGATTGTGTGATTCATTGCAACCGTTGGATCGCAAACAATCGTGGTCGTTGGATCGCGAAAGTGGGCTCACAACAGGAAGTGGTATTTCGAGTGGTTCAAAAGCTGTACGTTGTATTGAAGGGTAGTCACCCGATCCCACTAAATGTTCGACACGTAGCACAAGAGTGGAGGGAGAAAACCACTTTATCGGGTCGTTATTCTCCGTGCTTGTGTCTCACTCTAAATCTTTGATAGTCGTCAGATCAAACAAATCCAGATCAATGGTCACAAAGGGTCATGGAAGTTTATTTATCGGGAAAAAGCATCAACCATTGATTTGATGGAAGGAGATCAACGATGGAAATCGAACGGATTTGATTGGTGATCGGATTTTAGGGGAAAATCATTGTTTTGGCCTTTTTGCAAAGGCATTCCGATTTAAAAAGGAAAAGGCAAAATTGTGAATAAAGGGTGAACCGCGGGGTGATTGTTGGGTTTCTTAAGCGACTGTTTCCATTTGCGTCATTCTGGGATTATCGAATCCATGATTATTTAAATCGACGTTTTGAGCCATCCACTGTGGCTCATCATCAGGATCAAAAAGTTGATCTATCCTAATGATGAGCCATAGTGGATGGCTTGAAACGTCGATTTAAATAATCATGGATGCGATAATCCCAAAAGAAGAAAAACACTACAAAAGAGGCTAATCATAGAAGCCTCAAAACAATAAAAATTTATTATTATTATTTAACAATAATTAACTATTTAACTATTATTATTATTATTATTATAAAATAAAATAAAATAAAAACATTTATATTTTTTCTGAAAACAATAGTAATTTTTTTATTTATTTTTTATAAAATAAGTAATTATTTATTTACATTTTATAAAAATGAGTAATTGTTATTATTATTATTATTATTATCAATTGTTTCAGTGATAGAGAAATAAAGCCTTATAGGTATATCAACTACATTTACTAAAATAATTATTGTTGTTAGATCTAAGACTTTTGTGATCTATAATGTAGAAATAAGTCTTTCGGATTAATGACATTGTTAGGATTTGGCCGACGTTTCGAACCAACTAATGTGATTCATCCTCGGGACAAGGTGAGAAACCCATTGATCAAAAGGAATAAATAGTAAGGATGCAACATTGCCGAGAGTTAGCCGTTAAAAATTAGTTGTTGGTGGATTAGTTAGTAGGTAAAGAAATTAATTTTTGGGATTAGAGGTAAGAAAAAATATTCTATATTTAGTTAAAAATAGTTGTTAAATAAAAATAGAAATTCAATATTATGGATTGATGTAGAAAACATCTTGTTTGTTATTGCTTGACTTATTCATATTAGAAAACTAGTTGTTAGGAAAATATATTTAATCTGAAATAATTCATTAATAATTATTAATAACATTAATTTCAGATTATTTAATAATAATATCATGTTTAAATTATCTGATAGAGGGGTGCTTAAATCCCTCAAAAAGGAATTCAAAATAAATTAAAACAAATCAGAGTCAAAGGAAAACTGAAAATTTTGTGATGTGAAAAAGAAAAATAGATAGAAAATAAAAGAATAGAAAAATATAAAAATTTTGATAATAATAAAAATAAAATAGGGGATTAAGACAAAAAAATTTGATAATAATAAAAAAAGTAGGGGATCAAATATATATATATATATATAAACAAATAAATAAAAAGATAGAAAATAAAAGAATAGAAAAATTTTGATAATAAAAATAAAAACTGGGGAGAAATTAATAATAAATAAATGAATAACAAATAAATAAATACATAAATAAATAAATAAAAATTGATAAAAATAAAAATAGGGGAACCAGGCAGAAACAAAAGAAAATAAACCAGAAAGAAAAGAAGAGGAGAAAGGATAAAAAAGAATGATGAGTTATGATGAGAGAGTTGGAATTCAGCTCTTACTCAATTTCCAACCATCATCCCTGTTAAGATTTCTGGCATGCCTTTCGATCTTGATCGCCTCCCTAAGATTCCTCTGGTGGAAATGATCTATCTTAGAGATAACTTTGGATTCTTCAATGCAAACATGGTGCTTCAATTTTTCTGCATGCTCAGCTAAGGCTGATGAGCGGGAGCGATTGTGTTTAATGTCTGTTGCATGCTCATTGATCCTCTATTTAATAGATCTACCTGTTTCTCCAATGTAGGGGATACCACAGGAGCAGGGAACAAGGTAGACCCCTTTCGAGTCCTTAGGGTCAATAGGGTCTTTAACATATCTAAGAGAATTTTTAATGGTATTGAGAGGCTTGAATGAAGAAGATACATTAATATTCTTGAGGATATGGGCAATCCTATCAGTGGTTCCTTGGATATATGGAAGATGAACCTTAGAGATATGATCGTCACGAGTAGATTTAACTCTAGGAATTTTACATGCCTTGTGACAGGCCTTGAGGCTTTGAGATCTGTTATACCATTATTTCTGAAAACTTCAAGAAGATGGGATTTCTCCTATTTGAGGTGGTTATCATCAGAAACTCTTAGAGCACGGGTAGCAAGAGTGCTGAGAACCTCGAATTTCTGAGCCAGGAAATGATGGGAACTGGCATGGAGATAGTATTCTGTGTTAGTCTTTTTCCGAAAGACTTGGTGACAAATGGAACCATCATCCATCCTCGAAAGGAGAATGTTGAGAAAGGGAAGGAACCCATCCACCTCAACCTCCATCGTGAAGTTGATGGAGTAAGATAGGGAATTAAGGTGGACCATGAGGCCAGATGACATAGGGATCATCAACAAACCTATTCCACTCTCTAGGATGAAATTGAGTAGTGACTAAGGCCCTGACCTCAAAATATTCCATAAACAAGTAAGCGACGATAGGGGAAAGAGGGGATCCCATCGCCACACCACAAGTTTGCTCATAAAACTCACCTTGGAAACTAAAGAAAGTCGAGGTGAGTCAGAGGCCAACCAACTTGGCAGTGTCTTTGTCAGTGCTACGATTTATGATATCAATGGCTTCTTGGATGGGTATTTTGGTGTATAAGGAAACAACATCAAAACTAACCAGTAAATCACCCGATTCCAATTTGATATCTCTCCATTCTTGAACAAAGGAAGCAGAAAGTCTTATTTTTATAATTATTGTTATTAAAAATATTATTTTTAATATTTTTAATATTATCAATTAATGTTATTATTATAATAATCATAAATATATAAGAATATGGTTGTTATTATTTATATAGTTATTAATTATTATAAATAGTTGGTTTTTAAAAAAATACACATAGTAATTATTAATGTGGTTGACATACGTCGATATGCTTATATCAATCACATTGGAAAATGTTGTTGTATATATACTTCATATACGTCTATTGGCTTATATCAACCACATTAGTAAATGTAATTGTGCTAATATATACCCCAATAAGCTTTTTGATTTTTAACCTAGTTACTTTTCCATTTACCTATCACATTAAACATAAAGCAAATAGACTGCTACATCCATAATATATACCACCAACAAAAATTTTCATATAGACTGTGTAAAATGAATCTGGTTCCCTATATTAATTTTTGGTTTTAAAATCTGTGTACCTCATCGACATGATATATTAATGGTCAACTCTAGATTGCTACATCCATAATATATACCACCAATAAACTTTATGGATTGTGTAAATGAATCTGGTTCTCTATATTAATTTTTGGTTTTAAAATTTGTGTACCTCATCGACACGATATATCAATTGTCAACTCTAAATTTCAATCATAAAAATGGTTGTTCACCTAATTATTTACAAATAACTTTTTTCCATAACGATTCTCATCATGATCTTCGACTATGATTGATAAACAAATTTTCTTTAACATACAATGAAATTTAATATGCTTTAACAAATGGGGGAAAAGCAAAAACACGTTGGCAACCATTAATTTCATCGCTGGAATGAGAAAGAGAAAAAAAGAAAAAGAATTTGGTTATAAGATTTGTTGATTAGCAAGCGCATGTATTACTACTGTTAGGCCCCTATACTACTAGTGTAACCCCTTATTGTTATTAGTACAACCCCCATATTATATTGTTGTACCCATGTAGTCCCCATATTGTTATTATTGTTCCCCATAGAAGCCCACTATTGTTATTATTGTGCCCTTACATTATTATTGTTATGTCGACTCTGATTATATTATGACCCCTTAGACTCCTATATATAGAAAGGAGGTCTTGTCATTTGTATCATCCAAGAATTGTTCATTTGTGTAATTTAAAGGAGGTTTTCCCCTCGAAGAGGCTTATTTCTAAGGCGTTGATATATCTTTTCTATCTTTTTGTGATCTGGTTTCATAGCATTTGGTATCAGAGCTTTGGATTCTAGGGTTTTTCTGCTCCAAATAGGTCATTCTTGTATTTTCGCTATACCTTTTTTCTGTGATGTTTCAGAAGCTTAAAAAAAACCCCATTTGAGAAGAAATCTCGTTGAACCACGCCTCCAAATTTCAGATCTTGTCTTGCTATATTTTTGGAGATATGATATGCGGAAGTTAGGGTTTTTGCAAGCTCCAGAATTTCATCTAAAATAAGTCATCGTGGTATTTTCGCTATAACCTTTTCGCTACAAAGTTTCATAAGCTAAATAAAAAACCCATTTGAGAAGAACTCATTTTGAATCTCTTGATCGAATTTCAGATCTTGTCTCACTATATTTTCGGATATATGATCTGAGGAATTTAGGGTTTTTTGCAGACTCCCGAATTACATCCTAAACAGGTGATCTTGGGAAAATCATCATAACTTTCTCTCTGTGCAACAAATTGAAATTTCATAAGAAGTTGCAGAAAGAGGACAAACTGTAGTTTTTTTTGCATAGTTTTCAGATCCGAATTTTGAAACAGTGACACGTGGCATGTCATACATGTTCGCTCTACTAAAACATTTAATAATCAGGTCATCTTAGGAGATTGGGCATAACTCTTTCTTGGAGAATCAAATTCTGATCAGACTTGTGGGATTAGAAAGAGGACTCAGAGGGCTACTGCAGGAGACAGTTTCAAAACTTTGAGATCTAAAAGTACATAGTTACAATAATTTCAAGATCAAGCTCTTGAAATCTGGAAAAGGAAATATGAGGAAGTTTGATGGAAAGGATCTAGTAAATTGGATACTACAGATGGAGCAATATTTTGATCTACATGGTGTACCATTGTTACAAAAGGTATGTATTACATCTTCATATTTAGAATCAGATAAATTTTTATGGTATAAAGGGCTTTGTTCTTGTAAACAACTTGTTACGTGGTCAATTTTCATGGAGGAAATGATAGCACATTATGAGGATACAAAGAGCAACACCTTCTTTAGAGCAACACCACAACAATTGGATGAAAAAGGAGAAAAAGGGATTTGTTACAAAGTGGAAAGAAAAATTATGGAAACAAGGAAGACTACCCCTCACAACTATAAAGATGGAAGTGTTTTTTCTCCTAGCCTTCCTCAACCTACAAGGTTACACCACGACAATTGGAAGAAACTAGAGAAGAAGGGCTTTGTTACAATTGTGACAACAAATACATTAAAGGTCATAAGTGTGTTGAGAAGAAATTATTTTACATTGATTGTGGAAAGGAGGAAGAAAAGGATCAAGAAACATCAAAATAAGAGTATATACATCAGGAACCAACCCCAGAGAAAGAAGAAATGAATCCGACCATATCTTTTAAAGCATTGGAAAGAATTACCACTCCTAAAACTCTCAAGATAGAAGGACATATCAAGAAGAAAAAGGTTCAAGAAGTGAAAGATCACATTGAGAAAGAAGAAATGAATCCGACCATATCTTGTAATGCATTCGACAGAATTACCATTCCTCAAACTATCAATATAGAAGGGCATATCAAGAAGAAAAATGTTCAAGAATTGAGAGATCACATCGAGTCTCAAGAAATCAATCCGACCATATCTTGTAATGCATTGGAAGAAATTACCACTCCTCAAACTATCAAGATAGAAGGACATATCAAGAAGAAAAAGGTAAGAGTGTTGATTGATTGGGGCAGTACCCATAATTTTATTGATTGTAAGATAGCCAAGGAATTGAATTGCTTCCTATATCCAGTACCGGAATGCCAAGTGATGATTGCAAGTGGAGGAACCATAAATTGCTCTAGAAAGTGCCATAATATCAAGCTATCCATGGGATATTATGTATTGAATAGCCCAATGCTTTCCATTCCAATGGGTGGTGCTGATGTTTTACTAGGAGTCCAATGGCTATAATCTTTGGGTACGATAGCTTTTAATTTTCAAGAACATTTCTTGAATTTTTTCTGGGAAGGAAAGGAATTTGAATTTAGGGGTATCGAAGGAAAACCTGAAAAGATAAACAACTCTAACAACATGACAAAGCTTCTAAATAAAGAACAGTGGGGTTTAATTGCACAATTATGTTCACTAGAGGATCCCACATAGAAATCATGTATTTCTCCAAATCTCCAAAATGTTTTGGACAATCATTTCAAGGTATTTGAGACTCCCAAAGGCCCCCCACCTATTCATGATCATGAACATGCTATTCATTTGATTCCATGAAGTGTTCCTCCAAACATCAGGCCTTACATATATCCATATTCCCAAAGGAGTGGGAACTCATTCAAAAGTTGCAGAAGATCCTAGTTCAAACAGTATTGTGAGAACTTGACAAGGAAGGAAAAATCATATTGGAACCTGAAGCAGTCATAGAACTGAGAAATCAAAAGCTACGAAATAGATCAATTTCATAGTATCTCATCAAGTGGAAGAACTTACCCGCTGAAGATTCCACATGAGAGGACAAGAATTTTATAGAGAAGCATCAAGAACTACTCAAGCGTTGAGGACAACAATTTCTGAAGGAGAGGGGCATGTCGGGCGCCTATACTACTAGTGTAACCCCTTATTGTTATTAATACAACCCCCTTATTATATTGTTGTACCCATGTAGTCCCCATATTGTTATTATTGTTCCCCATGGAAGCCCACTATTGTTATTATTGTGCCCTTACATCATTATTGTTATGTTAGCTATGATTATATTATGACCCCTTAGACTTGTATATATAGAAAGGAGGTCTTGTCATTTGTATCATCCAAGAATTGTTCATTTGTGTAATGTAAAGGAGGTTTCCCCCTCGAAGAGGCTTATTTCTAAGGCATTGATCTATCTTTTCTATCTTTTTGTGAGCTGGTTTCATAACAAGTAAATCAACATCGCAGTGAAAAATGTTTTGATGTAGGTGATTGGGTATTTTTACGGCACATCTCAAGCAACCTATTTATGAGAAGGAAATGTTGGCAATACTACATGCACATAAGAAATGGTGACCTTACCCAATGGGAAGACACTTCAAGGTAAAAATGGATCATGATAATATTAAATACTTTTTAGAACAAATATTATCCTTAGAAGAATAGAAAAAATGGGTCACAAATATGTTGGGTTATGAATTTGACATTATCTATAGAAAAGGGAAGAAAAATTTTGTTGTAGATGCACTCTCAAGAAAGGATGAGGATGTGGAAGCATTGTTTTGGGCTATTTCTATTATCCAACCAGATAGAACACCACGCACCTTTATTTGAATAATTTATTCTAGGCAACTCATTTGGAGAAGATCAATTTGACAAGTTCTTTAATACTCGTTTGTGAAAGTGTTAAACTGTCATCTTCCACATAAAACAGCTGCATTGATTTGGCATTGTCAAAAACCATTCTCCTACAATTGTTTGGCATGTCTTTTGTGTTCATGAATTCACACTTCAAATCTGCCAAAGCGTTTTCCATGAGACTATAAATATTTTCGAGAGCTTCTTCCTCTGAAAATTTGGGATGGTCCTTCATGTAACACTGTATGGCAGAAGCCACCTCTGCTCGACCTCTCTTCTCCTGCACATAATTAGAAACCGTTCAAATAAATTACAAGTGCCTAAGGACATAGACCCTACATTACATTACAAGAGATTGACTACCTTGCCTGGTAACTTTTGATATCGTTCACCAAACACCTTGTCAAGCACATGAGATATACAAATTTGGAGCGGTAACCAATTTGGGAGAGTATGTGATCTGTAAGAACCTCTCCAGTGAAAAGAACACCAATCAGAATGACAGTTGCTAGTGGTATTGACACATTACCAGTCTCTATGTATTCATCGAACGACAGCACATGTCCGCGACTATAGTGTTCATGTGTGCTACTTATGTGTGCTACTTATTAGACTACTTTGCAATAACCTTACTACAATAATTTATAAAATTCGTGTTGAACACGCTTTTTTCACGTATTTTCATTTTTTTAATATGGGTCTAATCAAAAGTATGCAAAGTGGGTATTAGTTGGATGCAAAATTCAAGGTGTCTACACTGGAAATTTGAGTAAACCTATAAGGAGATAAATAAAAAATACAAGTAAATAAAATAGTTTTCTTCTTTTCCCTCCAAAATATTTACCATTGGTTATCACATCACCATATTGAATCTTATTGGTTATTTTAAAGTTGATTTTGTTAGTACATTTTTTGTTTTGAGGCCCATTTTTTACCTCAAAATTCCTCTAATGGACATATCTTGCAAAGGTTTTATTTTTTGCAATGTGTCACTTGAACATGAAGCTCTTCTTCATGAGACATAACACATCTTATCAAATATATTATGTTTATGACAATAAACACTTCAAATACACAAATTTTCCAAAAGAATTGGCTAAAATTTCATTCTCATGTCTTCCAAAATTATTCCTCTATGATTTTCATGCCCATCTCATTTTTACTAGCAAAAAATCACATAAGATCAATTTTTCCTTCTTCATGTGGTATGAAATTTCCAAGAATTTTCCATCTTTATGATATATTGCATTGCTTGAAACTTAATTTTCAATAATCTACCTCACATCACCATAATTTTTCTTACTGTGGGATGGAAATTTCCTTTTGTCACAACAAAGACAATTTTTAGTTTCTTTCTATGGAAACTTTTCCTTTATTTCACCTTTCAAAAAAATTATTTCCTTCACCAATTTGAACTCAAAGTTTTTTTTCCATTATTTAGGCAACATAATAAGAGGAAAGTTTGATTATAGCGATGTAGAGAGTTGTAAGCACAAGCAGGTTGAGATAGTCAATGACCCTTTCAAGAGTAAGAGGTAAACAATTGGACAATATGATCACACCCATGTTTAATCTTCTAAGTTTTTAAGCTGTATGACTCCCAAAGAGGCCAACTATTTCATTGTAGTTAGGACAACATGTCTTTTAGTCCTATTCACAACTTTATGTCCAAGGCCAAATGGGGTACTCTTATAATGCTAATATTATGACAACCAATGTGAGGATTTGGGATTGCATCTATGAAAGAATGTTGAAGGAATCCATGTATCCTTCTATAAATATACTACAGGAAGGATTTTCTATGTATTTTATGAAATTCATGTTTGCATTCTATATTGTTGCATGAATCGAATTTGAGGGCACTAGAAGAGGGGAGGATTGTGCATGATCACATGATTATAAATGGGTTTTATGCCCAAACTTTTATTGAATAACAAAATCATTGACATGTGTGATAAATGTGTATGCATGTAGGAAGAACATTAAGTGTTTGACAAGATTTTTCTTCTTGGAACTGCTTAATTAGTTGGCTTCGTAGGAGGCCTTGGAGAAGAGGTAATTTATCAGTTTAGTGGATTGGAGTACTGGGTCTTGTGAAACAGTGGGGAAAGAATGTAAGAGGCATATTGCAAAGCTTTTAAACTTTTTTATGTGTCACCTAAACATAAATCTCTTCTTCATGGAACATATCATATCTTGCCAAAGATATTGTTTTCACGAGAGCGCACATAAAATATACAATTTTTCCATAAAACTTAGCCATAATTTCATTTACATGTCTTCCAAAAGTTATTCATTCTATGATGTTTCATGTCCATCATGTTTTTACTAACAAAACATCACATCACCTCAATTTTCCTTTCTTGATGTAGTATAAGGTTTCCAAGAAGTTTCCATATCTATTATATAATGCATCGCTAGAAACGTTATCTTTGTGTGCTACATCTCATCACTATAATTTTTCTTTTTTTGAGATGGAAATTTCCCTTTTCTACAACAAAGACAAATTTCCTTTTTTTTTGTCTACAAAAACTTTTCCTTTATAACATCTTTCAAAAAAACGCTTTCTTGCACCACTTAGCATTCAAATTTTTTTTCTCTTGTTAAACATTAGATGCCAATGAAGATATTTTTATTGTGACACATTACATCTCTTTAAAAATGTTTGCTTCACTACATTTTGCATGAATCAAACACTTTTCTCCTTTGTGGTGTGCCATACACATGGATATTTTCCACATGATAAAACACCCTCTTAAAAAAAAGTGTTTCCATGCAACAGCATTGTAGTAACACATTTCATTCTCCTAAGCCTTTATCTCCACAATGAACTCTTCATTTCATATTGCACAAATTTTTTTTTTCATTTAATATGGTGCATTTTACCCACAATTTGGAAAATAGTGCAACACATATTATATTGAATATTTCCTCATGACACACAATGTTTCACACTAAAAAATAATTTTATCAATAAGTATTACATCATATCCTTTTCAAACTTTGCTTCATTGTTGCAAATGAAAAAATCCTAAAGTTTTCATGATACAATCAAGTAATCTAATACAATCAAGTAATCTATAATAGGATTTGTGTAATCATGTTATATTTTGGAATTTTTGGCCATAATGTGGGGAAATTGCTTTCTCCAAATCTTCATTTTTGTTATTTAAAATGGGTTTTGGCTACATACATGGATTCAACACCTTAAAAAACCCCTTAAAACAATTTGATTGTGGAGAGTTTACAACTCAAACTTGTAATTTCAATAAATCCTTATAAAATTATAAACAAATTAAAGAAAAAAATATACCACAAAACTTAAAAAAAAATAAAGCTAATATACTACTATATCCATAATATATACCACCAATAAACTTTTGATCTTTTATGTGGTTACTTTTCGATTTACCTATCACATTAAACATAGAGAAAATAGACTACTACATCCATAATATATACCACCAATAATTTTTTGATATTTCACCTGGTTATTTTTTGATTGACCTATCACATTTAATGTTACAATGATTCTACATATTAAAATGATATGGATTGTGTAAAATGAATCTGGTTCCCTCTATTAATTTTTGGTTTTAAAATATGTGTACCTCATCGGCACAAAATATCAATAGTCAACTCTAGATTGCAATATAATTATTATATATTAGTATAATTATTATTATAATAATTATTATGTATCTATGCAATAATAATTATTATACTATTAATATATTCATGTATTGATATTAATGTATTTATGCTTTAAAAATTATTTATTGTTTGTAATGTAGTGATATAAATGTGTTATTATTAATGTGCTGATGATTTATCATGTTCTAATGTTTTATAGTGTATTATTATTAATGTATTCATATTAATTTTTTGTACGGATGTATTAATGGTTTACAATGTGGTTCTTATATTGATTATGGTTTATATTTATTATTATTATTTTGTATTATATCATTATTTACGTTTAAATATTGATGCCATGGAATTGGGGATTAGGGGTTTTACAATATTGAATATGACATATATTCTCTCATTTTCAAAACCAATCATCAAGAGCATTTTCGAACATTGCGTTATAACAAAGATTGTACTCAAATGAAAACCATAATCAACCATGGCGAATCATGGTCAACCATGGTCCAATGCCACATTGTAACAAATATTGTCTCAATATGAAAATCAACAATGGTTAAGCATGGGCATTGATATTTATATTTCGATTTATAATATTTATCGTGGGGTTTAAACAACTTGGGTTTATAATATTAACCCATTGGGGTTAAAATATCAATCATTTATGTTTTTAATATTGATCCCTTCCATTTTTTAATCCCTTAGGTTTATAATATTTTTCTCTTAGGTTTATAATATTAAACGCTTGAGTTTATTTGTTCTTTGAGTTTATAATCTTAATAATTCCTTTGGTTTATCATTTTATCCCTTGGGTTTATTAATCCCTTGACTTTAAAATATTAATTGCTAGGGTTTATTAGTCATTTAGGTATTTAGTATTAGTTTGTTGGGTTTATTTATTCCTTCGGTTTATTGATTGCTTGGATTTATTAATCATTTGTTTTTATAATATTAATGACTTGGATTTATAATAATAATAATCTCGTTAGTATATTAAACCCCGACATTAAGGATTTAATCCATTGGGTTTATAATGTTTATCCCTTTAGTTTATTTATTCTTTTGGTTTATAATGCTAACAATCTCTAAGGTTTATTGATCGCTTGGGTTTATAATATTAATAATCATGTGATTTTGTCAATCCTTTGTTTTTAGAATATTAATTCCTAGGCTTTATTAATCTCTTGCGTTTGTAATATCAATCCCTTGTGCTTCTTGATCCCTTAGGTTTTTAATATTTATCCCTTGGGTTCACTAATTCATTGGGTTTATAATATTAAACGGTTGGGTTTATTAGTTCCTTGGGTTTATAATATTAATAATCCCTTTGGTTTATTAATCCCTTGAGTTTAAAATATTAATTCTTAGGGTTTATTAATCTCTTTGATTTTTATATTAATTTGTTGGGTTTATTGATTCCTCGGGTTTATTGATTCCTCGGGTTTATTAATCGCTTGGATTTATTAATCCTTTTTGTTTATAATATTATTTTGTTGGGTTTACTATTTCCCTTGGGTTTACTATTTCCTTGGGTTTATAATATTAAATGCTTAGGTTTATTTGTTCTTTAAGTTTATAATATTAATAATTCCTTGGGTTTATCATTTAATCCCTTGGGTTTATTAATCCCCAATATTAAGGTTTAAATAATAGTCCTAAGGTTTAATATTAATCCCTTAGGTTTACAATGTTTATCCCTTCAGTTTATTAACATGTTGGGTTTATAATATTAACAATCCCTAGGGTTTATTGATCCATTGGGTTTATAATATTCATAGTCATGTCGGTTTATCAATTCTTTGGGTTTAAAATATTGATTCCTAGGATTTATTAATTTTTTCTATTTTTAATATTGATCGCTTGCAATTTTTCATCCCTTGGGTTTCTAATATTTTTCCATTGGGTTTACTAATTCCTTGGGTTTATAATATCAAATGATTGGGTTTTTTCGTTTTTCAAGTTTATAATATTAATAATTCCTTTGGTTTATCATTTTATCCCTTGGTTTTATTAATCCCCTGAGCTTAAAATATTAATTCTTAAGGTTTATTAATCGTTTGGGGTTTTAATATTAGTTTGTTGGGTTTATTGATTCCTTGGGTATATTGATCCATTGCATTTATCAATCATTTGTTTTTATAAGATTAATGCCATGGGTTTATAATATTAATAATGCCTTGGGTTTATATATGTCATGTATTTATAATATTAATAATCCCTTGGTTTTATAAAACCCCAATATTAAGAGTTAAATATTTGTCCAACTATTTATGATTATGTCATTATGACAATAGATTAATCTAATATGGAAATCAACCATGGTCAAGCATGGTCAACCATGTTTATTTTATGGTTTATAATAGTCATTCTAGGGTTTATATGTATTGGGTTTATAATTTGTATCCCTTAGATTTAGTATTCCCTTGGGTTCATAATATCAATCCCTTGGGTTTATTGATCTAAGGGTTCATATTCCTAGGGTTTAATATTATTCAACAATGGTCAATAATAAAATATCCTAAATAGGAATACAAGTGATAACAAGCAAGTAATATATGCAACAAAATTACAAAAACAAAATATTCAGCAAACACCCATATAAAAGTTGCAAATGGAGAACTTCTGAGCCATTTTATTTAATTCCTGCAAACCAAATACAATAAATGATGGAATGGTGCACCTCAGCTTGTCACAATGGATAAGTAGGACCAAACCCAGGTAGGAAAATGGCTGAGGTGAAGGCCACCAATCTGCTGCACCAATCTGCGCTACACTACCTAGAAAACTACTGCTCTACTGAAGTTTGAATGGCTTGAAAGTGAACTAAAATTGCCCAAAAATTTATATTTTCTTAACCCCGAACTCCTTGGACAAAACCCAGAAAAATACAGAAGGGATTTTAGCTGGTTTTGACTTTTGATTTTCGACCCCCTTGGAGCCTCCCCTCAACTATAGCTGTAAAACTTGGCCTGCTAGAAACTGCCTATAAATCTACCTAAAAAGTCCTCCAAAATGTTGAGTTCACCCTTTCTATCCAATCCCTGACTTGCTGGATGATCTCTTGGCCCAAATAAGTTGCTCCCAAGCACCACGAAAATCTCTTGAGTGGCCTCTGCACTATCCCTCAGCCTAGCAGTTCGACTTGCTGGAATGTTGGCGCAGCTGGTTATAAAACCCAGCAAGAACATTGGTCTAATGCTGCTACCTCAAATCCCCAACTCCAAGACAAGAAATCAGATATTTTCTTGCCTCAATATCCCTCTGTGTGTTTCCTAGCTGCCTAGAAATATGCATTCCTTGCTCTGCGTTGGCTACTAGTGTATGTCACTATTCTGGAATTGCTGAAAACTCTTGTGGAACAACCTCCCTAGGGCGGGCACAAATGGTCCCCCGAAGTAGAGGTTGAATGTCTCGCTTGAGAGACTCGTGGCTAAACAACCAGTAGACTCACTAAACAACAGAGTGAAAAGAGGAGCAATTGTTTGCAAATGTCAAAGATGCCAAATGGAGGCCTCCAAGATCTATTTATAATTGCTAGTCCTGCCCCTTTGTGGTCTCCACCTTCCACTAATAAAATATTACTTTGCTGCCATTATTCATTAAAATAATAATTTCCACTTTTCTCCCACAAAATAATATTTTCTCCTTTTTATTTAATATCACCAAAAATTGGCAAAACTCCTTAGTGAATTTTGCACTCCGCAAAAAATTTCTTGTCCTCAAACAATATCCTGCTACTCCAAACGTTGGCCTAGCCAATGCCAGGGTCCCAAATTTGCCACTAAACCATGCCTCATTGTTGAACATCCTACCATACTAGTGACGATCCACATGTCAACAGCGAATCACAAGATTCCAATGGAATATCTGAATGATCTCCCCCCGTAGAAAGAAGCTCACCCCTCATGGTAGATGAACCGCCAAATCTTGTTTTACCCGGATCTCATGCTAGTCCAATAAGGGTGCCACCATGTTGACTTTGCGACACTCTGACTATGACAAGCTTCCCATCATGCTCAAACTATATCCTGCCCTCCCAAAACCTGATGGTGGGATATCTGTGAAGGCCAAGCTTATCCTACCCATGCATCTCCATGATGTCAATGTCTACCCATCCACTATCAATCTCAATCTTGAGCAGCAACAGGATAAATCTACCTTGCCATACAATGGAGGTTTCAAAAATCTCCCATGTGTCACACCCAAGGTGAACTAGATGACTCTCTCCCGTGAACCTACTCATTAAATAATGGAGTGTCCTATCAATCAACTCAATCCTTGTATCCTATAGCCATACCTGTTGCGGGATAGCTCTAACAATTGCTGGAATCTCTTTGTTCCATGTCCCTAATCCCTACATGAAACTGACATATAGGCCCCATATATCATGAACTAATCTCATGCATGCTAAACTGCCATGTGCCTGCCACTGCGTAGTGTCAATGACTGTTGGAAGCCACATGTGCTAAATAACTACCCCTTGAAGGTAGCCAATAGATGGGTATCTAATACTCACAATCGACTTAGTGTATGCAGACCCATCATGTTCCTTTTAACAATCACCACTAAGTCTGCCATTCGCCCTCTCGATAATGTGACAATACAAAGTTTGGATATCAGACACATACTGGAAAGTTGCCTCAATCATACACAGTATCCTCTCCTCATGCATGGTCCTAAAAGGCCCTGTGGAAAGAGTGACACATGTCTCCCTCGTGACCTGATCCCCAAGCGTAGGCTCACTGATGAATGATATGCCACCCCTGTAGTGGATCACCTCATCCCCCAACCTGTGGTTGTCAACTCGTGCACCAACCTAATGCTACCACTGAGAAATATCTCCTGTAGTGGATTGGGTGTCATCCCAATATCTCGGGTGAGCTCCATGTCCTGAGTTGCTCGTGCCCAGAGTGTAAAAGGAAAAAAGCCAAATTGTTTGTGCCTGTAAGTGTTGTATAAGAGGTACAGACATGTGAGGCCCCATGGATACCATCGAGTATCGCTCATCTGCGTCCCCGTCAATCCTAGGTGAAGTACACCCAAAGGTATGCCCAGTGTCTCTGTCCATAAGTCTCCTTGGAAGCAACCCTCCAAGACCTCGATGTACAACACCATATGCCGCTACATCCCACCGAGTATCCCTGTAGTCCTAAACCTGACACTCTACCCTGCAACCTATCATTGTACACCACTAGATATCCCATGCTATTGTTGTACCATCCTGTATCATCTCATATCATCTATGTCATTGTATCTGGCTCTGTACATTGTATGCTCAACGCAAACCAACATGCTACATCAAGTAACCACACATCTCCATGCTCCTACGCAAGCCACTACCCATCACTGCATACCTCTATACAACACTGGATGAGAGGTTCTAAAATTGGGTCTGTATGCATCAGGTCGCATCCATCTACATAAGAGTGGACTCTGTGGCATATCCTTGTGCACCCCTGGGTACCACTACCTATTGTCATACCACCCTATATCATATGCTGTCCGGCATGTGCCAATTCATCCACCACTATGTTAGTAATCCCTCCATAATGTGGGCTACATCTCCCCATCTTCCCTGAAAGACCTTAGCAGTCTAACTCCTCACATGCCAATGGGAATGCCACTATTGTGTTTATCCTCAGTAGCTCTAGTGTCTAATATACCAATGAGAGAGCACTGTCTCCATGTAATGCCTTATCCGGTGGTCGGTCGATGCCACCTCCTCCTACCAGCTCCTGTGAGAGTAGGCTAATCAGCCTATGACTCCATGCACAATCAATATGCCAAGACAACTCATGAAATATGCATGTTCCTCTGCGAATCCATCCTGTCACTAGTGTTGTCAGGAACTCTGAAGGGGATATGAAAAGGTGTGTGTACACAAGCACCGAGTCCATCACATAGTGCCTACCATGACCTACCGACTCCATGATGTGATGGAGAATCCCACTTGGATCCCAACAACAGTCTGACCCTCGAGCCCCTTTGGTAATCCACAATCTCCGTTGAGCTGTGGCCATGGATGCATCTAACTTCCTAGCCAACTCCACCAGATACCAACTCAATATCTCTCGCTATCCAACCCCAAGGGAAGGATCAAGAGCATAAACTCCCATACATGTAACTAACCCTCCATCCTTCCAAGGATGCCCCATGTGCAACTCATGTTGCCTCATCTCACCATCCTGGTAAACACATAAAATATGTCGAGGTGACTCTGCCTCTCCCTCTCCAATGTGTAGTGGTAACATGCTAGTGTTACCAGCCTATAATGTCTTAGTAGGGTTGCCCAATCGCTCCAATGTGCACTCCAACTGAACCATTAGGGAACCCAACCATTCCCCATTGAGTCAGTTTGTCCGCTGACTCAACACAAACTACTCTCATGCCCTCCAAACCTCATTATGTTGTAGAGTGGCCTCTCATACTGTCATGACCTTCTTTCTTAATGCTAGAAGGCTAGCCCAGTTTTTATGAAACTATGGAGGGTGGCTATCCTCTGTAAACATGGTTACTGCTCTGGACCCTTCCATCTCTTCTGGTACCTCCTCAATGACAAGTATGCATCCAGGCACCTCATCAACCTACTGTGGGTGGTCATCGTATAGAAATTGGGTCATAGCACTAGGTACCTCACCAACCATTGGTGTCTCATCAACAGATGGCCCTTCGAGTGAATTCTCTACTCCCTCAACTGAGGTTTCAACTGGAGCTACCAAATAGGCCTCCAACAATGGTGACTCCTATGCCACACCAGGAATATCGATGTGCCCCTCACCATCTTGTGTGTCCTCCTGCTCAACCTCCTCCTTGAGCTTATGACATCTAAATCTCGCTCTCCACTAGTATAAATCCCTTCTGGTCTCATCCTCTAGCTTTCCTCATCCTATCCACTCCCTTTGAGGGGGTATGGTGTCCTTTCGGTCAAATCTCTCCACAAGCCTCTGTGTGAACTCTTTGTAGGATGTGATACATACATGACCCAAAGGGATCAGCCCTCGGTACCACCATTCCATAGTATTTCCATCCAAGTGCAAAGTGGCATGTCTAATAGCGTATGCCTCTCCCATGGAATTTAGCCCGAAATGTGTCCAATTTTTGTACACATTTTCTAATATAACTCCTAGTTGAACCATCAAAGTCGGTGAGGGTCATGTTTCCCTTAATAATACTCACACTCCCTTGAGCCATGGGATTGTCTATAGTTCACCCATCACAGTGCATACGTGCCCAAATCTCTCATGATCTTGCTGGCTACTGCACAATAGGCCAAGATCACGCTCTAATACCACTGTAATTATCCTAAATAGGAATACAAGTGACAAACAAGAAAATAATATATGCAAAAATTACAAAAACGAAATATTCAGCAAACACCCATATAAAAGTTGCAAATGGAGAACTTTTGAGCCATTTTATTTAATTTCTGCAAGCGAAATACAATAGATGTTGGAATGGTTCACCTGGGCTTGCCATAATGGTCAATCATGACCAAACCCAGGTAGGAAATGGCTGAGTTGAAGGTTGCCCAGGTGCTGCACCAACCTACACTGTGCTGCCAAGAAAACTACTTATCTACTGAAGTTCGAATGGCTTAAAAGTGCACTAAAACTGCACATAAATTTATATGCTTTTAAGCCCAGACTCCTTGCACAAAACCCAGAAGGAATTTTAGCTAGTTTTTACCTCTGATTTTCGACCCCCTTGGAGCCTCCCCTTAGCCGTAGTTGTAAAACTTGTCCTGTTCGAAACTGGCTGTAAATCCACCTGAAAAATCCTCCAAAATACTAAGCTCACCCTTGCTATCCAATCCCTAACTTCCCCGATGATCTCTTGGCCCAATTCAGCTACTCACAAGCACCACGAAAATATGTTGAGTGGACTCTACGCTGTCCCTCATCCCATCAGTTCGACTTGATAGAATGTTTACTCAGCTGGTTGTAAAACCTAGCAAGAACGTTGGTTTAATTCTGCTACCTCAACTCCCCAACTCCGAGACAAGCAATCAAATCTCTGCTTACCTCAATCTCCCTCTACGTGTTTCCTAGTTGCCCAGGAAATACACACTCCTTGCTCCATGCTGGCTGCTGGTGTATGTCACTGCTTTGTAACTCCCGAAAGCTCTTGTGTAATAGTCTCCCTAGGGCAGGCACGTATGGTCCCCAGAAGTAGAGGTTGAATCTCCTGCTTGAGAGACTCGTGGCTAAACGGTAGGTAGACTCGCTCAACAGTAGAGTGAACAAATGAGTAGTTGTTTGTAAATGTCAAAGATACCAAATGGACGCCTTTTTATTTAATATCACCAAAAATTGGCAAAACTCCTTAGTGAATTTTGCACTCACAAAAATTGGGAACATTACAATAAACAACCATGTTCAACCATGATCCAACATTGCATTGTGACAAGGATTGTCTCAATATGAAAATCAACCATGTTCAACCATGTTTATTTTAGTATTTTTAATATTTATCTAAGAATTTTTATACCTTGGGTTTATAATATTACTCCCTTGGGTTTATTATTCCTTTGGTTTTATAATATCAATCCATTGGGTTTATTATTCCCTTAGGTTCATAATATCAATCATGGTTAACTATTGTCAATCATAGCCAACCATGATCAACCATGGTTGAATGTCGCATTGTGACAAGGATTATCTCACCATGAATATAACACATGTTTATTTTAGTGTTTATAATATTTATATATGGGTTTAGCAAAGTTGGGTTTATAATATTAGTCCTTTGGGTTTAATATTATTCCCTTCGGTTCATAATCCCTTGGGGTTGGTATTAATCCCTTTGGTTCATAATATCAATCCCTTGGATTTATTATTAACTTGGGTATATAATATCAATCATGGTAAACCATGGTCAACCATAAGCAACCATGGTCAACCGTGGTCAATCATGGTGAGATCTCGCATTATGACAAAATTCTCTACATATAAAAAGCATGGAAAATCATGGTCAACCATGGTCAGCCATGGTTGATGATGGTCAACCATGTATTATAGAATCAAACATGGTCAACCATGGTCAATTGTGGTCAAACATGTTTGAACGTCGCGTTGTGACAAAAAATGTCTCAATATGAAAATCAACCATGATCAATTATGGTCCAATGCTACATTGTGACAAAGATTGTCTCGATATGAAAATTAACAACAGTCAATCATGCTCCAACATGGCATTGTGATAAGGTTGTCTCAATATGAAAATCAACGATGACCAACCATGGTCCAATGTTGCATTATGACAAAGATTGTATGGATATGAAAATTAACCATGGTCAACCACGGTCCAGCATGACATTGTGATAAGGATTGTCTCACTGTGAAAATTAACCATGGTCAATCATGTTTATTTTAGTGTTTATAATTTTATCTTAGGTTCTATATACGTTGGGTTTACAATATTAGTCCCTTGGGTTTAATCTTATTCCCTTGGGTTCATAATCCCTTGGGGTTTTAGTATTAATACCTTGGGTTTGTTATTCCCTTCTGTTTATAATATCAATCCATTAGGTTTATAATATTAATCATGGTAAACCATGGTCAATCATAGCCAACCATGTTCAGCCATGGTTGAACCATATGGATATGGAAATCAACCATGGTCAACCATGGTCCAACATTTTGTTCTGACAAATATTATCTCGATATGAAAGTCAATCATGGTCAACCACGGTTCACCATGGTCCAACGTTGCATTATGACAAGGATTGTCTCTATATGGAAATCAACCATGGTCAACCATGTTTATTTTAGGATTTATAATATTCATGTTAGGGTTTATATACCTTGGGTTTATAATTTTTATCTCTTAGGTTTGTTATTCTCTTGGGTTTATAATATCAGTCCCTTTGGTTTATTGATGTAAGCATTCATATTCCTAGGGTTTAATATTATTCAACAATGGTCAACCATAATGAACCATGTTCAACCATGGTCAACCATGATCCAATGCCACATTGTGACAAGGATTGTCTCAATATGAAAAGCAACCATGTTCAACCATGTTTTTTCTAGTATTTGTAATATTTATCTTAGGGTTTTTATACCATGGATTTATAATATTAGTTGCTTGGGTTTAATATTATTCCCTTAGGTTCATAATCCCTTGGGGTTTTAGTATTAATCCCTTGGGTTTATTGTTCATTTGCGTTTATAATATCAATCACTTGGGTTTATTATTCCCCAGTCAACCATGGTCAACCATGGTCCAACATCGAATTGTGATAAGGATTATCTCAATATTTTCAAAATCAATGATGGTAAATCATGTTTATTTTAGTGTTTATAATATTTATCTTAGGGTTTATATATGTTGGGTTTATAATAATAGTCCCTTGGGTTTAATATTATTCTCTTGGGTTGATAATCCCTTGGGGCTTTAGTATTTATCCCTTGGGTTCATAATCCATCAATTGGGTTTATAATATTAATCATTGTTAATCATGGTCAATCATAACCAACCATGTTCAACCATGGTCAAACAAGGCTTGGTATGGAAATCAACCATGGTCTAACGTTGCGTTCTGACAAAGATTGTCTCAATATGAATATCAATCATGGTCAACCATGGTTAACCATTGTCCAACATTGCATTGTGACAAGGATTGTCTCTATATGGAAATCAACCATGGTCAGCCATGTTTATTTTAGGGTTTATAATATTGAGGTTAGGGTTTATATACCTTGGGTTTATTTATCTAAGGGTTCATATTCCTAGGGTTTAATATTATTCAATAATGGTTAACCATAATCAACCATGGTCAACCATTGTTCAATGTCACATTGTAAGAAGGATTTTCTCAATATGAAAATCAACCATGCTCAACCATGTTTATTTTAGTATTTTTAATATTTATCTTAGGGTTTTATACCTTGGGTTTATAATATTAGTCCCTTCAGTTAATATTATTCCCTTGGGTTCATAATCCCTTGGGGTTTTAGTATTAATCTCTTGGGTTTATTATTCCTTTGGGTTTATAATATCAAAACCTTGGGTTTATTATTCCCTTAGGTTTATAATATCAATCATGGTTAACCATTGTCAACCTTGGTCAATCATGGGATTTTAGTATTAATCCCTTGGGTTTATTTTTCCCTTGGGTTCATAATATCAATCCATTGGGTTTATTATTAACTTGGTTTTATAATATCGATCATGGTCAACCATGGTCAACTATAAACAACCATGGTCAATCTTCGGTTTTTTGTATTAATCCAAATGGTTTGTTTTTCCTTTGGGTGAAACATGGTGAATCATAGTCAACCATGGTCAACCATGCTCAAATATTGCTTTGTAACAAAGATTGTCTCAATATGTTAACCATGATCCAACGTCACATTTTGACAAAGAAATAATTATTATTATGTAAAAATAAATTTATTATTATTATTTTCATTTAATAATTTATATTCATATTATTATTATTTACCAATATTTAATTAAAAAAATTATTATTATTTAACAATAATTAACTATTTAACTATTATTATTATTATTATTATAAAATAAAATAAAATAAAATAAAAATATTTATATTTTTTCTAAAAATCATAGTTATTTTTTTTTTATAAAACAAATCATTATTTATTTAAATGAGTAATTATTATTATTATTATTAGCAATTGTGGGGAAAACTCCTTATTATGAGTAATTGTGGGGAAAACTCTATAGTTAAGCACGTTTGAGCCAGAGGCGATCTGGGATGGGTGACCTCCCAGGAAGTCCTGGTTACTGGGTGCAAGCGCCAGAAATGATGATTGACGCTATGTGATTCATTTCACTAGTTTCAATCTCACTTCTTCACCCTTATGAGCATCACCCGATGCAATGAGTGCTAAGTGCACTATTCAAAAATCATGAGAAATTAGTCAGTTACGACTACCGTAACTACCCCTCATGGAAATGGTCATACATGAATGACTTACTTAACGTAGTTGAATGCCAAAAACGATATCTAATATAATGCATTACGTAAACCCCTATACTTAAGTTCAAAAGAGTGAAGGGACTACCGCTCATGGAAACGGTCATACATGAATGACTTACTTAATGCAGTTGAATCCCAAAAATGATATATAATATAATGCACTGCGTAACCCCCTATACTTAAATTCAAAAGAGTAAAGGGAACTCTACTTGAATGGTTCATGAGGCACAATACTTGCTAAGGTTTTGCAAATGGGGTAGCAAGCTAAGTGGGCTTCATTATGGGGAAAACTCCATAGTTAAGCACGCTTGAGCCAGAGGCGATCTAGGTTGGGGACCTCCCGGGAAGTCCTGGTTACCGGGTGCAAGCTCCAGAAGTGAGATTGACGCTATGTGATTCATTTCACTAGTTTCAATCCCACTTCTTCACCCCTGTGAGCATCACCCGATGCAATGAGTGCTAAGTGGACTATTCAAAAATCATGAGAAATTAATCAGTTACAACTACCCCTCATGGAAATGGTCATACATGGATGACTTACTTAATGCGGTTGAATACCAAAAATGATGAATGACTTACTTAACGCGGTTGAATACCAAAAATGATATCTAATATAATGCAGTGCGTAAACCCCTATTCTTAAATTCAAAAGAGTGAAGGGAACTCTACTTGAATGGTTCATAAGGCACAATACTGCTAAGGTTTCGCAAATGGGGTAGCCAGCTAAGTTGGATTGATTGTGGGAAAAACTCCACAGTTAAGTGCGCTTGAGCCAGAGGCTATCTGTGATGGGTAATCCAATAAATGATATCTAATATAACCCTATACTTGAATTATTAATATTGTTATTTTTATTATATATTTATCAATTGTTTCTCTCATAGATAAAAGTAAAGCCTTATAAGTATATCAACTACATTTACTAAAATAATTATTGTTATTAAAAATATTATTGTTAATAATAATAATAAAAATAATAATAATAATATTATTATTTAATAATAATAATCCTATTATTATTATTATTATTATTATAACAATATATTATTATTAATATATATATATTTTATATAGACTTATATCAACTACACCCCAATAAACCTAGTTATTTTTTTATTTAACTATCACATTAAACATAAAGCAAAGAGACTACTGCATCCATAATATATACCACCAATGTTAGCGACTGTGTAAAATGAATCTGGTTCCCTATATTAATTTTTGGTTTTAAAAATTTTTGGTTTTAAAATCTGTGTACCTCATCGACACGATATATCAACGGTCAACTCTTGATTGCAATCATAAAAATGATTGGTCACCTAATTATTTACCAATAATTTTTAGCCATAACGATTATCATCCTGATCTTCGGCTATGATTCATAAACAATTTGTCTTTAACATAAAATGAAATTTAATTTGCGTTACCGAATAGGGGAAAAGCAAAAACACCTTGGCATCCATGAATTTCATCGCTGGCTTGAGAAAGACAAAAAAAAATTGTTATAACAGCCGCTGATCAGCAAGCGCATGAGACTAATTCGAATAATTTATCCTACGCAACTGGTTCGAACAGGATCTTTTTGACATGTTCTTTAATTTCTGTATTTTGTGAAAGTGTTAAACCGTCCTCTTCCACGTAAAACAGCTGCATTGATCTCGCACTGTCAAAAACCATTCTCCTGCAATTGTCCGGCACGTCTTTTGTGTTCAGGAATTCACATTTCAAATCGGCGAGGGCGTTTTCCATGACACTATAAATATGTTCGAGAGCTTCTTCCTCTGACAATTCGGGATGGTCTTTCATGTAACACTGTATGGCAGAAGCCACCTCTCCTCGACCTCTCTCCGCCTACACATAATTAGCAACCGTTCAAATAAATTACAAGCGCCTAGGGACAGAGACCCTACATTGGATTAGAAAAGATTGAGTAGCCTGCCTGGTAACTTTTGGTATCGTTTACCAAACGCCCTGTCAAGCACATGAGATATACCAATTTTGATCGGTAACCAACTTGGGAGAGTATGTGGTCTGTAAAAGCCTCTCCAGTGAAAATAACACCAATCAGAACCACAGTTGCCAGTGCTATTGACACATTAGCGGTCTCTATGTATTCATCGAAGGACGGCACATATTCAGCTTCAGACCATTCTGCTTCTTTCGTGTATGCTTCAAGCTGGATCTCCCACTGCCATATATTGTATGACCCATAAATCCATAATCAGTATTTAATTGTATCTCTGCAGAAAATAAAAAACTTGTGTAACATCAAAATTATAAACATAGTACGTACCAAGTGCCGAATGTAGCCTAGCACCTCACGCCCCTGTCTCTTGCAGCCTTCTTCCGCTATTTCATTTACCAGATGGTACAGACCCAGGAAGCATATTTTAATGTGTTCTGGCATTCGGTCTAACAGAGAGTGATCCCATCTATAACAAAGACGAAGAATAGGCATGAATACATAGTTTAGCAGCCACAATAATTGCAGAAACTTTCATCTATTTTTAAATCAAAAGAGATTTAATATATTAAATCTCCACCTTTTAACTACTTCTGTGAACAGCCTGATGTCTTCTATAGATCCATGAGCGTCATACAGGTCGTCTAAAATGATAGCGCAGGCGGTAGATTTGGTAAAAGCGGCTCTGCACGAAGCTAGCTCTGGTTCAAACATAGAAGAGGAGATTGAGAAAAATATTTCAGCCACGCGATCGCGTGTGAAATTGAGCTCCGCGAAACCCGATGATTTCCACCACCTTTAAACAATGCGAGGTACACTAGCTTAGCTTATACTTACATGAATGAAACATTGAATTAAACAATACTAGGCTTAAATGATTGAAACATCGAATTAAACAATACTAGCACCTTGGAAGCTGGCGAAGCTCCTTTTGGTGTATAGACTGCACATTATTGAAGTCCAGTTTGGCCAGTTCCAAATATTTGCAGTTGTTAATATATGGCATCCTGCTCCCCTCAATTATACATTAAAATACAAATGGTTTACTATTTAGCATGCTGAAACCAATATTGGGCTCAACGGTATTATTTTGGAAACAAATATTATAAATTTTACAATCTTACCTATACATGGTTTTCCCAAGCCAAACATGGTTTGTCCCGTAATGTTCAATGTAGCTTCTGGCCTCCAGCCTCGGCAGACACCTAAGCCATGGATATTGGAGGGCATACTCTACCTGCAAATAAAATTACACTATATATATATATATACTCATTGATGTGAGTGATGTGAGGTTCACTGAGATGTTAAAAGAGCCAGAAAATGTTATATACCTCTCCCCAAGTATTCTCATCGACATTTTCCAAAGCGCTCCAAAGATATCTTTGGGTGGACACTTTTGCTTCTTCCATGACCATTTCTCCCGGAAATGCAACGTGTGAGTAACGATTGAGGCTTAACATGTCTGTTACTCCTCTCTCCGTTTGACCCGAGAAGCGAAAGAACTCGCCATTCTCATCTCTAAAAGTTTTTAAAACATCTGCCAAGAATGATGTTTGCAGATGATTCAATAGAATGAAAGTGTAAATGTGTTAGAAAACCTGCACAAATGAATCTAGCTAGTAAAGGTTGAACACACAGCTTTGCAGAGCAAAAACACTAAAAGAAAATCGAAAGAACAAAAGAATGATACATTAGAAAATAGGTTACAATGCTCATGATATAGCATTACTGGGTGAAGATCCCAAGGTAATGCACCATAGTGGTGATCAATGAGAAGACTCAACACCTACAACAAGTTCCGGAGAGAACTAGCCAATTGCGGAGTGAAAGAAGGAGCAAATCAGGGAGTAAATCATGCAGAAGAACTAACCAGTTGCAGAGTTAAAGAAGGAGCAAATCAGGGAGTAAATTATGCAGAAGAACTAACTAGTTGCAGAGTTAAAGAATGAGAAAATCAAGGAGTAAATCATGCAAAAGGAATCTTGCATGTAGTCCCATGCTCTAACTAAGAGTCCGCATGTAGGTGTGTAGTAGTTCCAACACCCCCCCTGAACACCACTATGGGGAAAAATAGAAAATGGGACCTAGAAACTAAGGCCAAAGGTCACCCAAAATACCGTGCAACTTGTATTAAATTTGAGGAAAGAGGGAAAACCTCATGGGAAAAACCCTCCCTCAAAATACAATGTAATCAAAAGAAAAGAGGAAGAAAAGACAGTTGCTAAGCAACTGTGTCTTTCACTCCAAGACGATCGCGCAACGTGCGAAGCTTCTACTCAGTGAGTGTCTTGGTGAAGATGTCTGCAGTCTGTTCTGCTGAAGGACGGAACTGCAAATCAACGACCCGATCATGTACTAAGTCTCTGATGTAGTGCATATGGATCTCTATGTGCTTCATCCGCTGCCGCTGTACTGGATCCCTGCAAAATTTGAGAGTGCTCTGGTTGTCACACCAGGTGACAATGGGCTGGTGGAACTGGACGCCCAACTTAGTGAGGAAGTGTTGTAGCCACATAGCCTGAATGGTGATGTTGACTACTCCTTTGTACTCGGCCTCCATTGAAGAGAGAGCAATAGCAGCCTGCTTCTTGCTCGACCAACAGATAGGGCCAGATCGTAGACTGAGTGAATATCCAGAGGTGGACTTGAGATCAATGCTGTCTCCCGCCCAATCAGAATCTGTGAATCCAAGGAGATTTAATGCAGTGCCTGCTGCATAGTGAATCCCGAAGGTGATGGTGCCCTGCACATATCGGAGGATGCGCTTGGCAGAATTCCAGTATAGCTCATGCGACTCCTACATGTATCTGGAAACTGCCCCTACTTCATATGAGAGATTTGGCCTGGAGTGGGTGAGGTACAATAAGCTCCCCACTAGCTGTCGGTAGAGAGTGCTGTCAACTAATGGAGTGTCACCTCCATCCTCAAGGCGGACCCCAGACAGAAAAGGAGTCGGTGCTAGGTTGCTGACAGTCATGCGAAATCTCTCAAGGAGATCCCGTGCATACTTAGCCTGAGAGAGTTTGATTCCTGTGGCATCCTGGCTAATCTCAAGACCAAGAAAGAAGTGTAATGGACCCATGTCCGTCATCAAGAACCTATCATGCAAGGCCCTCTTGACTGTAGCAATGGCTGAAGCCGAGCTGCCGGTGATTAGGAGATCATCCACATACAAAACTAAGATAAGAAGAGAATCATGTGTCCTGAGCATGTAAACATTTAGATTAGACTTACATCTTTCAAAGTTTTGTGATAAGAGAAAAGAATCCATCTTCGCATACCAAGCTCTCGGGGTCTGCTTAAGGTCGTAGAGAGATTTCTTCAGTCTGCAGACCAAAGATGAATCTTGAATGAAACCATGTGGCTGCTCCATGTAGATCTCCTCAGATAGGTCTCCGTGAAGAAAGACATTCTTCACATCCATTTGATGTACTTCCCACCCCTGGGCAGCCGCAATGGCAAGTGCAAGGCGTATGGAATCCATCTTTGCTACTGGAGCAAAGGTCTCATCATAATCAATGCCATGCACTTGCTGGAAGCCTTTGGCTACTAGCCTAGCTTTCTGTCTAGTGATTTGCCCATCTGCAGCACTCTTGGTCCTATAGACCCATTTGCATCGAACAAGTTTCCTTCCTGAAGGAAGGGGGACCAGGTCCCAAGTCTGGTTCTCAAGGAGGGAGTTATACTCCTCCTCCATGGCGGACTCCCAAGATGGATGCCCAGCAGCCTCAACATAAGATTGTGGATCAGAAGACTGAACCAAATTACAATGTCAGGATGGCGATGGTTCAGTGGCAGTGAGGGCAAGAGGAGGCTCAATAAACTCTGAGCTAGTCCTCTGCAGATCAGAATTATCCCCCATAAGACCATTTCTAGCAACTGGGTGGTCTTGTGCATATATCTCACGTAAGCTCCTTGTTCTCTGATTTATGACAGGGGAATATGATTCACTGTTGGAAGCCCGATCTGAGCTTGGATGTGGATCATCATTTGCATGCATTAGATTTGTATTTGAAGACTCTGTCTCGACATCTGCATGCTCTGTATCTGCATCTGAGTGTACTGAGTCATCATCTCAAACATGAGGTAGATAAAAAGTGTCTGCATGCGGTGATTGAGGTGCATGTGAGAGACTTTCCTCAAATTTGACACTTCGCTCAATGATGAGCTTGTCTGTAGAGGGAATCAGGAGTTGGTATCCCTTCACACCATCAGGGTATCCAACAAAGGTGCACTCAATGCTCTATGGATCAAGAGCTTTCCTCTTTTCAGAGGGGATCCTGGCCCATGCTCGGGAGCTGAAAACATAGAAGTGGGTGACCTCTGGCTTAGTGGCGCTCCAAGCCTCAAAGGGGGTCTGATCCTTGACAAGCCTATGAGGAGATCTGTTCTTGATGTAGTTAGCACAATTAAGTGCTTCAGCCCATAGCTTATGAGTTAGTGACTTAGCATGCAACATGCAGGAAGCCATCTCTTTGAGAGATCAATTCTTTCTCTCAGCAACTCCATTTTGCTGCAGAGTGTACGGAACTGTGTACTACAAGTGTATGCCAGACTGAAGGCAAAGGCTCCGAAGTGCTATGTTAACATATTCCCCCCCATTGTTTGTATGGAGGGCTTTGATCTTTCTCTCTGACTGTGTCTCAACTAGTGCTTTGAAATCTTCAAAGTGGGCAAAAACTTCAGATTTGGCCCTGAGAAGATACACCCAAGTATACTGTGAGAAATAATCAATAAATGTAAGCACATACCTTGCTTTGTTGATGGAAGGATGAGGAAAAGGCCCCATGAGATCACTATGGATCAGATCTAGAGGAGAGGATGCTCTGTGAGTCTTGCCAGTGTCAAACTTTTCTCTAGGATGTTTGCCAAGGACACACCCTTCACAAACTCCTTTGGAGAAACTGATATTTGGCAAGCCTTACACCATCTCATTCTTGCTTAGCTGCTGCATATACCTGTAAATTAAGTGAACAAACCTCTCGTGCCAAAGCCTACTACTATCATCAGCATGTGTAAGCAATAAGGAGGATTCAGATTCAATAAATTCAGAAAATGTATACAGTCTGGCTCCATTGTTTACCTCACCGGTTGCAATTTTGGAGCTGCTATGTAGGTCATATATGTTCACTACATCTGGAGTGAATTCCACTCGCTTTCCGGTGCCGGAATGAGTGATCTGATAAACTGAAAGCAGGTTAACCAAAAGTTTTGGAACATGAAGCACATCTTCAAAGCTTCCATGTAAAAGTTCCACTCTACCTTTTCTGGTGACCTCAATAGGTGAGTCATCTCCCATGAGGATGGGAGCTCCTTTGCATGCATCCAAAGAGGAATAGACTTCCTTTGCAGCAACCATATGATGTGATGCACTAGAATCTATAATCCATGCATCAAGAGAAGAATTAATTGCAACTAAAGCATGAAAATTGTTACCTTTCCCGTGTGGCGGATCCTCAGTTTTCTTCTTGGCGCCCTGAGAGATGTGTTCCCCAAGGTTGTGCTTTTGAAGGATTTCTGCCATTTGGTCAATTTGTTTCTTCATGCAAGAGGATTCTGGATGGAATCCTCTTTGACAGTAGGTGCATCTGTTTCCTTTCTTCCCTTTCTCATTTCTCGAGCCGGAGGAGTCATTGAAGGGCTTGGTGCAACCTTTCTTCTTTGGATTGGATTGCGCTTTTCCCTTGTCTTTTTGCTGCTGATTTTTCTGATTTGAATCAGATCTGTCATTTTTATTGTGGCTGCCATCATGCACAGTAAGTGCATGCGCTTTTGGAGGTTTGATTTTCCCCATGCCAATGAGTTTATCTTGCTCAAAAATAAGGGACTCCATAAATTTTTTGAGAGAAGGCATAGTGTAGGATTTACCTGTTGCGAGCCTTACTAAATGAAATGTAGACACAAAGATGGAGTATTCCGATCCGAGTTTTGACATAATAGAGAGAACTTGGCGACTCTCCTCCTTGGATTTGTCAATTCCACAACCCTTGAGTTGCAGCAATAGATCATTATATTTGGTGAAGAAGTCTTGAATTCTGTCATAGTTCCGTGGATCCAATGACAACAGCTCTGCTTCGAGCAGATGTCCTTTCATCTCATCCTGTTTCCTGTAGAGTTCTTCAACCTTTCTCTAAATCTCATTGGGAGTATTGCAGGAAGATAGATGAAACTGCAACTCTGGAGAGATGCACATGCATATGGATCCGTGGGCCTCATCCATACGGTTGAGGTACTTGGATTTCTCTATGGCTGAAGTGGGTTCCACTTCTGTAGCCATGGTAATCCTGTACAACCCTTTATGATGAAGGTATCGAACCATTTGGTCCTTCCATTCGTGATAGTTGTACGGTGTTAGGATCGATGCTTTGGGAAACTCCATTTTTCTGTCGATCTTCGATCTTCAAGTTGTAATACCTGCAAAATAAAGTACTGGTGCACCTTTTATCTAGCAACCTGTGGGCTCTGATACCATGTAAATGTGTTAGAAAACCTACACAGATGAATCTAGCTAGTAAAGGTTGAACATACAGCTTTGCAGAGAAAAAACACTAAAAGAAAATTGAAAGAACAAAAGAATGATACATTAGAAAATAGGTTACAATGCTCATGATATAGCATTACTGAGTGAAGATCCCAAGGTAATGCACCATAGTGGTGATCAATGAGAAGACTCAACACCTACAACAAGTTCCGGAGAGAACTAGCCAGTTGCGGAGTGAAAGAAGGAGCAAATCAGGGAGTAAATCATGCAGAAGAACTAACCAGTTGCGGAGTTAAAGAAGGAGCAAATCAGGGAGTAAATCATGCAGAAGAACTAACCAGTTGCGGAGTTAAAGAAGGAGCAAATCAAGGAGTAAATCATGCAAAAGGAATCTTGCATGTAGTCCGATGCTCTAACTAAGAGTCCACATGTAGGTGTGTAGTAGTTCCAACAGAAAGAACTCAAATCCTTGGTTGTTGGCACAATGTACAACTAAAACTTGGCTCTTAGTGTCAACATTTTCATTTACCTGAGGATACATTGTATCCATGCAGTCTCAAGATTCGAAGTCCCATGGCCGTAACATATATATCAGCAACAGGATTTTCCCTAGCCCATCCAATGCCTCCTTCGTTCCAATGGGTGCGCATCAATTTCAAATATTACTACCATAAGCTTCTAAGCTCAATTAAATAGAGGCACTAATGATCTAATCAAGAAGTGAATTGTATAGAACGCTTAAAACAAGATACCTGTAAACATAATCCAATGCGTCCTTGATTTCCTTTTTGAAATGCCGATCGATCCCTAACCGTTCAACAGTATCAACGGCCCACAGACGTTCAAATAGATCAAGCGGATACTGACACGGCACTACAATAACAAATTATCCGTTGTTAACCTTCACTTTAATTTAATCTTTAAACGAAATAAAAAACGAATTTAGTGAAATCAAAGGGTTGGGTTGATACCATGGTTTCGGAATTTCGTTAAAACGAAGTTCAAGAATTCCAAGCACTTGGTGTTCCCTCTACGCATGAATACAGCGGCTGTAGATGCCGGTGAGCTGAGGAATGATCCATCCTTGGATTGAAGTTTGATGATTTTGTGCCACTCTACGATTTCTTGCAGGCCTTTCAAATAATACAAGAATATTGTTGGAACCGTATAGAGAACATCAGTAGGAATCCTGATCCGAACACCACCACGACGGTAAGGTCAATTGACAATGACATTGGGAAATGGCAATTTTATCAAGGATAGAAGAGCAGAGTTTAACGAACATTTTGAGTTTAGCCTCACGCTTCTCAATGATTTGTTTGATGAATGGCAATTCATAAGGCGAATCCAAGCATAAGCTTTTCGCTTCATTTAGCTGTGCAGAAAAGACAATTTCAAATCCACTTGGCGGTGATTGTCCGCTTCATCCTCCATCATTCCAACATGTTTCTTCAAGAATTCAGTACCTGCCATATATATATATATATACTATTTAGAGCTATAAATATGGATGGTAATCTATCATGTTTTTTCAATATATAAATAATATTTTAAGTTACGGAAACAGCTATATTTTTTCACACAAACCAGATTATACCTACCATTGTTTTATTATTAAATAAAAATAAAGTTCGCAAACCTTTCCGCACTTGTGTGTCGCCAGTGCGCCATACGGCGAGGGCAATAATACACGCAAGAGTAGCGAGTACTCTGTCATATCTTAGGAAATGGTCCTCTACGCCCCAAGAACCATCTTGCAGCTGATTTTGAAGAATCCATTGGAGTGTTTCAGGAAAGTGAGGGTGGTCAGAGCCACTAAGTGCTGGAATCTTTGCTACCCAAGCAGTGTCATACGCAGAGGGATTCGTTTCCCCATCGCCCATACCTCTGAACATACTCTTAATATCAGATATTAATGTCTCGACACGCTTCTCGTCATCTACTGCCACCTGAAATTAATAGTGGTCAACCATAATGTTTTAGAAAATATCGGCTGACACTCTTGCGACGTGAACCATAATTTTTAACGAGAAACAAGAAATTTAACGAGAAATAAGAAATTTAACGAACAGCCGTTGAGAATACTAACCTTGTTAGATGACAGTATAGAATCAATAATATCATCCTTCCAAACAGCCGGAGGGAATTGTGGTGTCGCTAGTGTCTGAGCAGAAAGCGAATCTGAAGGTATCCCATAAAAATGAAAAAAAAATAGTGCAATTAATCACTTGGCAGGATGTTGTGAACATTTAAATTATTTTCGGCCCAGGGCATGAAAATAAGCGTACCAGTCTTCTTTTTATCGGAGTGATTGGAAAGGGAAATCGAGTCTTCGCCAACACGAGCAATGATGTTGCTTGAACCTGCATATTCAATAACACTAAGAAATCGAATCGAAACTAACACGAGATAAATATACAAATAAACTTAAAATTGTGTGCGTACCCGATCGTAGGTAGATGCTTCTGTGCTTTCTGGCAAGGCTTCTGTTATTAAACGTGCTGAAGAGACGTGGAATGCATTGTGTATTCACATGGGCGTCAAGAGTGAGATGATTAGGTCCACCCAGTGTCGCAGTAACGAGAATATGGGATGACAATGAAGACAAGAGCATTGCCATTTTGCCAAATGCGCCACTGGATTACCAGAGGTAGAGAAGGAGTTTAATTATGTGGAATATTAAGCTGTAGGAATATTATGTGGAGAACTTCTGTGACCAAAACCAAAGTTTCGTAGCCGCGTTGAAAATAGATCTCCTCTCCACAGCACTACACTCCAAAGATTTGAGATGCCGAAATTTGTCTATTGTCCATAAATTTTCCTTGGCATATGATGGGTGCAGATAATTCAATATGAAAGTTCCTGCATTCAATTTGAAAGCTACGGTGGCCTCGAACCTACCGTGAATAGACTATGGAAGAAACGAGAATTGCTGAACAATTTTCAAATTAGTGGTGCGCTGTTCAGAATATGGACGCGATGATAGGAACCCTCGAAATTTTTACAAACTGGTAAATTTTTCTTTCAATCCTCGTCTAATAGTACTAATCGATGAAGTTGTTGAATAATTTAATAAGGCAAATGTTTTTTCAATGTCTGTTCGAAAATTTCATTTTCAAAACGTATTGGACAGCAAGGTTTTAATGTACAACGTAAAAATGGAATGGACTTTCAATTCAAAGTAACAAGTTAGATAGATCAATGTATTCGTACAATTAGGTAAAAAGTTTCTTTCAATTCAAAATATTGGTGAAAGCATTAATCTCTAACTCTCATTCTCGTCAGCACTTAATTGACTTTCAATTCAAAAAATCGTTGAGAGGATTAATCCCCACTCTCATTTTTGTCTATAGGGTGTAATACTCACTTTCAGGTAAATTTACTTAGTTGAGTTATATTGTTGACAGCATTAATCTCTAACTCTCATTTTTGTCCTCTCACTCTCATTTTTGTCTATTGGGTGTCATACTTAGTTTGCTTTAGTTGAGTTGTAGTTGAGTCTTATTTGATTGATTTATTGCTATTGTTCCCTTCTCTCTTATGTAATTTATTTTGATGTTACTCAATGATGAAAAGAGCTAGAGCTAGTTCACTCCATTTCTAGTTTCATGTTTTCAATCTTTGCAATCTTTATCATGGTATCACAGCGCCAAGTTGCATAAAACTCAAGAGCATTTGAAAACACACAGAACAAGGAGAACTAAGAAGCACGCCAAAGCCAAGGTGAGATGGAACCATCACTATGCAAGAAGTCATGTGTTCTTGGCTTAAAAAATTGTGAGGAGCCATAGGGGACACGAGTTGTTGTGTGCCTTCCCTTCCATGTCATCAAAGTGCATGCATTCATTCACATGGACTGTACAATAGGTGTCATACATGGAAGGTATGAGGTGTTGCCAACCTTTTGGCATTGCTCACAATCATTTTCGAGGTTGTTTAGGGTTTTTTCTTGCTCAAACGTAGGAGGTGGTATTATGCCCTCGTTTATGTTGCTCAGCCCTGATGTGTGGGCGTTATGCTACATAGAATCCCATGATAGAAGCCTTCATTTCCTTGCCTCTTAAGGTTGTCATTTTCTTCGTGTGAGGTTGTTTCGATGAGATTGTGGGGGCTTTCCATTTACGGGGTTGTTGCACGCCATTTATCCCTTGGTGGATTATTGTAAGTTGAGTGTGGTGCACCAAATAGTGGTAAATTTGTCACGACGCAGACTTATTGCAAATTCCATTAGGTCGAATGGTTGATATGGAGGTTTCATTCTTGAGTCCTATTTCATGAAGGTAACCCTTCAAATTCTACAATTGTTTTTACATGGATTTCTCTTGGGTTTTCTTATAGTGTAACACCACTGTCTTGTTTTAGTTACAGGAGTTTGTTGTAAGTAAGATTTGTTCAGGTGCTCGAGTCTTCATCACCGTTGCAATGGTGTGTGGGCATGACTCACAATTTCTGTTTTTTTTTTAACATAATCTTTCTTGCTAGAAATTGTAGTCTAGGTGTTATGGCTCTGCTTTTTTGGTTTTGTGGAGGTAAATTGATGTCATGGCTCTAATTTTAGGGTTTATGGCTCTAATTTTGGTTTAATTTTGGTTTCGGTTTTGTGGAGGGTAAATTATTGTTATGGATTTGTTATGCCTATTATAGCTCTGATTTCAGGGTTATATCTCTCATTTTAGGGTTATCTGTGATGAGTTATGGCTCTGATTTTAAGGTTGAACATGTAATTTATTAAATATTGTTTAATTTTATTTGAGAATAATGTGTTCAAGCAGGAAAAAAGCTAACCTTGCCTAATTTACATGGCTAACCTTGCCTAATTTTTAAAATTTGACTCAATTATGTGAATTTCAAATCTTTAGGGTTAGGGCTTTATATGGGGTTGGGGTTTGTGAAGCACTAATTGGGAAGGTTTTTTCCTGATTCTTATTTTATTCTATCGCCTCACAATTTTTGTGTTTTTTAACACTTTCTATCCTACTATCCTACTGGTAATTCCTATAACATATTTTACATGGAGATTTAAACCTTTGCAATACATTAAAACAATCACATGTAATTTAAAGACATGTGATATGAACTCCATTTCAGATTATTAAAAAACTTTTCATATTGGCAATACAATAGTCCATTTCCCATGGTTTAAAAAATTTAATACTTGCAATATAATTTCTCATGTCCTCCATCAAAACATGTTTACAGTACAGAGAGCCTCGATGATGATATTATACTTTTGACCTTTGTCCAAACTTTGCATCGCAAAGAGCCTCAGTGATGCTATGACGACTTTATTTGCAATCGCACCATGGGCATCTTATTTAGAGGTTGTTTGTCAGTCAATTATGGGTATAAACTATAACAATTTTTGTTTTATTCATTATATTTTTGAAGTATTCATATCTATAAAATATTCCAAAATATACAATAGAAATAGGAATTTCAAATAGGGAGTCATAACATTAAACACAAGATCAAAACCTTGCCTTTCCAATACATATATGCATCTTAAAATCTACGCTACCATATTTACAAAGGCCATCAATAAGGGTATTGTGTGTGATAGTATCCACAGGTTTTCCCATATTCTATTGTGTTCTTATGAACCATAAGCTACCATCATGACGAAGTTATTAATTTTAGATAGTTGTAATGTACATGCAACTGCTTTAGTTTATGGCATATGCCATTCCAAAACTTATATACATCTTGAATTGTACTTTACCATATTTACAAAGCCCATCAAGAAGGACATTGTATGTGACATTATCAAGTCCATGGCTTTTACCATATTCCAGGGTATTCTTATGCACCATATGTTACTACCATCACGACGAAGTTGTTAACTTTAGAGAGTTGTAGCGTAGATACAATTGCTTCACTTTATGGCATAGACCATTGAAACATAAGGGTAGGATGAGACAAATATAATAAAAATACAAATTGATTCTAGAAACAGCCTGCACAATTATATAGCAATACACCACCCATGGTGAGTATCAAGGAAGTCGAGATGATTTTTGGAAATGCATTTTGTTAAAATTAAAAAACATCAGTTGCATTGTCAAACATTTTTTATTTAGATTTATGCCAAGTATAAGAATCTAGATAGAACAAACCCGAACAAAGAATACTTGACTACGTTGGTCTTGCAATGGTGAATTGCAAACATTGCAATGAACATGTTTGTTACATTTCCAACGTGGAAGTTTATGAATGGAACCACACCATCTTCAAATAAAATTAATATATTACTCTCAATACATTATGTGATGAGAGTATCTTATCCTTTATAAAGTTTATCTGTGATGAGAGTAGCTTCAAGTTATATTTTTCATGCGATCTATGATGAAATTCCAGGGTTTTTTTTTAATTACAATCTGTTGCCAGTGCTAGAAATCCTTCAACTAAGGGGGTCTCCCTGATGTGAAGTCCCAATTAGACCTCACAGTATATGGAGTAGGAGCCCCATCCAGAGTATCGACCTGACTACCATGTATGTTGTAGATTTTCCTTGGCTAGAAAGTTCAGCACAAGAGAGCAATACACAGGTATCTTTGCAAGTGAGTATGCCTTGTGAAATGTTCAACTACGGAAAGTATCAAGGTCCTTCTACCGAAATGGGAGAGAAAAGTGGGACCTTTAAAGACAAGTAATAATACAAATATAGAAAAGGCACACAAGCACATACATAAGAATGAATCATTGATGAACCAGAAAAATATTTCCTAAGGAAGCAATGATTATTAAAGCAAATACAACACACTTTTAACAAGATAAGTACCAAAGCCATTGAAATAGTTCAATTTCTTTAGTACATATGAGAAACAACATCCATCACAAACACTCGAAAAACAATCTTACAATATTCATGACATATGGATGAAAGTGTGTCATATCAATGAGTTTCTAAATTAAGTAAAAGTTCTGAGATACATTGAAACAACAAACACCACTAGCCCCAATAGTGGAGCATTATAGAAGTCATTTTCTCCTCCAAAATAAATATCTTCCTCTTTAATGCTTGTTAGGAGAAGCCAAGGTGGAAATCCGTTTGCATGTACAATGTGGGTGTATATATAACAAATGGGGTGATCATTCACCTCCCATGTAACTCTTGGACTACCTTCATCACTGTTTGACTTCCTTATGACCTTTCAACTCCCACATGACTTTTCACATTACATAGATGACTTTTGGACTTCCATTTTACATTACATTTTCCAATATAGAATTTACATAATCCACAAATGATGTGGCACATGATGATTCATGACATGACATGACACTGATGAAATGGAAAATTCAAACAACTCTTTACTACTACTTTGTCTTCAATAAGAGATGTGTTGATGGTGTTGGACCCACCAACATGTCAGGGGATCTCCCTGGTAAGAAGTCCCAACTAGACCTCAGACCATTTGGTGTAGGAGTCCTAACAGTGGGTCATACGGTATCGCCTTAACCATGATGGTGCGTAGAGGCAAGTAATATGTCCCTATTGGTAGTAAGGGTGTGATGTATGCAGTGAGTCAACGAAGGTGCATGAGCAATTCTAACACATGGGGGGTGAGGTGAGTGTGCCCCTTGGAAACCTGTGAAAGCATGGAGTTAAGAAGGGAACACACGAGCAAAGATGCATCACAAACTGGAAAGAAAGTGAGCTAGCAACCCAAAGTGATGGTTAAACCAACAACACATTTCAGTGAGATTCATACATACTTATATAGGAAAGCCATACATGCATCCGTAAGCAAACATATACATATAATATTAGCGTATACAAGTTAGCTGAAATACAATAACAAAATATGCATGAAACGTGTTGGCTCTGTTATATTAAGAAGTGAAAGTTCCAGTCATATAATACAACCATGACCAACCACTAGTTCCGACAGCGGAACGTTACAGTCACTGCCGCCTGCTCCTCCAAAGAGATATACTAGCTTTGCACAGTGGAGAAGCTAAGGCTCATTACAATATTGTCCAAGCTTTCTCTAAGATACTCCTATTGGAAGCTTGGCTGCCAAAAGCCTATACAATGAGTTATGAGGGACTATATATAACAAAGGGTGGGGTGACCCTTGACATTCCCTTTTGTGACTGTTCACCTACCCTCATGACTCTTCAACTACTCTATGACTGTTACATTCAATTATCGACACTTAAACTTCCACTTGAGAAGATGTTACATACAATCTACACATGTACCCATGTGAGACAAAATAGGCTCGAGTAGCCTATGCAAGACATCACTAACACTCGGACCGTTGTGGTAAGACCAAATCTTTGACATCCTTACAATAATTGACGGTGGCGAACTGATGCTAAGCTTGGTCGTCTGTGATGATGTCCACCTGCTCAATGGTGACATCCTGCTGAAAGACAACTCTTGCCTCCATTGCATCTGTGAAAACTAATATGGCCCCTCTATCCAACTCGTTTGATAACATGCTCATCATTGCCTTCAGTGAGGCTAGACCAGCAACATATTGATGCATAGTGTCTCTGCTGATCTCCAAGTGTGTGTTGGTGACCATGCGCATCAACTTGTCAAGGTACATGTTGAGCTCCAGTCGTACTTGCTTCTTGTCTTTGCCTTAGTGAGTGTGCCAAATGGGTGGGATCGCATACGTGCACATAATGACATGCATGTAGCTGAATTCCATTGCATGTGATCAACATCACCACTCACCGTATCTGCTTCATGCCAGCTGTTGGGATGTATCCAGGGAAAATTTTAAGAAGCCCCCCTAAATTTATAAATATAATAAATGGGCGAATCTCCATGGTATATAGGAAAAATGGAAGGCGATTTTATCAATAATATAATATGTATATATAATTTTTTGGCGAATCTCTCACCAGGCATGGCGAATATTTTACTCAATTATAAAATCCTGTAAGATCTTGGCGAGCCTTTCACTAAATAATAAAACTTTATAAAGTCCTAGTGAATCTTAGCATAGGCTACATGCTGGTTTAATTCCCCCATTTAAATAGGCTACATTCCAAGTGAATACCATGGGTCAGTACCATGTGCCATTTTTTTTTTATTAATTCTAATATTAGGGTTAATAATGGTTTTTTGCATGGTATTAATAACAGTCTAGTCCATGGTATTTGTCCCATAGTATTTTGGCCATAGGTTTCACCTAAATATAACCCATTTTTTGAGTGTTCGTAAATATAAGGTGACTTATGGAGTAAATATAAAAAAATGTTTTATTTGTTTACCATACCTCTCGTTTATTTATATTTTTATTAATTTACCATACCTCTTTTACAAATATGGTATTTGGCCCATAGGATTCACTTAAATAAAACCTCTTTCTTGAGCCTTCATAAATAGAACGAGGGTTATGGACTAAATATAAAAAGAGGTTTTATTTATTTACGATACGTCTAGTTTATTTATATTTTTATTTATTTACCATACCTTTTGAGTAAGTATAAAAAGACATTTTATTTATTTACCATACCTCCACTTTACTTATATTTTTATTTGTTTACACCCTTACATGTATATATGGTGACTTATGGAGTAAATATAAAAAATGTTTTATTTATTTACCATACCTCTCATTTATTTATATTTTTATGAATTTACCATACCTCTTTTATAAATATGGTATTTGGCCCATAGGATTCACTTAAATAAAACCTATTCTTGAAAATGGTCGAATGGATTCACTTAAATAAAACCTATTCTTGAAAATGGGCGAATGGAAGGTTGTAAGTCCTAATTTCAAGGGCTAAATTTACCTTTTTTACCCTCTCCCTTAAAATAAGGTGGGCTATTTGAGGTGATTTGTAAAAATGTACTATGATACAAAATATTCGCCCACTAAAAATTTAAAACCCCTTAATTTCGCCAAAGGGCGAACATTCGCCCCTCAAATTATCCTTGGATGTATCTATAACTTGTACGAGCACAGTTTCATCCATTTGTGCATGTTGCACCCCCTGTTGTACATGTTCCTACTGTAACTCATTCTCTCATCTGTGCAGCTCCTATTCTTCCTTGATTTGCTACTTCATCACATGCAACTCCTTCATTTTCTCTCTCTCTGTCTTCGCACGATCTACGTATTGCGACATCACCTCGTAACCTCAATCTCCAAAGCTTCTTTCGTCATAAGTGGATATGGCTTGAATTTGCAGCTTTGTTCTACCTCTATGCTGTCAAAAACCTTCCTCTTGCATTCATCGCATACAAGTGTGCTGCCTTCTGCTACTGCTGATGGTGATTCTCGTTGTGATGTCGTTGCCATTCATCTTGATATCCTTGTCCATGAACAACTTGATGTCTTCGTGGATAGGCAAGTCCATAGAAACTTGATCGACTACATCCCGAATTGCGCTCTTAGCGATGTCTTTGACTCTGCTCTCCTGGAAGCCATTGTACCTGTGTTGTTGGGAGGTGGACGACACCTATGATACCTAGAGGCATAGCAACACTCATTGAAAGAAATATGTTATTTGAAAACCAAAACAAACTGGAGGACTAACATGCAACATACTTGTGTGATTGATCGTGAAGGTTGTGCAATTTCCGTCAGGAGGTCGGGAGACTGACTGCCAAAACTACGCAAGGCATAGTTTGGGCTCTCAAGAGGTTGACTAACTGCTAGAACTATGCAATGCACAGTCCAGCCTAGCCTACTCAGGACTGAAACTACGCAATGTTCAATTTCAGTCAGCAGCGACATGCAACCAGCAAACTGCATTGCGCAGTTTTTGGGGCCAGCAGGAAACTGCCTCGAAGGCTTGCACAATGCAAGCCTAGAGGTCAGTGTTGGGCTAGACTTGCACAAATTATGGTGGGAAGATAGAGCATTTTCTTCTGGAGATGCATAGTGTTAGCCGAGCAAGGCACGGTTTGAGCCAAGGCAGCCTAGACCGGCCGATAAGCGACTGAAAACATGAGAAGTCTAAATGCATGATGAGATGAGTGAAAACAAGAGTGAATGATTATGGATTCAAACAGTAAGTGAATGATTCAAAAAATGGGACACATGCATGCGTGTGAAGCGGGTCATCGCAACTATGGCTGTCAGTGAAAAAACAATGTCATGCATGTGACAATAGTGAGATGCAAACAAAAACTAAAATGATAGTTATACAAGCTAACATGCATGCAAATGATAGCAAGAATTCATAAAAATCAATAAAACAACACTCACACAAGCCTAAACACAAAAAGCAACAAAACACAACGCAAGATATGCGAAGCAGGCTTAACCCAAAATAGCTAAGTTGAATGTGCCGATGACTCCTAGATGCGATGTGGGATGTCAGAGCTACAAGATTGATGTGAGGAATGAGCTCTGTAGCATCCGGAAAATTATTTTTGATAAAATCGAGGTTATGACATGCATGCCATAAATCTAGGAAAGGCGACACTTGGCGGGAGGTTTCTAAAGTGATCCATACATGTAACCTCCAGCTGCGAAAAATAACTCCCTAAATCTATGGATGCCTTTGCATGTTGCCTTGGGAAAAGTAATCCATGCATGAAAATCAATTTTTCTCTGTCCTGGAGTGAACTTGTCATCCTGAAGGCACATGCATCAGTCTGCGATCTTGGGAGAGGGATTTGAGGAGTTTTTAGGCTAATCATATATGGTTGTCCGAGAGGGATTGTGAAATTTATGAGAGGAACAAGTGACTGTCTCCCAGGATTACGCAATTTATGGGTTGAGCAGCTGTCTTGGGTTAGACTGCACAATTTTATCAAGGAAGTTTGTCTGACTGCATTGTGCAATTTCTGAACCCAACAGGCTACCTAGCTGATTTGCACAATTTTTGCTAGCTGCAGGGCTAGCTGTCCAGATGGATTGTGCAATTTCTGGGAGCAGCGGGTGACTGCTGGCCAGAATTGCGCAATCTATGGGCTGAGCAACTGCCTTGGGATGAGTTGCACAATTTTGAGAGGAAGACTATCAAGAACAATTGCACAATTTTGGAGCCCAGCTGAGTGTCCAGCTGGGTTTGCACAATTTCTGGAGGGAAGGCTCATTCCCCTCCAGAATTGCATAATTCCTAGAGGGAGATGCTCAACCAGCAACTGACACTAAGTCCGGAAATTAGCCTGTGAAGGAGGTGGAACAAACTTTCATGCATAGGTTGACAAGACTATGAAATAGTTGAAGCTGATGTGATTGATAGTGTAAAACATGCTTCTGAGGATGGTTGGTATGAAGGTTCCAAATCGAAGCTAAGACAAAATGTTGGAGGGTGGTTGTAGCCGCTACAACGCTTAGTGAACCACTAGTAGAACTCCAGCTCTCTGAATGGACCTTGTTCGTGAAAATCAAGTCTAACACCTTCAGAAGTATTGTTCAGTTCTCTGTTTGTCTTGGTTTCCACACTTGCTTGATTGTAAGATGTATCATCTGTGAGGATCTTGGTCGGTCGACACACATTCCAAGACAAGCCAACACAATTGTATCAATTAGGGATGAGGGGTATATTGGTGCACAAATCATATTATTGTTAGAGTTTTAGTTTCATCTCTGGTGTTGCTCTGCTGCCAATAGGCCTAGACAATACCCCGACGGAGTCACGCAGGAACACAAGCATCGCTCCCTTGCTAGCAAGCCTCGTCAGTACCCCGGCGGAGTTACTTGCATCACCTCTCTGTGCAGGAACCCTTTCTCTTCTTTTGCCTTGTTCATTTTCATTTTTCATAACTATGCATAACACTTATTCATTTCAGAGGCAGAAGAGGGATCCCAACTTATTGAGAGCAGAAGAGGTTGTTCATTCACAGAAGTAGTTTGTATATACCTCTAACATGCTTTTAAATGTTTTTCCCCTCATCTTACTCTACTTGACTGAGATGACAAGGATTGACCCAAAAACAACTGACTAGAGTAGGTGATACTAGTTCACACGCAAGCATTGTGTTTTCACCAAGCTTCACTTCGAAGAGTATGTATTTTCCATTGATGTATCATGGACTGAAGACAACAAGTTCTTACATAAGAGGTAGGACAACAAATAACCAAGTATTGATAGTTGTAGAAGTCCTCTTGTACTTCACCCAGCTTGTTTCAAGAGTTGGTCACAGTCCATGCGAAACTAACATATGGACATAAACAAGCAAACACACCAAAAAGAAAAGCAAGAAGAAGAAGCAACTTTGTATGCAAAGAGAGTAAGAAAATGAACAATAAAGCAAGCAAATACACAAAGAAAGAAGTAAACATGCATGCAAGCAAACAACTCAAAAGCAAACACTACTCCTACTTCTAAGCTAATAGTGCATAGGTCGTCTCACGTGAATTGATACTTCCAATGCAGCCATCGGCACATTGGTCGACCCATGTTAGTGAAGGCATGGTTTATGAACATCGCAGTTGTGCAAACCAGCAATCATGAAACATATAATGATGAAGAGTGATACACTTTGAGCTTATAAGCGTCCACAAAACAAAAATGACTCAAAGCGCATGACATGCACCCAGTGGAATTTCCATGGTGTTGTGCTACACTAGTGCAGATGTTGAGTGTATACATTCTCTTAACTGTGACATGCAAGCAAATGTGATAAGGGTAGACCACTTATGTTGTGTAAGTGTTCTTGTTGTGTAAGATTCCTCCAATGCATGGGTGATGGGATTGCATAGTTCGAGTGGAGGAAGTGAAATCTGAGTGTTAGATTGATCTTCAATGCATACATTTGAGTGATGAGGAGCCTTTCATGTTTGATCAACTTCCTAATCAGAAGTGTAACCAACCTCAGGACAGCGAGGGCCTGACATAACCATCAGCTCGGGTTGAAGTGCCTTGACATTCTGCGAGGTTTCGACTTCATCGACATATAGATCATTGTAGACCAGTGGCTTAGACAGATTAACAACAAGTGAATCAACATCGTGATTGTATAAAGAAGTAGAGAGATCACGACAACCAAGATTAGAAAATCTAGGATTTTTTTCGGCATCCTCATGATTTGATGAATCGTGCAGAGGGGTAGATGAGAAGCAAGGATGTTCACCCTCTGTACTTTAAGAAATCACACATGATAGATTAGAAGGATTTTCAAAGGAAGATGTGTCCTCTTCAAAATGTAATGACAGACTGACATCCGACATGTCCTATGAACGATCAGAAGTAGAAACATCTGGAAATGAGTTTTCATAGGGGAAATCAGCAGTGGCAGAATCACAAGTGATGTCAGGATAAAGTGGATGAGGCATGGCTGGAAGGGAGTCATCCTTCACTGCATGTTCTTCTTTAGATTCCCACATACATTCATCATGTATGATGGCGCGAGTTAGCTGCATAGTACCAACGCCATCAACAACTTGATCCTCATTCACAATAAGTGAGGAGTCCGAAATGGAAGAACACAAGACAGTACAATCTGAAGGATCAATCGAACGCATGGACAGAGGTTGAGGGAATGAATCCATGTGATAACCAACAGGTTTGCAAGCCAAATCTCCGCAGATATCAAGAGCAGGTGGGGTGGGAGGATGTGATAGTTCAATGGATGTGTGTGCATAATCTCCCACATCACTCTGCAGTGGTGGAACTGTTTGATGAGGTGAAGGTAGACAGGCACTTGTGACAGGAATTGTGTATGCCTGTGATTGCACAACTCCATCACCGAAATGTGCTGAGCAAGGTTTGGATGGTTTCAATAATTGCAGATTTTCGGATATGTGAAGAAGATACTCAAATATTCTATCGAGAAATTCCCAATCAATTTCATCTTCGGGAAATTGGTATGAAATATTACAAAAGTGTGTGTGAAACTGTTGAACGGATTCAACGGGTGCTTTTCATAATTCCACAATTTCTTTGTTGAGTGATTTACGGTTAAAGTGATTGAAAGCATGGTCTATCTCTTCGACCACATGAGCAAGACAATGAATATATTTTTCAGGCAGCGTAGCAAACAAGTGAAATGGGTTCCCTGGAAGCGTGTAGACGAACAACGTGCAGGTCATGTATTCTTCAAAGATTCCATGTCTTCCGCATGAGCCTACAATGCTACCCGCGTGTCTAACCAAGGCTACATAGCCTCCACCATCATATGTTTTATGTGACAAGTTATCCAAGATCTCTTCTGAGATTTTGAAGTTGTTTTCATAAGACATACACTCCGGAAGAGAAACTATGTAGTTAGTCATGATAGATATGCAGAGATCCAAAACAGATTGTGAGGACTCAGCTTGTCATCTGGCCCTCCTTCTAGCACCAAAAATTTGACGGTGTTGGACCGCCAACATGTCAGGGGATCTCCCCTGTAAGAAGTCCTATCTAGACCTTAAACCGTTTGGTGTAGGAGTCCCAACAATGGGTCGTACGGTATCGCCTTGGCTGCGATGGTGCACAGAGGCAAGTAAGATGTCCCTGTTGGTAGAAAGGGTATGACATATGTAGTTAGTCAAGGAAGGTGCATGAGCAGTTCTAAAACACGGGGGATGAGGTTAGTGTGCCCCTTGGAAACCTGTGAAAGCACAGAGTTAAGAAGGGAACACACGAGCAAAGATGCATCACAAACTAGAAAGAAAGTGAGCTAGCAATCCAAAGTGATGGTTAAACCAACAACACATTTCAGTAAGATTCATACATACTTATATAGGAAATCCATACATGCATATGTAAGAAAACAAATACATATATTATTAGAGTAGACAAGTTAAATGAAATACAATAACAACATATTCATGAAATGTGTTGGCTCTGTTGTAATAAGAAGTGAAAGTTCCAGTCATACAATACAACCATGACCAACCACTAGTTCTGACTGCAGAATGCTATAGTCACTACTGCATGCTCCTCCAAAGAGATATACTAGCTTTGCACAGTGGAGAAGCCAAGGATCGTTACACTACTATCCAAGCTTTCTCTAAGATACTCCTATTGGAAGCTTTGTTGACCAAAATCCTATACAATGAGTTACAAGGGATTATATATAGCAGAGGGTGGGATGGCCCTTGACATTCCCCTTTGTGATTGTTCACCTACCCTCATGACTCTTCAACTACCCTATGTTTGTTAAAGTCAACTATCGACACTTGAACTTCGACTTGACAAGATGTTACATACAATATACACATGTACCCATGTGAGACAAAATAGGCTTGAGCAAGCCATGCAAGACATCACTAACACTTAGACCACACTACAACAAAACCAGCGATTTGCGCTAGATTTTGCGCCAGATTTTAGTGCATTTTTTTTGTAATTGTGATGAGCACCCTGGCGCTAAATCTGGCTCTATTGTACAATTTTTAAAGCGTCCTTTTTTGCACCTGATTTTGCATCCTTTTTCACGCTAGATTTTGCATCATTTTTTACACCAAACTATGCATCATTTTTTGCGTCAAATTTTGAACCAAGGTTTGCATCTTATTTTATGACAGGTTTTGCTTCTAGTTTTGTGTCATTTTTTGCATCTATTTTTCATTCTCTTTTGCTTCCTATTTTGTGTCATTCTTTGCTTCCATTTTTGCACCATCATTTGCATCAAGTTTACACTGTATTTTGAATCCAATTTAACGTCTTTTTATGCATCCATTTTGTGTCAGTTTTTGCATCTAGTCTTACGCCAGGTTTTGTATCTAGTCTTACACTAGTTTTTGCTTCTATTTTTGCACCAGCTTTGGTGCCTATCTTTGCACCATGTGTTGAATTTGATTTAGCACCAAATTTTGCATCCATTTTTGTGCCCATTTTTGCATCTTTTTTTGGACCATTTTTTACATCCACATTTACGTTTTATTTGTCTCCATTTTTCCCATCTCATTTTGCACCATATTTTGCGTTATTTGTTTCATCCAATTTTGCATCATTTTTAACACCATCTCTTGCGTCTAATGTTACATCATTTTGAGCATCCAAATTTGTATTTATATTTGCATCTTATGTTGAGTCATGTGTTGTGTCCACCTTTGCATCTTATTTTGTGTCTAATGGTACATTCAATTTAGAGCCATTTTTTACGTCTACTTTTGTATTTTTTTTTGCACCAAGTTTTGCATCCAATTTTAAGTTATTTTATGCCCCTTTTTGCACCATTTTTTTGTGTCTACTTGTGTCGAATGTTGCACCATTATTTACACCGACTTTTTCATCCAATTTTGCATTTTTTTGGTGTTTAGTTTTACATCGTTTTCACCATCCAAATTTGCATCTTTTTTTGCCTCATTTTGTGTCCACATTTGCATATAATTTTGTGTCTGAGTTCGAGCCTAAATTTGCATGTGATTAGGAATCATTTTTTACATCCAATATGACATCCTTGATTTCACCTTTTTTCAGTGCCATTTTGCATCTTGTTTTATGTCTTTTCTTACATCTTTTTTTTTTCCTTTTTTGCACCCAAGTTTTCATCCCAAATTTACACCATTATTTGCATCATCATTTGGCATATTAATTTGTAACGTTTTTTGCTTCTTTTTAACGCTCAACTTTGCATCTTATTTTACATGTAGTTGTTGTCTTTTTTTGCATCTAATTTGGTGCCCATTTATGTGTCCTTGTTTTTGCCCAATTTGATATCCTTTTGTATGCCATGTTTTGTTCCCTTCTTTGTGTCAACTATTGCACAATTTTTCACTTCTAATTTAAAACACTTTGTATGTCAATTGTTTGCATTTTGTATTAATTCCTAGTTTAACATCCAATTTTACTTTCAATTTTGCATCCATGGTTACATCCGCATTTCACTTCTTATATAGAGTATATTTTTCTTTACATATATGACCCCCTTTATAGATTCATAGTGAAATATATTATAGTTTCTAAATATCATTAAAGCAGATATCACAATTCAAAATCATTTGTAAAGAAATTTAAGAGAAATTGACAACATCCATCCAAAAAAATAACAATGTGTCATTAACAATTTTCAAAACATGTATAAAATAACAACATAATACTAATAAAATTAGTATTATTTTTAATCAAAACAAGTAAAATTCAAATATGATTAACAAATCAAAATATTTCATGAATATCGTTATTCTACGATAAATTAACAACATACATAAATCAAACTCATCGTATGATTACAAAATCAAAATGTCTCATTGATATAGGGTAAATTCACAACACCCATCTAAAAATAGCAATGTCATTCTACACAATAATTTCTTCATAAAAAACAATGCATGTGCATGCCTAGCTACCACCACCAAGATCATCCTCATGATCATCTTGACCATCCTCATTACTCTGATCCACATCATCACCAACACCGCAACTATCATCATCATCTCCTCCTTCACCACCATCATCCTCATCCTCATCCTCATCATCTCCTGATATATGTTGAACATAATTTGGATCATCGTCTTGGCAATCATTACCTATAGCATTCTGACAAAAAAAATCAATATTACATGTTAGTATTAATTACATAACACAATGCATGTTTTTGTTATACAATGTTAACCATAAAATGAGGTAAGATATAATATCTAATAGTACTAAAAAATAAAATGAAAAAATGGTTTAAAAGTATATTGGAAATCCAACTAAGATTACATACCATAGAATCCATCCAAACAACAAATTCAACCCATCTCTTTTGCTGCAGCACCTCCTTTTCCAAATGATTTGGAGGTCTTCCATATTTTAGTTCCTATCAATCAGTAAATAGGGAGAAATTAGATAACAATGACTTTCTTCTAGTACAAAATTTATTAAAAAAATATCACATGTTTAATATACTTACAAAGGTTGTTATCAGTGCTTTTAAACCTTTCTGGCCACTACGATGAGTGACTTTTGTCTTGGTTAACCTCGCCTTGGATGCCTTGTCCTTAAACATAAACCAATTCAATTTATTTTCACACAAATACATGTCTAAGATACTTATAAGTATTAATACATTCTAAATAATGTTTAATGAAAAATTCAATACCTGAATGCTCTCATTTCCGGCTTTTCTTTGTGCATCCAACTTCTCATATGATTTTACAAGTTCTTTCCATACTTTAAAAGGTATGTCAATAGGTCTTTGTTTCAGTCTTTGATCTTGAGGCATTTTTTTAATTTTTCTTGTTTGGTTAAAAATTTTGGTTAAAAAAAACCGAACAAGTAATTCACATCAATGGCATGGGGACTCTATGGATATGTGTAAAAAAATGGCTATAAAGAAAACATCCAAAAAACATATGAGCTCTCCCTTTGATGGTCACTTGGGGCATATGGCTGGAAAGGAACAACTCCATTTTCGAAAATCAAGGACAATCCTTTCTCAAAGTCCTTCCTAATATTTGCTCCAAATGTCTTTAAATGAAAAACAAAATTCAAACGTCATCCTTAAACATCTCCCTTAAATATAACGTTGGACCATAAATTCTTCACTTTTATTGTTATCGGCTCTGGAATGATTTTTCTATATGCAATTATATAATGAAATATGTGTGCACTAATGAAAAAACATTGAGTTTCATTTTTCATAATCACAAACAATGAAAAAAGAATCACACGTAACTAGCATCATTTTGGAAATTTTATATTTATTAAAAATCTTTAACATGTTTTCCTCCCATATCTCATAAAAAGGTGTGAAATTTTTTATATACTCTCCAATAAGCACTACAACAAAACCAACGATTTGGAGGTTTTACACTAAGTTTTTCAACATCGAGCTTACTAGGGCTTGCACCACCGGGGTTATTAGTAAGAATCTCATGAGGTTTGCATAGCCATGATTATTAGAATCAAAATAGTAGGATTTGCACTAAAAAACAGTTCATAGAGCTTTCCTGCTAGGGAGAAAATCACAAGTTCAACTTCTGCAGTGCAGAGGACCGAGAGCTCGTAAGCTTTCTTCAGCAATCCACCTACGTTTGGAAAATGTAGCCTACCTGCCGGCGATGTTCTCAATCCTCTTCCTCTGCATCTTTCCCCTCACTATTCTTGTATGTCCTCTTTCGTTTTTCCCTCCAAACAAACCCTCTCAAATTGAGAAAGCAGAACAACTCACTCGATGAGAATCCGAATCCAATTATCGCTTCTAACAATAACCCAATACGATACCAGAAGTGATTACACAAAACCTCATTGACTATTCATTTGTTTGGAAAAGAGCCAAGCATATACTTCTGACGAGGGTTTCCGTCTCAAGTCTGGCTCGCAGGACGTCGCTTAGTCAATTGCGAGAAAAGTTTTCCACCTGCCTGTCACATACGGTTTGTCACACTATATATTAAAATAAGGTTGATCATACTAACAATAAGGTTGTATAGTTTAAAAGGAGGGCTCTCCTGACTGCATTTGGTTGGTTTATAGAAAAGATTGCTGGAATGTGTAATGTGAATGCTCTGCTAACTGTTTTTTAAGCATTTGGAAGTATTAAAATCCCCTAGGATAATTAATGTAAGACCTGTTAATTAATGTGTAAAGATGGCTATTGTCCTTGGGCTACCTTAGCTGTTCGTGTTTAGTGATCTGTGGTATTATGACTCCTCAAGTCACTATTAAACCATGAGAACCATGCCCAGGTAGACTAGTGTGACATTGTGGATGAGAACCAAAACTAGACTCCTATAACCTCCTTTTTCATCCTTTAAATTGCAGAATTAACTGACTATTCTAGTAATCGTTCTTGAGCACCTGAAGATGTGCACCCTAAATAATAAGAATAATACCCTGTAACATATGAATAGTCCATCCTGTGCATGTAGGATATGCACATGAGGTCCAATAAAATCACTAACCAGAATACCAGGTGTTATTAAAGCCTCTACAGGTTGATATATATGAATGTTACAGTGTGCAGGAGTATGATTCAATTCCATACGAAAATACAAAACATCTGATAGGATTTCCTTATACCTCATAGGAAAACAACCATTGTCCCTTCTATAGATGAGCAGAATAAGTGCTTGGTTCTCTACACTAAATAAAGACAAAGTATAGTACTTATTGCTGACAAAATAGGATTTAAATCGCGGCTCAATTGCTTGACATTCAGCTGGTCACAGAATTGTAGAGTGCATAATCATAAGTGATGTTGCGAGCCTCATTGCTCAAAGTCTAAGGGTCTTGCGAGCCATAATCACAGCCATGTATGGCATATCTTGTGATTATGGCATTTTATGAGGTCAATTCTTGTGAAGGCATTTCAGTTTATAATAAATTTTGAACCTCAATAGAGTTTTGGCAAGACCTGGCTGAGCTAGGACATCAACAACACAGCTGATATGAATGACATAATCTAGCCTCAAGAGGGAGCCTCTTTTGTTTCATCACTCTAACAATCTATGAAGTGGTGGAAAGCATAACAACTTCCCCTTGAATATGACACCTAAACTGAGTACAAATCCTAAATGATGCAGCCCTTGGTGCATGTCTCTCAAAGTATCGATATTTCAAATGTTGAAAGCTCTTGTGCCCATTTGATATGCATTTGATTGCAGTTCCCCTGAAGAAAGAATCTTATAAAGGTGAGGCCATGGCCAATATGTTAGCCATATCCATTGGAGTTGCCATTGCTTGACAACTTTAGTGTGATCAGTCCCACCATGATTCACATGGGCTTCTACTCAACACTGACTGTTGCTATTGTAAGAGTCTTCAAGCTCATTGAACCCATAGTATTGATAAGTGTATTCTTTGGGTCTCTGGTTTTCAAATTCTGCCTATGTTTTCCTCTCAGTATCATTATTTCAAATGTTGAAAGCTCTAATTCCCATTGCTGTGTATTTGATTGTGGTTTCCCTGAAGAAAGAAGCTTATAAAGGTGAGCTCGAGGCCAATATGTTGGCCATATCCATTGGAGTTACTATTTCAGCTTATGGGGAGGCCAAGATGAATGCATGGGAGGTGATTCTCCAGTTAAGTGCAGTTGCATGTGAGACTACCCAATTGGTTCTCATACAAATTCCACGAACATCGAAAGGGATTAAGTTGAATCCCATCACATCTTTGTTGCTCCTTGTTGCCTTGTTTTTCTCAGCACCCCCTGGGCCTTAGTAGAATACCCATTTCTGATAATCAGGGTCTCTTCCTTTGATTTGGATTACATGACATTTCTGCTTGTGCCTTGGCTCTTAATCTTGCAGTCTTCCTTCTGATAGGAAAGACTTCAGCCTTGACTATGAATGTTGCTGGTCTTGTCAAGGACTGGCTGCTCATAACATAATCTTTGTCTGTAATAAATGAAAAGGTTACAGTAATAAACTTGAGTGGGTGTGGACTGGCTTTTCTAGCTGTCTGCTACTATAATCATTTGAAACTTCAAGCTCTCAAGTCCAATGACAACCAACCAAAGTACCTCAGCAGTGCAGTTGATGCTAATGATGAAGGAGAAGGTTTGATAATGACGAGTGGGAGATTCTCAATCAGAGATTCAGAATCAGTAGAGAAAAATCAAACTCAAGCTTTCGAGAATTTCTCGGGTTGACAGGGTATTATTGCAGGTTTGTTAAGAATTATGGGAGAATAGAAGCACTTGTAACAACATTATTGAAGAAAGATGCATTTTCATGGACTCTAGAAGCAATGAAGTCCTTTGAACATCTTTAAGAGGTAATGTGCCAAGCACTGGCCTTAGCTATGCCAAAATTCACAAAAACCTTTATTTTGGAATGTGATGCCTCAGGAAGTGGAATTGGTGCTATTTGCAGTTGGGAACATCTACCTAGGACAATATCAACCAAGCACCTCTACTCAAATATGACAAACATATGTTGCTTACACATGCATGTAACATTTGCCAAAAATTCCATGGCTACCTTACAACATGATGTTGGGTAAAAAGGCCAGTGATACAAGTCATAAATGCAGAAATAGACACTGAAACATAGTAAAATGCTGAAAATTCAAAATAGACTTTCCTCCCTCCCTCACTCTACAATCTTGAGGACAAACCATTGTATATGGGCTCTCAACACCAGTAGGCAGCCACGTATCACATAGATTTGTGAAAAAATTGCCCTCAAACAAGAACAAAACACAAACATTTCCAAAAATCTGCTCTTAAACAGTCAAAAATCCCACAGATTTTGATAAATCTACACAAAATCAACAGTGAAACACATGAATATGGATTTCTGATTAATCTACCCAATCTCTGTGGCAAAACACTCAGAAATCTATCAATTTCTTCTTGAATCACCAAATCAGCAACCACTTCTCCCAGATATACAAATCTCACCAACAATACAAGGAAAAACAGATCCAGTCCACTGCCAAATCATCTGATCGGCCAATAAAACTAAGAAATTTCAATGATTAACTATCTACACAGGCCTCTATTTCAATTTTTTCAAGCTTTGTCTCCAAGGGCTCTGCAACTGCTCCCGCACTTCAAAAAATCGAATCTTGTCTTCCTCGCTTTGTACGAGATACACAATCGAATAACCCAACGACGTTAGAAGAAATATCATCGGGTTCTGGAGGTTTCCAAGCAGACTCAGCTTTCAGCACCTTAATTAGTGGTTGGGGTAAAAAGTCAAAACCAGTTCCTCCCTCTCCTCAAAATTTGTAAAGAAAGCTGATAATGCTCCTACCACGGAGCTTCCTTCAGAAAAAATTCGAGTCACAACCCTTACCCTATCTGGGTCTGATTTCCTTGTCTTCCTCTTCCTTGCTGGGAGACTGACAGCCCCATCTACATAGGAAACTCTCTTGGAAAGTTTCTAGATAGTTCTGAACTGAAGCATAAACAATATGTTTGTCCTTGTATTTGTGTTGAAGTTGATCTAGAACAAGCTCTTCCAGAGAAAATAATCCTCAAAAATGGAGACTGAATCCATGAGCAGACTCTGGATTATCAACAGATCCATTACAAGTGCAAGCTTTGTCATGAATATGGTCGCTTTGCCAATAATTGCAAGTCCAAAACCTCTGTTGTAAGTCCCTCAGGAGAATGTCATGTCCCTAAGAAAACATGTGCAAGGCATGTCAAAGCCGGATCTTCGTTCAGGAAAGAGGTTGTAACTACCACTCCTAACCCTTTTGACCCTTTCACTACCCTTCCTGACATGGCAACCAAACAACAGAATCTGTTTGCCCTGAAGCAGATGACCCTCCTGCTGATTTAGTTAGTCTTTACACCTCTCCTGTCATATCTTCCTCTCCAATAAAAAAGAAAAACCTTCAGTGGACAACACAGCCCCCTCACCCCATGACCCTGCTAACTCATCTCTCATTGAGAAGACCTCGCTAGTTGAACCTCTTAACAACGAAGGGTCCCCTGTTCCTCATCCTAATAGGAACATCAACGCCTCCTGCAAGTAGAAGAAATCAGACTCCTGGGCCGATGGGGAACATCTTGAGCATGCTGAAAAGGGATTCAAAAAAATGGGAAGAAAACCTCACAAGGAGAAAAGAGATGACGCCACTGCCATTGAGAAAATATTAGGCAAGCAGAAAACATTAGAACAGCAACACAAAAAACCAGCAGAATGCCCGAAAGGAATCAATGAAATACAGGGACAAGGAGAAGGAATCATCTCTGCGCACCTCTCAATGAAAATAATTTCTTCGAATATAAGAGGTTTGGGGAACACCATCAAAACCCTGGCAGTAAAGGATATAATAAGGACTGAGAAAGCAGGCATTTTATTCCTTCATGAAACAAAGATGGATGCAAATGAATTTGAAAAAGCCAAGCAAATTTGTTGGGCCAGCAGCAAAGGTGCAATATTCAGTGCGAGAGGGGACTCAAGAGGCCTTGCCACCCTATGGAACCCATACAAATATCAAGAACTAGAAAAAAAGACAACCAGTTCTGGATTAAAACTGTTTTGAAAGACTGTGACAAGCAAAACTGTGGCAGTAAAGAAAATCCATCTGGGTAAAGCCAAAGAAGGTGTTAATGTAACTGCTTTAAGAGAAATCAAATTATTGAAGGAGCTTTCGCATCCAAGTATAATTCAACTAATAGATGCATATCCACACAAACGGAATTTACATATTGTCTTTGAATTCATGGAGAGTGATCTTGAGATTGTTATAAAAGACAAAAACATAGTTCTCTCCCCAGCTGATATAAAATCCTATATGCAAATGACGTTGAAGGGGTTTGTTGTTTGTTATAAAAAATGGGTTTTGCATAGGGATATGAGCAAAAAGTGCAGTATGTTGGAGCATGAGCATCTGGGGAAGTTGGTCTTCATCAACTACAACATTTGGATGCTCACAAAACAATTGCAGGCAAAGGATCTAGATCCAATTTTATTTGATAAGGTTGATCTAGTCTTTCATTGGGTCTTGGAGGATGAATCTCCTACTAATGATTTGAGTTGGCTTGATTTAAAACTCTTGGGATTCTCTAGTGTTTTGTTATCTCAAATAGAAACACCACATACATTTGTATTACAATTGTTGCTTTTGTCTAACGATGTGGTCTCTACCCATAGCTATGGGTAGAGAGTGAATTTGATATTGTCCTAGGTAGATGTTCCCAACTACAAGCTATGGGTAGAGAGTAAATTGGTGCTATTTGCAGGGAACAGGCCAGTCATTCACAGTGAAGAAGATAATGACAAGATTAGTGTATAATGATGGACAGGATGGTGCCATGGTGCCAACCTAAATCTCAAGTAAGGAGACATCTGTTCATCAATTTGTCAAGAAGCATGGCCTACAATTCAATTGCTCTAAGCCTATCACTTCTTCCACCTGTCAAATAAATTGTTTCCTGTTTGTTTAGTTGACTATGGTTCTAATAAATATACTATTGTTTGATGTAAATAGACAAAACAAAACAAAAAATATGGAAAGTTGTGACCCCATTTTCTAACTACAAATTGAAATCGGATTACCATAGTGACCACCTCTGCTTATTGGAATCAAAAAGGGGGTGGGTTAACCCAATACGATACCAGAAGTGATTACACAAAACCTCATTGACTCTTCATTTGTTTGGAAAAGAGCCAAGCATATACTTCTGACGAGGGTTTCCGTCTCAAGTCTGGCTCGCAGGACGTCGCTTAGTCAATTGTGAGAAAAGTTTTCCACCTGCCTGTCACATACGGTTTGTCACACTATATATTAAAATAAGGTTGATCATACTAACAATAAGGTTGTATAGTTTAAAAGGAGGGCTCTCCTGACTGCATTTGGTTGGTTTATAGAAAAGATTGCTGGAATGTGTAATGTGAATGCTCTGCTAACTGTTTTTTAAGCATTTGGAAGTATTAAAACCCCCTAGGATAATTAATGTAAGACCTGTTAATTAATGTGTAAAGATGGCTATTGTCCTTGGGCTACCTTAGCTGTTCGTGTTTAGTGATCTGTGGTATTATGACTCCTCAAGTCACTATTAAACCATGAGAAGCATGCCCAGGTAGACTAGTGTGACATTGTGTATGAGAACCAAAACTAGACTCCTATAACCTCCTTTTTCATCCTTTAAATTGCAGAATTAACTGACTGTTCTAGTAATCGTTCTTGAGCACCTTAAGATGTGCACCCTAAATAATAAGAATAATACCCTGTAACATATGAATAGTCCATACTGTGCATGTAGGATATGCACATGAGGTCCAATAAAATCACTAACCAGAATACCAGGTGTTATTAAAGCCTCTACAGGTTGCTATATATGAATGTTACAGTGTGCAGGAGTATGATTCAATTCCATACGAAAATACAAAACATCTGATAGGATTTCCTTATACCTCATAGGCAAACAACCATTGTCCCTTCTATAGATGAGCAGAATAAGTGCCTGGTTCTCTACACTAAATAAAGACAAAGTATAGTACTTATTGCTGACAAAATAGGATTTAAATCGCGGTTCAATTGCTTGACATTCAGCTGGTCACAGAATTGTAGAGTGCATAATCATAAGTGATGTTGCCAGCCTCATTGCTCAAAGTCTAAGGGTCTTGCGAGCCATAATCACAGCCATGTATGGCATATCTTGTGATTATGGCATTTTATGAGGTCAATTCTTGTGAAGGCATTTCAGTTTATAATAAATTTTGAACCTCAACAGAGTTTTGGCAAGACCTGGCTGAGCTAGGACATCAACAACACAGCTGATATGAATGACATAATCTAGCCTCAAGAGGGAGCCTCTTTTGTTTCATCACTCTAACAATCTATGAAGTGGTGGAAAGCATAACAACTTCCCCTTGAATATGACACCTAAACTGAGTACAAATCCTAAATGATGCAGCCCTTGGTGCATGTCTCTCAAAGTATCGATATTTCAAATGTTGAAAGCTCTTGTGCCCATTTGATATGCATTTGATTGCAGTTCCCCTGAAGAAAGAATCTTATAAAGGTGAGGCCATGGCCAATATGTTAGCCATATCCATTGGAGTTGCCATTGCTTGACAACTTTAGTGTGATCAGTCCCACCATGATTCACATGGGCTTCTACTCAACACTGGCTGTTGCTATTGTAAGAGTCTTCAAGCTCATTGAACCCATAGTATTGATAAGTGTATTCTTTGGGTCTCTGGTTTTCAAATTATGCCTATGTTTTCCTCTCAGTATCATTATTTCAAATGCTGAAAGCTCTAATTCCCATTGCTGTGTATTTGATTGTGGTTTCCCTGAAGAAAGAAGCTTATAAAGGTGAGCCCGAGGCCAATATGTTGGCCATATCCATTGGAGTTACTATTTCAGCTTATGGGGAGGCCAAGATGAATGCATGGGAGGTGATTCTCCAGTTAAGTGCAGTTGCATGTGAGACTACCCAATTGGTTCTCATACAAATTCCACGAACATCGAAAGGGATTAAGTTGAATCCCATCACATCTTTGTTGCTCCTTGTTGCCTTGTTTTTCTCAGCACCCCCTGGGCCTTAGTAGAATACCCATTTCTGATAATCAGGGTCTCTTCCTTTGATTTGGATTACATGACATTTCTGCTTGTGCCTTGGCTCTTAATCTTGCAGTCTTTCTTCTGATAGGAAAGACTTCAGCCTTGACTATGAATGTTGCTGGTCTTGTCAAGGACTGGCTGCTCATAACATAATCTTTGTCTGTAATAAATGAAAAGGTTACAGTCATAAACTTGAGTGGGTGTGGACTGGCTTTTCTGGCTGTCTGCTACTATAATCATTTGAAACTTCAAGCTCTCAAGTCCAATGACAACCAACCAAAGTACCTCAGCAGTGCAGCTGATGCCAATGATGAAGGAGAAGGTTTGATAATGACGAGTGGGAGATTCTCAATCAGAGATTCAGAATCAGTAGAGAAAAATCAAACTCAAGCTTTCGAGAATTTCTCGGGTTGACAGGGTATTATTGCAGGTTTGTTAAGAATTATGGGAGAATAGAAACACTTGTAACAACATTATTGAAGAAAGATGCATTTTCATGGACTCCAGAAGCAATGAAGTCCTTTGAACATCTTGAAGAGGTAATGTGCCAAGCACTGGCCTTAGTTATGCCAAAATTCACAAAAACCTTTATTTTGGAATGTGATGCCTCAGGAAGTGGAATTGGTGCTATTTGCAGTTGGGAACATCTACCTAGGACAATATCAACCAAGCACCTCTACTCAAATATGACAAACATATGTTGCTTACACATGCATGTAGCATTTGCCAAAAATTCCATGGCTACCTTACAACATGATGTTGGGTAAAAAGGCCAGTGATACAAGTCATAAATGCAGAAATAGACACTGAAACATAGTAAAATGCTGAAAATTCAAAATAGACTTTCCTCCCTACCTCACTCTACAATCTTGAGGACAAACCATTGTATATGGGCTCTCAACACCAGTAGGCAGCCACGTATCACATAGATTTGTGAAAAAATTGCCCTCAAACAAGAACAAAACACAAACATTTCCAAAAATCTGCTCTTAAACAGTCAAAAATCCCACAGATTTTGATAAATCTACACAAAATCAACAGTGAAACACATGAATATGGATTTCCGATTAATTTAACCAATCTCTATGGCAAAACAATCAGAAATCTATCAATTTCTTCTTGAATCACCAAATCAGCAACCACTTCTCCCAGATATACAAATCTCACCAACAATACAAGGAAAAACAGATCCAGTCCACTGCCAAATCATCTGATCGGCCAATAAAACTAAGAAATTTCAATGATTAACTATCTACACAGGCCTCTATTTCAATTTTTTCAAGCTTTGTCTCCAAGGGCTCTGCAACTGCTCCCGCACTTCAAAAAATCGAATCTTGTCTTGCTCGCTTTGTACGAGATACACAATCGAATAACCCAACGACGTTAGAAGAAATATCATCGGGTTCTGGAGGTTTCCAAGCAGACTCAGCTTTCAGCACCTTAATTAGTGGTTGGGGTAAAAAGTCAAAACCAGTTCCTCCCTCTCCTCAAAATTTGTAAAGAAAGCTGATAATGCTCCTACCACGGAGCTTCCTTCAGAAAAAATTCGAGTCACAACCCTTACCCTATCTGGGTCTGATTTCCTTGTCTTCCTCTTCCTTGCTGGGAGACTGACAGCCCCATCTACATAGGAAACTCTCTTGGAAAGTTTCTAGATAGTTCTGAACTGAAGCATAAACAATATGTTTGTCCTTGTATTTGTGTTGAAGTTGATCTAGAACAAGCTCTTCCAGAGAAAATAATCCTAAAAAATGGAGACTGAATCCATGAGCAGACTCTGGATTATCAACAGATCCATTACAAGTGCAAGCTTTGTCACGAATATGGTCGCTTTGCCAATAATTGCAAGTCCAAAACCTCTGTTGTAAGTCCCTCAGGAGAATGTCATGTCCCTAAGAAAACATGTGCAAGGCATGTCAAAGCTGGATCTTCGTTCAGGAAAGAGGTTGTAACTACCACTCCTAACCCTTTTGACCCTTTCACTACCCTTCCTGACATGGCAACCAAACAACAGAATCTGTTTGCCCTGAAGCAGATGACCCTCCTGCTGATTTAGTTAGTCTTTACACCTCTCCTGTCATATCTTCCTCTCCAATAAAAAAGAAAAACCTTCAGTGGACAACACAGCCCCCTCACCCCATGACCCTGCTAACTCATCTCTCATTGAGAAGACCTCGCTAGTTGAACCTCTTAACAACGAAGGGTCTCCTGTTCCTCATCCTAATAGGAACATCAACGCCTCCTGCAAGTAGAAGAAATCAGACTCCTGGGCCGATGGGGAACATCTTGAGCATGCTGAAAAGGGATTCAAAAAAATGGGAAGAAAACCTCACAAGGAGAAAAGAGATGACGCCACTGCCATTGAGAAAATATTAGGCAAGCAGAAAACATTAGAACAGCAACACAAAAAACCAGCAGAATGCCCGAAAGGAATCAATGAAATACAGGGACAAGGAGAAGGAATCATCTCTGCGCACCTCTCAATGAAAATAATTTCTTCGAATATAAGAGGTTTGGGGAACACCATCAAAACCCTGGCAGTAAAGGATATAATAAGGACTGAGAAAGCAGGCATTTTATTCCTTCATGAAACAAAGATGGATGCAAATGAATTTGAAAAAGCCAAGCAAATTTGTTGGGCCAGCAGCAAAGGTGCAATAGTCAGTGCGAGAGGGGACTCAAGAGGCCTTGCCACCCTATGGAACCCATACAGATATCAAGAACTAGAAAAAAAGACAACCAGTTCTGGATTAAAACTGTTTTGAAAGACTGTGACAAGCAAAACTGTGGCAGTAAAGAAAATCCATCTGGGTAAAGCCAAAGAAGGTGTTAATGTAACTGCTTTAAGAGAAATCAAATTATTGAAGGAGCTTTCGCATCCAAGTATAATTCAACTAATAGATGCATATCCACACAAACGGAATTTACATATTGTCTTTGAATTCATGGAGAGTGATCCTGAGATTGTTATAAAAGACAAAAACATAGTTCTCTCCCCAGCTGATATAAAATCCTATATGCAAATGACGTTGAAGGGGTTTGTTGTTTGTTATAAAAAATGGGTTTTGCATAGGGATATGAGCAAAAAGTGCAGTATGTTGGAGCATGATCATCTGGGGAAGTTGGTCTTCATCAACTACAACATTTGGATGCTCACAAAACAATTGCAGGCAAATGATCTAGATCCAATTTTATTTGATAAGGTTGATCTAGTCTTTCATTGGGTCTTGGAGGATGAATCTCCTACTAATGATTTGAGTTGGCTTGATTGAAAACTCTTGGGATTCTCTAGTGTTTTGTTATCTCAAATAGAAACACCACATACATTTGTATTACAATTGTTGCTTTTGTCTAACGATGTGGTCTCTACCCATAGCTATGGGTAGAGAGTGAATTTGATATTGTCCTAGGTAGATGTTCCCAACTACAAGCTATGGGTAGAGAGTGAATTGGTGCTATTTGCAGGGAACAGGCCAGTCATTCACAGTGAAGAAGATAATGACAAGATTAGTGTATAATGATGGACAGGATGGTGCCATGGTGCCAACCTAAATCTCAAGTAAGGAGACATCTGTTCATCAATTTGTGAAGAAGCATGGCCTACAATTCAATTGCTCTAAGCCTATCACTTCTTCCACCTGTCAAATAAATTGTTTCCTGTTTTGTTTAGTTGACTATGGTTCTAATAAATATACTATTGTTTGATGTAAATAGACAAAACAAAACAAAAAATATGGAAAGTTGTGACCCCATTTTCTAACTACAAATTGAAATCGGATTACCATAGTGACCACCTCTGCTTATTGGAATCAAAAAGGGGGTGGGTTAACCCAATACGATACCAGAAGTGATTACACAAAACCTCATTGACTCTTCATTTGTTTGGAAAAGAGCCAAGCATATACTTCTGACGAGGGTTTCCGTCTCAAGTCTGGCTCGCAGGACGTCGCTTAGTCAATTGTGAGAAAAGTTTTCCACCTGCCTGTCACATACGGTTTGTCACACTATATATTAAAATAAGGTTGATCATACTAACAATAAGGTTGTATAGTTTAAAAGGAGGGCTCTCTTGACTGCATTTGGTTGGTTTATAGAAAAGATTGCTGGAATGTGTAATGTGAATGCTCTGCTAACTGTTTTTTAAGCATTTGGAAGTATTAAAACCCCCTAGGATAATTAATGTAAGACCTGTTAATTAATGTGTAAAGATGGCTATTGTCCTTGGGCTACCTTAGCTGTTCGTGTTTAGTGATATGTGGTATTATGACTCCTCAAGTCACTATTAAACCATGAGAAGCATGCCCAGGTAGACTAGTGTGACATTGTGTATGAGAACCAAAACTAGACTCCTATAACCTCCTTTTTCATCCTTTAAATTGCAGAATTAACTGACTGTTCTAGTAATCGTTCTTGAGCACCTTAAGATGTGCACCCTAAATAATAAGAATAATACCCTGTAACATATGAATAGTCCATACTGTGCATGTAGGATATGCACATGAGGTCCAATAAAATCACTAACCAGAATACCAGGTGTTATTAAAGCCTCTACAGGTTGCTATATATGAATGTTACAGTGTGCAGGAGTATGATTCAATTCCATACGAAAATACAAAACATCTGATAGGATTTCCTTATACCTCATAGGCAAACAACCATTGTCCCTTCTATAGATGAGCAGAATAAGTGCCTGGTTCTCTACACTAAATAAAGACAAAGTATAGTACTTATTGCTGACAAAATAGGATTTAAATCGCGGTTCAATTGCTTGACATTCAGCTGGTCACAGAATTGTAGAGTGCATAATCATAAGTGATGTTGCCAGCCTCATTGCTCAAAGTCTAAGGGTCTTGCGAGCCATAATCACAGCCATGTATGGCATATCTTGTGATTATGGCATTTTATGAGGTCAATTCTTGTGAAGGCATTTCAGTTTATAATAAATTTTGAACCTCAACAGAGTTTTGGCAAGACCTGGCTGAGCTAGGACATCAACAACATAGCTGATATGAATGACATAATCTAGCCTCAAGAGGGAGCCTCTTTTGTTTCATCACTCTAACAATCTATGAAGTGGTGGAAAGCATAACAACTTCCCCTTGAATATGACACCTAAACTGAGTATAAATCCTAAATGATGCAGCCCTTGGTGCATGTCTCTCAAAGTATCGATATTTCAAATGTTGAAAGCTCTTGTGCCCATTTGATATGCATTTGATTGCAGTTCCCCTGAAGAAAGAATCTTATAAAGGTGAGGCCATTGCCAATATGTTAGCCATATCCATTGGAGTTGCCATTGCTTGACAACTTTAGTGTGATCAGTCCCACCATGATTCACATGGGCTTCTACTCAACACTGGCTGTTGCTATTGTAAGAGTCTTCAAGCTCATTGAACCCATAGTATTGATAAGTGTATTCTTTGGGTCTCTGGTTTTCAAATTATGCCTATGTTTTCCTCTCAGTATCATTATTTCAAATGCTGAAAGCTCTAATTCCCATTGCTGTGTATTTGATTGTGGTTTCCCTGAAGAAAGAAGCTTATAAAGGTGAGCCCGAGGCCAATATGTTGGCCATATCCATTGGAGTTACTATTTCAGCTTATGGGGAGGCCAAGATGAATGCATGGGAGGTGATTCTCCAGTTAAGTGCAGTTGCATGTGAGACTACCCAATTGGTTCTCATACAAATTCCACGAACATCGAAAGGGATTAAGTTGAATCCCATCACATCTTTGTTGCTCCTTGTTGCCTTGTTTTTCTCAGCACCCCCTGGGCCTTAGTAGAATACCCATTTCTGATAATCAGGGTCTCTTCCTTTGATTTGGATTACATGACATTTCTGCTTGTGCCTTGGCTCTTAATCTTGCAGTCTTTCTTCTGATAGGAAAGACTTCAGCCTTGACTATGAATGTTGCTGGTCTTGTCAAGGACTGGCTGCTCATAACATAATCTTTGTCTGTAATAAATGAAAAGGTTACAGTCATAAACTTGAGTGGGTGTGGACTGGCTTTTCTGGCTGTCTGCTACTATAATCATTTGAAACTTCAAGCTCTCAAGTCCAATGACAACCAACCAAAGTACCTCAGCAGTGCAGCTGATGCCAATGATGAAGGAGAAGGTTTGATAATGACGAGTGGGAGATTCTCAATCAGAGATTCAGAATCAGTAGAGAAAAATCAAACTCAAGCTTTCGAGAATTTCTCGGGTTGACAGGGTATTATTGCAGGTTTGTTAAGAATTATGGGAGAATAGAAACACTTGTAACAACATTATTGAAGAAAGATGCATTTTCATGGACTCCAGAAGCAATGAAGTCCTTTGAACATCTTGAAGAGGTAATGTGCCAAGCACTGGCCTTAGTTATGCCAAAATTCACAAAAACCTTTATTTTGGAATGTGATGCCTCAGGAAGTGGAATTGGTGCTATTTGCAGTTGGGAACATCTACCTAGGACAATATCAACCAAGCACCTCTACTCAAATATGACAAACATATGTTGCTTACACATGCATGTAGCATTTGCCAAAAATTCCATGGCTACCTTACAACATGATGTTGGGTAAAAAGGCCAGTGATACAAGTCATAAATGCAGAAATAGACACTGAAACATAGTAAAATGCTGAAAATTCAAAATAGACTTTCCTCCCTACCTCACTCTACAATCTTGAGGACAAACCATTGTATATGGGCTCTCAACACCAGTAGGCAGCCACGTATCACATAGATTTGTGAAAAAATTGCCCTCAAACAAGAACAAAACACAAACATTTCCAAAAATCTGCTCTTAAACAGTCAAAAATCCCACAGATTTTGATAAATCTACACAAAATCAACAGTGAAACACATGAATATGGATTTCTGATTAATTTAACCAATCTCTATGGCAAAACAATCAGAAATCTATCAATTTCTTCTTGAATCACCAAATCAGCAACCACTTCTCCCAGATATACAAATCTCACCAACAATACAAGGAAAAACAGATCCAGTCCACTGCCAAATCATCTGATCGGCCAATAAAACTAAGAAATTTCAATGATTAACTATCTACACAGGCCTCTATTTCAATTTTTTCAAGCTTTGTCTCCAAGGGCTCTGCAACTGCTCCCGCACTTCAAAAAATCGAATCTTGTCTTCCTCGCTTTGTACGAGATACACAATCGAATAACCCAACGACGTTAGAAGAAATATCATCGGGTTCTGGAGGTTTCCAAGCAGACTCAGCTTTCAGCACCTTAATTAGTGGTTGGGGTAAAAAGTCAAAACCAGTTCCTCCCTCTCCTCAAAATTTGTAAAGAAAGCTGATAATGCTCCTACCACGGAGCTTCCTTCAGAAAAAATTCGAGTCACAACCCTTACCCTATCTGGGTCTGATTTCCTTGTCTTCCTCTTCCTTGCTGGGAGACTGACAGCCCCATCTACATAGGAAACTCTCTTGGAAAGTTTCTAGATAGTTCTGAACTGAAGCATAAACAATATGTTTGTCCTTGTATTTGTGTTGAAGTTGATCTAGAACAAGCTCTTCCAGAGAAAATAATCCTCAAAAATGGAGACTGAATCCATGAGCAGACTCTGGATTATCAACAGATCCATTACAAGTGCAAGCTTTGTCACGAATATGGTCGCTTTGCCAATAATTGCAAGTCCAAAACCTCTGTTGTAAGTCCCTCAGGAGAATGTCATGTCCCTAAGAAAACATGTGCAAGGCATGTCAAAGCTGGATCTTCGTTCAGGAAAGAGGTTGTAACTACCACTCCTAACCCTTTTGACCCTTTCACTACCCTTCCTGACATGGCAACCAAACAACAGAATCTGTTTGCCCTGAAGCAGATGACCCTCCTGCTGATTTAGTTAGTCTTTACACCTCTCCTGTCATATCTTCCTCTCCAATAAAAAAGAAAAACCTTCAGTGGACAACACAGCCCCCTCACCCCATGACCCTGCTAACTCATCTCTCATTGAGAAGACCTCGCTAGTTGAACCTCTTAACAACGAAGGGTCTCCTGTTCCTCATCCTAATAGGAACATCAACGCCTCCTGCAAGTAGAAGAAATCAGACTCCTGGGCCGATGGGGAACATCTTGAGCATGCTGAAAAGGGATTCAAAAAAATGGGAAGAAAACCTCACAAGGAGAAAAGAGATGACGCCACTGCCATTGAGAAAATATTAGGCAAGCAGAAAACATTAGAACAGCAACACAAAAAACCAGCAGAATGCCCGAAAGGAATCAATGAAATACAGGGACAAGGAGAAGGAATCATCTCTGCGCACCTCTCAATGAAAATAATTTCTTCGAATATAAGAGGTTTGGGGAACACCATCAAAACCCTGGCAGTAAAGGATATAATAAGGACTGAGAAAGCAGGCATTTTATTCCTTCATGAAACAAAGATGGATGCAAATGAATTTGAAAAAGCCAAGCAAATTTGTTGGGCCAGCAGCAAAGGTGCAATAGTCAGTGCGAGAGGGGACTCAAGAGGCCTTGCCACCCTATGGAACCCATACAGATATCAAGAACTAGAAAAAAAGACAACCAGTTCTGGATTAAAACTGTTTTGAAAGACTGTGACAAGCAAAACTGTGGCAGTAAAGAAAATCCATCTGGGTAAAGCCAAAGAAGGTGTTAATGTAACTGCTTTAAGAGAAATCAAATTATTGAAGGAGCTTTCGCATCCAAGTATAATTCAACTAATAGATGCATATCCACACAAACGGAATTTACATATTGTCTTTGAATTCATGGAGAGTGATCTTGAGATTATTATAAAAGACAAAAACATAGTTCTCTCCCCAGCTGATATAAAATCCTATATGCAAATGACGTTGAAGGGGTTTGTTGTTTGTTATAAAAAATGGGTTTTGCATAGGGATATGAGCAAAAAGTGCAGTATGTTGGAGCATGAGCATCTGGGGAAGTTGGTCTTCATCAACTACAACATTTGGATGCTCACAAAACAATTGCAGGCAAATGATCTAGATCCAATTTTATTTGATAAGGTTGATCTAGTCTTTCATTGGGTCTTGGAGGATGAATCTCCTACTAATGATTTGAGTTGGCTTGATTGAAAACTCTTGGGATTCTCTAGTGTTTTGTTATCTCATATAGAAACACCACATACATTTGTATTACAATTGTTGCTTTTGTCTAACGATGTGGTCTCTACCCATAGCTATGGGTAGAGAGTGAATTTGATATTGTCCTAGGTAGATGTTCCCAACTACAAGCTATGGGTAGAGAGTGAATTGGTGCTATTTGCAGGGAATAGGCCAGTCATTCACAGTGAAGAAGATAATGACAAGATTAGTGTATAATGATGGACAGGATGGTGCCATGGTGCCAACCTAAATCTCAAGTAAGGAGACATCTGTTCATCAATTTGTCAAGAAGCATGGCCTACAATTCAATTGCTCTAAGCCTATCACTTCTTCCACCTGTCAAATAAATTGTTTCCTGTTTGTTTAGTTGACTATGGTTCTAATAAATATACTATTGTTTGATGTAAATAGACAAAACAAAACAAAAAATATGGAAAGTTGTGACCCCATTTTCTAACTACAAATTGAAATCGGATTACCATAGTGACCACCTCTGCTTATTGGAATCAAAAAGGGGGTGGGTTAACCCAATACGATACCAGAAGTGATTACACAAAACCTCATTGACTCTTCATTTGTTTGGAAAAGAGCCAAGCATATACTTCTGACGAGGGTTTCCGTCTCAAGTCTGGCTCGCAGGACGTCGCTTAGTCAATTGTGAGAAAAGTTTTCCACCTGCCTGTCACATACGGTTTGTCACACTATATATTAAAATAAGGTTGATCATACTAACAATAAGGTTGTATAGTTTAAAAGGAGGGCTCTCCTGACTGCATTTGGTTGGTTTATAGAAAAGATTGCTGGAATGTGTAATGTGAATGCTCTGCTAACTGTTTTTTAAGCATTTGGAAGTATTAAAACCCCCTAGGATAATTAATGTAAGACCTGTTAATTAATGTGTAAAGATGGCTATTGTCCTTGGGCTACCTTAGCTGTTCGTGTTTAGTGATCTGTGGTATTATGACTCCTCAAGTCACTATTAAACCATGAGAAGCATGCCCAGGTAGACTAGTGTGACATTGTGTATGAGAACCAAAACTAGACTCCTATAACCTCCTTTTTCATCCTTTAAATTGCAGAATTAACTGACTGTTCTAGTAATCGTTCTTGAGCACCTTAAGATGTGCACCCTAAATAATAAGAATAATACCCTGTAACATATGAATAGTCCATACTGTGCATGTAGGATATGCACATGAGGTCCAATAAAATCACTAACCAGAATACCAGGTGTTATTAAAGCCTCTACAAGTTGCTATATATGAATGTTACAGTGTGCAGGAGTATGATTCAATTCCATACGAAAATACAAAACATCTGATAGGATTTCCTTATACCTCATAGGCAAACAACCATTGTCCCTTCTATAGATGAGCAGAATAAGTGCCTGGTTCTCTACACTAAATAAAGACAAAGTATAGTACTTATTGCTGACAAAATAAGATTTAAATCGCGGTTCAATTGCTTGACATTCAGCTGGTCACAGAATTGTAGAGTGCATAATCATAAGTGATGTTGCCAGCCTCATTGCTCAAAGTCTAAGGGTCTTGCGAGCCATAATCACAGCCATGTATGGCATATCTTGTGATTATGGCATTTTATGAGGTCAATTCTTGTGAAGGCATTTCAGTTTATAATAAATTTTGAAGCTCAACAGAGTTTTGGCAAGACCTGGCTGAGCTAGGACATCAACAACACAGCTGATATGAATGACATAATCTAGCCTCAAGAGGGAGCCTCTTTTGTTTCATCACTCTAACAATCTATGAAGTGGTGGAAAGCATAACAACTTCCCCTTGAATATGACACCTAAACTGAGTACAAATCCTAAATGATGCAGCCCTTGGTGCATGTCTCTCAAAGTATCGATATTTCAAATGTTGAAAGCTCTTGTGCCCATTTGATATGCATTTGATTGCAGTTCCCCTGAAGAAAGAATCTTATAAAGGTGAGGCCATGGCCAATATGTTAGCCATATCCATTGGAGTTGCCATTGCTTGACAACTTTAGTGTGATCAGTCCCACCATGATTCACATGGGCTTCTACTCAACACTGGCTGTTGCTATTGTAAGAGTCTTCAAGCTCATTGAACCCATAGTATTGATAAGTGTATTCTTTGGGTCTCTGGTTTTCAAATTATGCCTATGTTTTCCTCTCAGTATCATTATTTCAAATGCTGAAAGCTCTAATTCCCATTGCTGTGTATTTGATTGTGGTTTCCCTGAAGAAAGAAGCTTATAAAGGTGAGCCCGAGGCCAATATGTTGGCCATATCCATTGGAGTTACTATTTCAGCTTATGGGGAGGCCAAGATGAATGCATGGGAGGTGATTCTCCAGTTAAGTGCAGTTGCATGTGAGACTACCCAATTGGTTCTCATACAAATTCCACGAACATCGAAAGGGATTAAGTTGAATCCCATCACATCTTTGTTGCTCCTTGTTGCCTTGTTTTTCTCAGCACCCCCTGGGCCTTAGTAGAATACCCATTTCTGATAATCAGGGTCTCTTCCTTTGATTTGGATTACATGACATTTCTGCTTGTGCCTTGGCTCTTAATCTTGCAGTCTTTCTTCTGATAGGAAAGACTTCAGCCTTGACTATGAATGTTGCTGGTCTTGTCAAGGACTGGCTGCTCATAACATAATCTTTGTCTGTAATAAATGAAAAGGTTACAGTCATAAACTTGAGTGGGTGTGGACTGGCTTTTCTGGCTGTCTGCTACTATAATCATTTGAAACTTCAAGCTCTCAAGTCCAATGACAACCAACCAAAGTACCTCAGCAGTGCAGCTGATGCCAATGATGAAGGAGAAGGTTTGATAATGACGAGTGGGAGATTCTCAATCAGAGATTCAGAATCAGTAGAGAAAAATCAAACTCAAGCTTTCGAGAAATTCTCGGGTTGACAGGGTATTATTGCAGGTTTGTTAAGAATTATGGGAGAATAGAAACACTTGTAACAACATTATTGAAGAAAGATGCATTTTCATGGACTCCAGAATCAATGAAGTCCTTTGAACATCTTGAAGAGGTAATGTGCCAAGCACTGGCCTTAGTTATGCCAAAATTCACAAAAACCTTTATTTTGGAATGTGATGCCTCAGGAAGTGGAATTGGTGCTATTTGCAGTTGGGAACATCTACCTAGGACAATATCAACCAAGCACCTCTACTCAAATATGACAAACATATGTTGCTTACACATGCATGTAGCATTTGCCAAAAATTCCATGGCTACCTTACAACATGATGTTGGGTAAAAAGGCCAGTGATACAAGTCATAAATGCAGAAATAGACACTGAAACATAGTAAAATGCTGAAAATTCAAAATAGACTTTCCTCCCTACCTCACTCTACAATCTTGAGGACAAACCATTGTATATGGGCTCTCAACACCAGTAGGCAGCCACGTATCACATAGATTTGTGAAAAAATTGCCCTCAAATAAGAACAAAACACAAACATTTCCAAAAATCTGCTCTTAAACAGTAAAAAATCCCTCAGATTTTGATAAATCTACACAAAATCAATAGTGAAACACATGAATATGGATTTCTGATTAATTTAACCAATCTCTATGGCAAAACAATCAGAAATCTATCAATTTCTTCTTGAATCACCAAATCAGCAACCACTTCTCCCAGATATACAAATCTCACCAACAATACAAGGAAAAATAGATCCAGTCCACTGCCAAATCATCTGATCGGCCAATAAAACTAAGAAATTTCAATGATTAACTATCTACACAGGCCTCTATTTCAATTTTTTCAAGCTTTGTCTCCAAGGGCTCTGCAACTGCTCCCGCACTTAAAAAAATCGAATCTTGTCTTCCTCGCTTTGTACGAGATACACAATTGAATAACCCAACAACGTTAGAAGAAATATCATCGGGTTCTGGAGGTTTCCAAGCAGACTCTGCTTTCATCACCTTAATTAGTGGTTGGGGTAAAAAGTCAAAACCAGTTCCTCCCTCTCCTCAAAATTTGTAAAGAAAGCTGATAATGCTCCTACCACGGAGCTTCCTTCAGAAAAAATTCGAGTCACAACCCTTACCCTATCTGGGTCTGATTTCCTTGTCTTCCTCTTCCTTGCTGGGAGACTGACAGCCCCATCTACATAGGAAACTCTCTTGGAAAGTTTCTAGATAGTTCTGAACTGAAGCATAAACAATATGTTTGTCCTTGTATTTGTGTTGAAGTTGATCTAGAACAAGCTCTTCCAGAGAAAATAATCCTCAAAAATGGAGACTGAATCCATGAGCAGACTCTGGATTATCAACAGATCCATTACAAGTGCAAGCTTTGTCACGAATATGGTCGCTTTGCCAATAATTGCAAGTCCAAAACCTCTGTTGTAAGTCCCTCGGGAGAATGTCATGTCCCTAAGAAAACATGTGCAAGGCATGTCAAAGCTGGATCTTCGTTCAGGAAAGAGGTTGTAACTACCACTCCTAACCCTTTTGACCCTTTCACTACCCTTCCTGACATGGTAACCAAACAACAGAATCTGTTTGCCCTGAAGCAGATGACCCTCCTGCTGATTTAGTTAGTCTTTACACCTCTCCTGTCATATCTTCCTCTCCAATAAAAAAGAAAAACCTTCAGTGGACAACACAGCCCCCTCACCCCATGACCCTGCTAACTCATCTCTCATTGAGAAGACCTCGCTAGTTGAACCTCTTAACAACGAAGGGTCTCCTGTTCCTCATCCTAATAGGAACATCAACGCCTCCTGCAAGTAGAAGAAATCAGACTCCTGGGCTGATGGGGAACATCTTGAGCATGTTGAAAAGGGATTCAAAAAAATGGGAAGAAAACCTCACAAGGAGAAAAGAGATGACGCCACTGCCATTGAGAAAATATTAGGCAAGCAGAAAACATTAGAACAGCAACACAAAAAACCAGCAGAATGCCAGAAAGGAATCAATGAAATATAGGGACAAGGAGAAGGACGCATCTCTGCGCACCTCTCAATGAAAATAATTTCTTCGAATATAAGAGGTTTGGGGAACACCATCAAAACCCTGGCAGTAAAGGATATAATAAGGACTGAGAAAGTAGGCATTTTATTCCTTCATGAAACAAAGATGGATGCAAATGAATATGAAAAAGCCAAGAAAATTTGTTGGGCCAGTAGCAAAGGTGCAATAGTCAGTGTGAGAGGGGACTCAAGAGGCCTTGCCACCCTATGGAACCCATACAAATATCAAGAACTAGAAAAAAAGACAACCAGTTCTGGATTAAAACTGTTTTGAAAGACTGTGACAAGAAAAACTGTGGCAGTAAAGAAAATCCATCTGGGTAAAGCCAAAGAAGGTGTTAATGTAACTGCTTTAAGAGAAATCAAATTATCGAAGGAGCTTTCGCATCCAAGTATAATTCAACTAATAGATGCATATCCACACAAACGGAATTTACATATTGTCTTTGAATTCATGGAGAGTGATCTTGAGATTGTTATAAAAGACAAAAGCATAGTTCTCTCCCCAGCTGATATAAAATCCTATATGCAAATGATGTTGAAGGGGTTTGTTGTTTGTTATAAAAAATGGGTTTTGCACAGGGATATGAGCAAAAAGTGCAGTATGTTGGAGCATGAGCAACTGGGGAAGTTGGTCTTCATCAACTACAACATTTGGATGCTCACAAAACAATTGCATGCAAAGGATCTAGATCCAATTTTATTTGATAAGGTTGATCTAGTCTTTCATTGGGTCTTGGAGGATGAATCTCCTACTAATGATTTGAGTTGGCTTGATTGAAAACTCTTGGGATTCTCTAGTGTTTTGTTATCTCAAATAGAAACACCACATACATTTGTATTACAATTGTTGCTTTTGTCTAGCGATGTGGTCTCTACCCATAGCTATGGGTAGAGAGTGAATTTGATATTGTCCTAGGTAGATGTTCCCAACTACAAGCTATGGGTAGAGAGTGAATTGGTGCTATTTGCAGGGAACAGGCCAGTCATTCATAGTGAAGAAGATAATGACAAGATTAGTGTATAATGATGGACAGGATGGTGCCATGGTGCCAACCTAAATCTCAAGTAAGGAGACATCTGTTCATCAATTTGTCAAGAAGCATGGCCTACAATTCAATTGCTCTAAGCCTATCACTTCTTCCACCTGTCAAATAAATTGTTTCCTGTTTGTTTAGTTGACTATGGTTCTAATAAATATACTATTGTTTGATGTAAATAGACAAAACAAAACAAAAAATATGGAAAGTTGTGACCCCATTTTCTAACTACAAATTGAAATCGGATTACCATAGTGACCACCTCTGCTTATTGGAATCAAAAAGGGGGTGGGTTAACCCAATACGATACCAGAAGTGATTACACAAAACCTCATTGAATCTTCATTTGTTTAGAAAAGAGCCAAGCATATACTTCTGACGAGGGTTTCCATCTCAAGTCTGGCTCGCAGGACGTCGCTTAGTCAATTGCGAGAAAAGTTTTCCACCTGCCTGTCACATACGGTTTTTCACACTATATATTAAAATAAGGTTGATCATACTAACAATAAGGTTGTATAGTTTAAAAGGAGGGCTCTCCTGACTGCATTTGGTTGGTTTATAGAAAAGATTGCTGGAATGTGTAATGTGAATGCTCTGCTAACTGTTTTTTAAGCATTTGGAAGTATTAAAACCCCCTAGGATAATTAATGTAAGACCTGTTAATTAATGTGTAAAGATGGCTATTGTCCTTGGGCTACCTTAGCTGTTCGTGTTTAGTGATCTGTGGTATTATGACTCCTCAAGTCACTATTCAACCATGAGAACCATGCCCAGGTAGACTAGTGTGACATTGTGGATGAGAACCAAAACTAGACTCCTATAACCTCCTTTTTCATCCTTTAAATTGCAGAATTAACTGACTGTTCTAGTAATCGTTCTTGAGCACCTGAAGATGTGCACCCTAAATAATAAGAATAATACCCTGTAACATATGAATAGTCCATCCTGTGCATGTAGGATATGCACATGAGGTCCAATAAAATCACTAACTGGAATACCAGGTGTTATTAAAGCCTCTACAGGTTGATATATATGAATGTTACAGTGTGCAGGAGTATGATTCAATTCCATACGAAAATACAAAACATCTGAAAGGATTTCCTTATACCTCATAGGCAAACAACCATTGTCCCTTCTATAGATGAGCAGAATAAGTGCTTGGTTCTCTACACTAAATAAAGACAAAGTATAGTACTTATTGCTGACAAAATAGGATTTAAATCGTGGTTCAATTGCTTGACATTCAGTTGGTCACAGAATTGTAGAGTGCATAATCATAAGTGATGTTGCCAGCCTCATTGCTCAAAGTCTAAGGGTCTTGCGAGCCATAATCACAGCCATGTATGGAATATCTTGTGATTATGGCATTTTATGAGGTCAATTCTTGTGAAGAAATTTCAGTTTATAATAAAATTTGAACCTCAACAGAGGTTTGGCAAGACCTGGCTGAGCTAGGACATCAACAACACAGCTGATATGAATGACATAATCTAGCCTCAAGAGGGAGCCTCTTTTGTTTCATCACTCTAACAATCTATGAAGTGGTGGAAAGCATAACAACTTCCCCTTGAATATGACACCTAAACTGAGTACAAATCCTAAATGATGCAGCCCTTGGTGCATGTCTCTCAAAGTATCGATATTTCAAATGTTGAAAGCTCTTGTGCCCATTTGATATGCATTCGATTGCAGTTCCCCTGAAGAAAGAATCTTATAAAGGTGAGGCCATGGCCAATATGTTAGCCATATCCATTGGAGTTGCCATTGCTTGACAACTTTAGTGTGATCAGTCCCACCATGATTCACATGGGCTTCTACTCAACACTGGCTGTTGCTATTGTAAGAGTCTTCAAGCTCGTTGAACCCATAGTATTGATAAGTGTATTCTTTGGGTCTCTGGTTTTCAAATTCTGCCTATGTTTTCCTCTCAGTATCATTATTTCAAATGCTGAAAGCTCTAATTCCCATTGCTGTGTATTTGATTGTGGTTTCCCTGAAGAAAGAAGCTTATAATGGTGAGCCCGAGGCCAATATGTTGGCCATATCCATTGGAGTTACTATTTCAGCTTATGGGGAGGCCAAGATGAATGCATGGGAGGTGATTCTCCAGTTAAGTGCAGTTGCATGTGAGACTACCCAATTGGTTCTCATACAAATTGCACGAACATCAAAAGGGATTAAGTTGAATCCCATCACATCTTTGTTGCTCCTTGTTGCCTTGTTTTTCTCAGCACCCCCTGGGCCTTAGTAGAATACCCATTTCTGATAATCAGGGTCTCTTCCTTTGATTTGGATTACATGACATTTCTGCTTGTGCCTTGGCTCTTAATCTTGCAGTGTTTCTTCTGATAGGAAAGACTTCAGCCTTGACTATGAATGTTGTTGGTCTTGTCAAGGACTGGCTGCTCATAACATAATCTTTGTCTGTAATAAATGAAAAGGTTACCGTCATAAACTTGAGTGGGTGTGGACTGGCTTGTCTGGCTGTCTGTTACTATAATCATTTGAAACTTCAAGCTCTCAAGTCTAATGACAACCAACCAAAGTACCTCAGCAGTGCAGCTGATGCCAATGATGAAGGAGAAGGTTTGATAATGATGAGTGCGAGATTCTCAATCAGAGATTCAGAACCATTAGAGAAAAATCAAACTCAAGCTTCAGGATTAGGTATTTAGATCATTAATATTGTCTTGTGCTAGAGATTACTGTTCTTGGATTGGCTCCTCTATGCCCAGATCTATTTGCAGGGAACAGGCCAGTCATTCACAGTGAAGAAGATAATGACAAGATTAGTGTATAATGATGGACAGGATGGTGCCATGGTGCCAACCTAAATCTCAAGTAAGGAGACATCTGTTCATCAATTTGTCAAGAAGCATGGCCTACAATTCAATTGCTCTAAGCCTATCACTTCTTCCACCTGTCAAATAAATTGTTTCCTGTTTGTTTAGTTGACTATGGTTCTAATAAATATACTATTGTTTGATGTAAAAAGACAAAACAAAACAAAAAATATGGAAAGTTGTGACCCCATTTTCTAACTACAAATTGAAATCGGATTACCATAGTGACCACCTCTGCTTATTGGAATCAAAAAGGGGGTGGGTTATGCACAATCCTCCGTATCATTTGCTATTACCAGAGATAATTAAAGCCACCCTAAACTCAAGTCTTAACTATGCTGATAGGGTGTTTGGGGAGGGGGATCCCTTACCAACCCACTATAATTTGCACAAAAGCATCCTAAGAACAGATGCAAAATCAACCCTTCAATGAAATGATCCAAGAATATAGGTACTCAAACATTGATTTTATCAAAGAAAAATACAAGACAGAAAGAAAAGATCATAACAAGGATTAGAAGAGTCTAAGAACAGTGCTCACTGTCTACAGAGCCAAGACGAATGCAGAAGAGTTCTTCCTTCAGTTCCCCATCTGAGAAATCAGTTGCATGCCAGACCCAAGTTTTATCACTACCTGCGAGCTCCTGAAGTGACATTGGGGAATGAACTGCAAGGCAAAAAAAAAAAAAAAAAAATATAATCCAGATAATAAGGATCAACACAAATTCTCGGCACAGAAAGCCTCTTAAAACTTGGATGTAAGATAAGCTATTACAATCTCAGGGGGGAAATTACACAAAAAAAAAACAAACAAACAAATTTACATACTTAAATGGTTTGCACATATTTTCAATGTCTTGGATTGCCTCATGACCAGCCGAACCTTTGTAGTATCCTTCTGCTTAAGAAACTTTACTGTTCCTACACCATGCTCTTTCCATTGATTCCCATCCTTGTCAAACCTGTATAGCTTCGCCTTCCTGCAGGGTCAAACATATAAAAAAGAATGGGAATATTAATAAACAATGAAACTGCATTAGGATCATTTTAAGAGCCCATGGCATCCATTAGAAGTAACGTCCGCAATATCCCACCATATCAAATGCATTCAAAGATAAATTACCAACGACCTATTAAAAACACAGGAGATATTCCTTAACATTACCGAAAAGGATCCCACAAAAAAGCTCAATAATAACATCAAACATGTAAGAATACAAATCATCAACTATTTAATAACAAAAGAATGCTCATCCCATACATACCCATAAAGTACAGAAATGATCAACAGCCTGTTCAAAACATCATAGAAAGTCAACGAAAACAGTTGACAGAAGATCAAAACAGACATATTCCTGAATCATACAACCTCACAACATAAAAAGACAAATCACCCTTATGCCAATAACCAAAAGACAGATTATCAAATAGGCCCAATTCAGTATTCAATGGCTAATCCAAAAACCAAAAAATACGAAACCCCGGTATGCTTAACAATAACAAATGACCATCACACCCCCCACTAAACCAGAATAACAGAGAAACCATCATAGATTCTTCAAAGACATTGAAAAAAGGATGGCCTATAGTTCAACAAAATATAAAAAGACTCATCAAAATACAAAACCCCCAATGATAACAAATAAACCATCAAATGCATCCCCGAAAAAATCTTCATTGGCAGCCTATCAACATAGGAAAACAATTATTACAGACCATAATGAGATCAAAAAATGCTGATCAAAATATCAATGGGACATCAAAACAACAAGAAACTCACAAAATACACAGAAAAGCAAAACTCTAATTACCCGATAAAACAAACCATAGCCTGCTAAATGCATCTACCATAGAGTTTCTTCAGCACCCCGTTGAAATGACAAATCCGATCATCATCAACAGGCAAACAAAACATCGAGAACCCGATAAAAACAGATCTTACTAAAAAGGAGAAAAATTAGAAGTAAATAACTGCCCAAATGCATCTTCCTTATAGTCAAGGTCCCATTTATGTGCACAGGAAAAGGGCCACCGAAGAGGCCATGAAAACAACTTTCAACTGAGAAAACAAAATCATGAAATAGCCATGGATTAAGAAATTTACATGTCAAGAAGGACATCCTCCTCTTCTTCGCCCGTGGTGACAGTAACCTCCTCAAGCTTAACAATGGGTGCAACCTGAGCTCCAGTGTCCTCTTCCTTTCCGGCATCATCCTCGTTCTCTCTCGAATCGTCATCTACTGCCCGTGTAAGAACAGGATCCTCTTGAGTTCCAGCCATCCCAATACCAGATAGTGCACAGAGGGAGGGCTCGAATGAAATCGATGGATCCAAAATATGCCAGAAACTCGCCCAATATCAGACACGAATGCGAAACCCCGAGGATTTTGGACAAAGGATTTAACTATGCAAAAATGCTTCGAAGGCGCAAAGGGCAAAGAGGTCGACGGAGAGAAAACTCTCTATATAAGGGTTTTTGAGGTTGATGGAGAGAAAACACTCTATATAAGGGTTTTGAAGAGGGAAGGCCGGTAGCTGTTAAAGATTGAGAGTAAAAGTAGCATCGTTAAAGATAATATAATAAATTATTACAGGGATGGTTGGGGGGTTTCAAAGGGAGAGAAGGCCATGGAATAACCCCTAATCATCTCCAACATGAGAGGCCTACTTCATTCATGTTGTCATGTTGGGACCAGAGGTTGTTGTGCGTTTTTTGTTTTCGCAATTTTGAACTCTTTCCTCGGTGATATATTATTGTGTTTATTGTAATAATAATGGGATGGGGTTGAGGGGTTTGTAAATGAGATAAATATGGAAAAGTAATTAGAAATATTGGTTTTAAATTATTATAATAAGTATTGTTGTGGTTGATCCATGATAAGTTGTAGGGTAGTTGGTTTGTATGGGGTGTAGTTGTTACGAGGTCTTAAGTTCAAATGTCATGGGGAGGGGTTGAGAATGGAAGTCATTTTGGGGGCATCAAAACTATTCTAAGGGGCATCTTCCACTGAGCTTTACACAATCCTCGATGTTGAGGATGAAAATAATATGAATATGCCAAGCTCACTCTACAGCCTAGTATGGTTACGACCATGTTTGTCCATCATTCCAAGGGGCATCTTCCACTGAGCTTTAGACAATCCTCAATGTTGAGGATGAAAATAATATGAATATGCCAAGCTCACTCTACAGCCTAGTATGGTTACAGCGATGTTTGTCCATCATCAAAGTTGAAATTTTGCTAGTGTCGGCCAAAATAAATAAAAAAAAAAAAATAAAAAAAAAAATACAAAACATTTAAATAATGTTTGCTCATAAAAAATAATTGCCAATGAAGAAATTGGATCCCTCTCCGCTCATATTATATCTATATTTAAGATGGGTCTATGCTAGTGGATAACACAAAAATCACAAAGTGAAGAAGAGTTTAATTTCAAGTCAAAGCAAAACTTTGGGACTAGCGCAATTCATCTAACTTCTATTGAAATGCGGTATTTATACGTGTAATGTGATATATATATATATATATATATATATATATATATAGTGTAATTGCTATTATGTTGTTAAATGGTTGTTTAATTAATGTTGGTTATTCGATGGCAAGATGGTTTTGTAACTCTTAATGATGTAATTGTTCATCTTCTTGGTTGTAGTGTGCCATGTTGTTGACATACAAATATTGTAATGGAGCCAAAAAAAAATGACAGTAAAGCATAGTTGGAAGTTATAAGTTTATCCTCCTGGAAAAGCAAAATTGTGGAGTTAAAGAACCACTTCTAGGAAATCAATTTCCATCACATCCATAGGGAGCTAAATACAACTGTAGATTCTCTCTAAAAAAGAATTATTTGTCTGGAGACAGGTTACATATATTATGATGAATTAGTTGGCAATCCAGTTCAAAGTTCTCATTCGATGCCCATATACTAATATGGATCAGCTTTAAGTCAAATTTTCAATTAGTTATCAACTAGCTTACTATAAATTTCAAGTGAGTCTACATTCAGCTTTCAATTAGCCTCAAATACAATGTCTTTCTTTTTCTCTTGACAGGGGCCTCTTCATGGTTGTATAATACACTTTCGGGAATTTTTTGTTACAGGCTAATGTCATTTCTAGTCACTGTCTTCGTTTTTCTCATAGTAGGGCCCTCTTCGTGGTTGTATAATACGCTTTCTACAATTTTTGGTTGCATGCTATTGTCATTTCTAGTCAGTCTTATAATTTGCAGAAGAAAAAAAAAATTGTAAAACCCTGGTTTTACAACTTCTTTTTCTCTTCTTCTGGGTCGTGATGCCTTGTCTTCTGGCAACCCATTGTAATGACAAAAGTTACAATCTTTTTGTCAATGTTTGTGCTTTTTTTCTTCCTCGTGAATAACAAAAGGGTCCTTTTTTTCTATAGTAATAAGAAGAAGAAGAATAAAGATATTGTAATGGTTATGTCATGGTTGGCATTCCTAAATATAAGCAGATATAGGATAAGCATGCATGCATATTAGAACTTGGTGCGCATGGATGGAATTCAATGTGCCAAATGATGTAGATGTTTCACAAGCATGGGGTGTGACATTTCAACCCTAGTTATCAATAGTGATGAGAGGCCACCAAGGACAATACCCCTTGGACCCTATGATAAGTGTTGCACATTTTGGTGTTAGGAGTGGAAGGGTAAGCTTGGTTCGAGGAGGTTGGTTATGGGATGCTTTTTGGTGCACATGAGGTTGTGCATCAACTACCATGGCTACACTTGAATTAGTGGGTATTTACAAAAATAAAGTGGGAGAGTTAAGTTTTGTGAACAAAAGTAGCCTATGGGTGATATTTGCATTGATCACTTGTGTTACGAACCTTTTTAGGCAAGTTAACTAATACTTGGAAGGTGTGAACCATGTAATTGAAATAATTCAATAGTGTCCTCCTTCCTTCAAATGAAGCAACAAAGCCAAGAACGTGACTATCAAATAAATATTAGCCCCCTATTGAGCCCTTGTTGCACATTTACAAATTGCTCAGACATTGATGTCATGGTGTTTCACACTAAGTATATCTAAGATTACATGTGATAGTATATGCCTCATTTTAGTACTAACAACTTCATTAGTTTTGTTCTTATATATTACATACTTTTTTTATTTGTGGTTGTTATGTATGCGATGTTTATAATAATTACAAAACTAACTATGTGAAAGCATCCCTAACATAAATTTTCATTTGGCACTAATAATATTTTCCTTACAACCCCCTTCCTTCATTGGCGGTGGGAAGGAAGCTGATCCTTCCTTCCCCCCACACCCCCCTTCCTTCCTTTGGAAAGAGAGGTAAGAGCAAGAGTTGGAAAGATGTCAGAAAGAATGCCTACCTTTGGTAGTTGTGTTGTCGTATCGAGAGAAAGAAAGTCAGTTACCTATCGTCCTCCCTTCGGTAGATGAATGCCTACCTTTGGTAGTTACCTTCGGTAGGAGAGAAAGAAAGTCGGTTACCTACACTTCGCTTCGGTTGCCGTATCGAGAGAAAGAAAGTCAGTTACCTACGCTTTGCTTCGGTTCGGTAGGAGAGAAAGTCGGTATGAGTACTTCGGGTGTTGTTGGTTGTTCTTTTTTTTCGAACAACTGTTACTTGTTTGAAGAAAGAAGTCTATCTTACTCTGAAAGAGGTAAGGGGCGGCACCGCAGGAGAATGGAACGCTCTCCGGAGGAGCCATCAAAGGTACGAGTTCAAGAAAAAAGATAAGCGGTAAGCGATCATAGGGCGAGGATAGGGGAAGGCACGCTTGAGGGCCGTCCGGGCGAGGGTGGGGTACGGGTAGGGAGAGGGGGGAAAGGACAGGGGAATAAGAGAAAGGAGAAAAGAAAAAAGAATAAGAGAGAGGAAATAAGGGAAAGGAGAAAGCAATTGACATTAAATTCAACAACTAAAAAGAGGCTTTTTGAGCCATGGCTAGCTCTCAGAGAATTTCATTCTCTTCGAGCTCTATACATATTATACTCGTCTAGACATATGATACTCGCATCTCTATGTTTCACTTCTTTACTCTCTTCTCTACCGAGATAAAGATCTAGATCTAGTATAACTTAGCCATTCCAATAGCCAATAGTCTTTAGTCCTATTTAGTACCCTTCTAATATTCCCCTTGGCATAGTAGGTAGATATTGATTCCTTGTCCATGCATGAAGTTCCATAGCAAGAGATTAGACCCACTTCACCATTGACCTTAGCATATGGAAGGATATGGTTTCCATTAGCGGTGTCTCGCTTTTATGGATCTTTTTATCCATTTGTGTAGGCTTATCTCATAAAAGCTCACCTTTCTCTCCCATGAGGATTTTCGTCATAGAAGATTGCCTTTCTCTCCCGCACAACTTTTATGTTTTTCTCAATGGATATTTATCTCCAATCCATCCAACTTATCTAGAATTAAATCGAGAAGCTTTACCATGAAAGGATTATCCTTTCCCATTCACCAATGTGATTTGGCAAGAATCTCATCTCTTGGTGTCTCGCTTTTCCAAGTGATTAATTTATTAATAATGTATTTACTTTTTATATTACACATCATACCTAACTTTTCTCAGCTTAGGTTTGCAAAGTTTGACACACAAGGGAGGGGTGTTACATTTTGGATCCCTCTCTTTCCTTAAGATCCCTCCAACTGCAGCTAGAGTTCTTAGATGACTGTAAGGAGGAAGCCCCTATTGGAAAGGGACAGACAGTTTGAAGGTGTCTATCTTGTTGGTAATTCCTATATTGAAAAGTTGTATTTTCATAGTCCAGGGGTTGGGAATACACAATTCCCATCCACTTGAGCTCAATTTTATCTCGCAAAACTTCATTGGGATCTACCTAAACACATATGCAAACATAGGTGAAAATGCCTTTCAAAAGTCTTTCCCTGTCTACTTTGACGAATCTTCCAATAAAATTGCCCACTTTTTCTAAGAGATCTAGATGGGTAAAGTGAATGGGAAAACTGGGAATCTTACCCATACTAGAGTAGTCATCGGCAACATAGTGAGAGGATTGAAGTTGGGCAACCATGGCTTCACTAGAAGACCAACTCATCCCCAAAACCATGGACCTTGGTCAAGGATTTTTTTCTTATCCTCAAGACATTTGAAGATCACCACAAAAAAACATGGGTCTACATCCACCCAAACCGGCGTTCATCCAATCCTATCATAATCGAACAGAAAAACGCTACTTTTTCAATAGAAAATGGGGAATAAAAGTATCACCCAAGGATAATGACCATCGCATCAAGCGCTCAATCATAAGGGAGGAGCAATAATTTGACAATCACACGTCCTTGATTTTTGTTGATTTAACTCTGAACTCTCACGTAATATTCTCTTGCTTGGCGAATTAAACACCACTGCATGGAATGGACGAGGATTGAGCCGAACCTTGGATGAAGCCCACTTCATTCTCATCTAAACACAAAACTATATATACGTCAAAGTTATTACAATAGATTCTGACTGTCAACACCTCGAGGTTCTGTTTATATGTGGCTACCTTTTATGGTTACTATTGAATGTGTGATTGGCAATAGTAATGGCAACTTAGGGCTGCCAAATTTCCTTCGATTCCCTCACTACATCCTAACGCAAATAGTTGTTCAATGCCTTGGTTGTCTTTCAAAACTAGTAGGCAGCGTCTTCTTTGATATTTCTCGATGGTTTTAATTCCACTACAATCACAACTTTCATTTACATAAACTTCGTGTTTTCGCACGAGCGACGATTGTTCCAAGGTGAAATGTCACTTGGATGGTTTCAATGTTGTTGACCCATCATAACTAACTAACGGATATCCCCATTACAATTTTATACCACCCCATTATCAATATCAATTATGCATGGGAACCAATTAAAGCAACTTTTCACATTAATTTTATATGAACATGAGAACATGTGTTAACAAGCAGCCCATAAAGCCTCATTTTGAATGCCATAGTCACTTAGAAGGAATTCCTCTTGTAGTAGCATCCTCCCTTCTAAACTTTGCTAGTGCTAACATTAGAACCACCATTACAACAAGATATCTTTCTAGTGTTGACAACACCATTATAGTAAGATACCTCAAGAGAGACAGAAAATTTAAAAAGTATGATAGTAATACGTATCCAGAAGATGGTATTGAAACTAGTAATTGTTCACGAATCCATAAGATTGTAAGGTCATTCTCATTATCATAATCATTGTCATCATCATCACCATCATCCTTGTCATTGTTATTTCCATCATTACATTATCATCATAATCACCATTCATGCCATCATCATCATCATTATGGACATTGTTTGCAATTGTTCATAATTGTAGATGTTGTAAGAAATATCATCAACCCAAAAAATGTGATCAGTGCTAGAAAAGGGTTGTTTAGGACACATTGATATACGTAAGAGAAATAACAACTCTATTTTTGACAGATGATCGATGATGATCATCATCACCACCATTATCATCGTCGTTGTCATTTTTATCATCCCCATCATCATCATTAATGTAATTTCTATCGACATTGTTGTAATCATGCATCATCATCATTCATGCCATTATTGTTTTTGATGATGACCTAGATGAAAATGATGATCATGACACCAAAGATAATGCTTATGATTATGACAATGACAACATCTAAAATTGGGAAGATTTGCCAACGTCATTAGCATCGTCATCATCATAATCATTGCCATCATCATCATTGTCATTGTAACCACTATCGTCTTTATCATCATAATCACAATTCATGTCATCGCCATCATCTTCATTTTCATCATTGTCAATATTATTGACATTGTCATCAATTGTTCATAATTGTCAATGCCATAAGGAATATCATCAATGCATAAAATATGATGAGTGTTGGAAAAGGGATGCAAAAGCGAACATAGAAATGGGGGCAACAATAGAAATAAAATTGGATGAAAAGTGGATACAACATAAGTAGATGCACAACAACATGAAAAACCTGACACAAAAGTGGATGCAAAAGTAGATGTAGTTGTCAATGCAAACTTGGATGCAAACATGAAGGCAAAAGTGGAAGCAAACATGGGTCCAATGGTAGGTGTAAAACTTGGCACAAATTGTGGTGAAACAAATGTGGATGCAACAACGGAAACAAAAGTATATGCAAAAATGGATGAAACAAAAGTGGATGCAATAGGGGATGCAAACGTGGAAGCAAATGTGGTTGCAATGGTAGGCGCAAGATATGGTGCAACAAAAGTGGATGTAACAATAGACAAAAAATATGCAAAATAAGATGCAAAAATGGATGTAAAAGTGGAAGCAAACATTGATGCAACAGGCAAAACAAAATTGGATGCAAAAAATGGATATAATGTAAGTAGATGCAAAAGTAGATACAAAACGAGATGCAAAACCCAATGCATAAACGTAACATAAAAGTGGATGCAAAAATAGATGCAATATTTGATGCAAAAGAGGATGTGAACATGGATGCAAAATTGGAAGCAAACGTGGATACAACAGTGAGTGCAAAACATGGTGCAAATTGTGGCATAACAAAAGTGGATGTAATGATAGATGCAAAAAAAGAATCAAAGTATGATGCAAATGAAGATGTAAAAAGGGATGCAAAAAGTGAAATTTAAAATGGGTGCAACAGTGGATGCAAAATTGTGTGCAAAAGTGGATGCAATAGAAGTCGATGCAAAAGTAGATGCAAAACGAGACACAAAACACGATGCAAATCCCGGTCCAAAATTGGATACAAAAAGGGATGCAAAAATAGATGTAGTAGTTGATGAAAACCTAGACGCAAATGAGGATGCAAACGTGGATGCAAAATTATAATCAAAAGTGGGTGCAAAAGGAGGTGCCAAACTAGGCGCTAATTGTGGCACAAAAATATTAGATGCAATAGTGGGTACAATAATAGATGCAAAAGAGGATGTAAATATGGATGCCAAACAAGAGGGAAAAGTGGATGCAACAAAAGTAGATGCAAAATTTTATGCAAAACTAGACACAAAACACGATGTAAAACTTGGCGCAAAAGGGATGCACAAATGGATGAAAAAATGGATGCAAAAAATGATTTAAAAAAGGATGCAAAAAAGGATGTGAAAGTCGATGCAAAAGTTGATGCAAGTGTAGGTGCAAAAAGTGGATGCAAATGAGGATGCAAAAGTATGTCAAACAAAATTAGGTGCCAAACTTGATGCAAAACCTGGAACAAAACCTGGTGTAAAGGATGTCACAAAACTTGGCATAAAATTTGGTGCAAAACGTGGTGCAAAACCTATTGCAATACCTGGTGCTAAACTTGGTGTAATATTTGGTGCAAAACTTGATGCAAATTTTGTGTCAAGTTTTGCACCATATTTGATAAATGGATGCAAATAGCACCAAAAATGGGCTCTAGATGCAAAAAAAGAAGTAAAAAGGGACGCTAATCGCTGGTTTTGTTGTAGTGCCATTGTGGTAATACCAACTCTTTGACATCCTTGCGATGATTGATGATGGTGAACTGATGCCAAGCTTGGTCATCCGTGATGGTGTCCGTGTGCTCAATGGTGACATCCTGCTGAAAGAGAACTTTTGCCTCCATTTCATCTAGGTACAATGATATGGCCCCTCTGTCCAACTCATTTGATAACATGCGCATCATTGTCTTGAGTGTGGTTGGACCAGAAACATATTGATGCATAATGTCTGTGCTGATATCCAAGTGTTGTTGGTGACCATGCACATTAACTTATAAAAGTACATGTTCAACTCCAGTCAGACTTGCTTCTTGTCTTCGCCTTGGTGAGTGTGCCAAATGGGTGGGATCACATGCGTGCGCACAATGACATGCATGATGTTGAATTTCCTTGCATGCAATCAACAACACTTCTCACATTTTCTGCTTCGTGCCAGCTGCTGGGATGGATCTATAACTTGTATCGGCACAGTTTCATCTGTTTCTGCATGTTGCTCCCCATGGTATACCTGTTTGTGCTATAGCTAATTATCTCATCTGTGCAACTCATGTTCTTCCATGAGTTGTTGCTTCAGCACATGCAACTCCTTCTTTATTTCTCTCTCTGCCTTTACGCAATCTACGTGTCGCGCTGTCATTTCATAGCCTCAATCTCAAAAGCTTCTTTCGTCATGAGTGGATCTGCTTTAAACTTGTAGCATTTCTCTGCCTCTATGATGTCAACAACCTTCCTCTTGCATTCGTCATGTGCAAGTGTGCTGCCTTCTATTGCTGCTGATGGTGTTGCTCACTGTGATGATGTTTCTATTCATCTTGATATCCTTGTCCATGAAAAACTTGATGTCCTCCTGGATAGGCAAGTCCATAGACACTTGATCAACTGCATCACTAGTTGTGCTCTTAGCGGTGTTTTTGACTCTGCTCTCCTAGAATCCATTGTACCTATGCTCCTAGGAGGCGGATGACATATGTGATACTTGGAGGCATAGCAACACTCATGGCAAGAAATATGTCAGTTGAAAACCAAAATAAACTAGAGGATTGACATGCAACATACGTGTGTGATTGATTGTGAAGGTTTCACAATTTCTACTGGGAATTTGGGAGACTGACTGCCAAAACTGTGCAAGGCATTGTCCAGGCTATTCATCTTGGCCTTCTGAGGACTAAAACTGCACAATGCACAATTTCAATCAGCAGTGACATGCAACTAGCAACTACATTGTGCAATTTCTGGGGCCAGTAGGACACTGCCTCCAAGACTCACGTAATGCAATCCTAGAGGTTAGTGCTAGGCTAGACTTTCGCAATCTATGGAGGGAAGGTAGAGCCTTCACTTCTGGAAATGTGCAGTGTTAGCAAGGCAAGGAACGGTTCGGGCCAAGGAAACCAAGACAGGCCGACAGGCGACTGAAAACATGAGAAATCTGAATGCATGATGAGATGAGTGCAAACAAGAGTGAATGATTATTCATGCAAATAGTAAGTGAAGGATTCAGAAAATGGGATACATGCATGTGTGTGAAGCGGGTCACCACGACAACAATCGTCGGTGCAAAAAAAAATGTCATGCATGCGACAATAGTGATATGCGAACGAAAACTGAAATGATGCTTGTACAAGTTAAGATGCATGCAAATGACAACAAGCGTTCACAAAAATCAAGCATGCAACACACACACAAGCCGAAACAAAAAAAACGACAGAAACACAACGCAAGATATGTGAAGCGGGCTTACCCCGAAACAATTGAGTTGAATGTCTCGACGACTCCTAGATGTGATGTGGAATGTCAGAGTTGTAATATCGATGTGAGGAATGAGCTTTGCAATGTCTCGGAAACGAGTTTTGATCAAATCGAGGTTATGACATGCATGCCACAAATCTAGGAAAAGCAAGAATTGGCGGGAGGTTTCTAAAGTGATCCATGAATGTAACCTCCAGTTGCTAAAAATAGATCCCTAAATCTATGGATTCCTTTGCATGCTACCTTGGGAAAAGCAGTCCATATATGCAAATCGGTTTTTCTAGATCCCGGAGCGAAACGGTCAACCTGAAGGCACATGCATCGGTATGTGATCCTGGGAGAGGGATTTGTGCAGTTTCTGGGATGAGAGAAGATGGTTGTCCCAAATGGATTGCGTAATTTCTAGGAGGAATAGGTGACCATCTCCCAGGAGTGCGTAATTTCTAGTTTGAGAAAGTTTCTTGGGTCAGATTGCGCAATTTTCTCAAGGAAGCCTGTTTGACTACATTGTGCAATTTCTGAACCAAGAAAGCTACCTAGTTGCTTTGTGCAATTTTTGCTAGTTGTTGGGCTGGTTGTACCAGATGCATTGTGAAATTTGTGGGAGCAGTGGGTGAGTGCTACCCAGAATTACGCAATCTCTTGGTTGAGCAGTTGTCTTGGGATGAATTGCAAAATTTTTTAGAGGAATATTGTCAGGAAGAATTGTGCAATTTTGGAGCCCAACTGGGTATTTCGTTGGGTTTACACAATTTTCTGGAGGGAAGGTTGGTTCCCCTCCAGAATTGTACAATTTCCAGAGGGAGTTGATCAACCAGCAACTGACACTAAATCTGAAAATTAGCCTGTGAAGGAGGTGGAACAAACTTGCATGCACAGTCTGACAAGACTATGAAACAACTGAAGCTGATGTGCTTAACAGTGCGAGACATGCTTCTGAGGATGGTCGATAGGGAGGCTCCAAAACGAAGCTAAGGAAAAATTTTGCAGGGTGGTTGTAACCGCTACAACAAGATGTGAAAATAATTCATCTTCATGAGAGATATGATTTGTTCTTCATATCCACCCTGCAAAGGCTTGTGAATCAGATGGAGCATTCATGCAATCTTGATCTTTGATCTTCTATTTCAATTCGGTGTTCCTTGGTCTTCTCGCCTGATGATCATCTGATCTCTTTAACATCGGATCATTTGATGGCAAGGTTGAGGTCAGAAAAGCATCGGATCACTCACTTTTCATGACTAGGATAGAAGAAGAAATACTACTAAAGCTACAAGGAACCTCTGCTCATGTACAAAACTTTTCATACAATTCTCACTGTCATGAAGGTACACTTCCATCAAGTCTTTTGCGGCATGCTTGATTTGGACATTTGAACTATGACAACCTTCGTTTGTTGAAGAAAAATGGTGTTACTAGTTTGCCTACAATTCCTAGGAAACTTAAGCAATGTGATGCTTGTATCTTAGCAAAGCACAAAAAACAGTCTTTTCATGATTCTCATTCTAGAGCACATAGAAAGCTTGAATTCATTCATTCTGATTTATGAGGCCCAATTCCCGTTTCTTCTGCAAATGGTAGTAAATATATAATGACATTTATTGATGACTACAAAATAATGTGTTTGGTTTAGTTATTGAGGAACAAATCTAAAGCTTTTGAAACATACAAGAACATTCATATATGGATTGAAAATGATGCACAATCTCATATTGTCTGTATTTGTACTAATAATGGAAAATAATATACTTCAAATGAATTTGAAAACTATCTTTTCCAGCATGGGATCAGACATCAAACAACTATGCCTTATAATCCCCAACATAACGAAGTAGTTGAAAGAATGATCAAGACAGTCTTAAGTATGGTACATTCGATGATGCTTTTCTAGAATGTTAACCTGATGTTTTGGGATGGTGTGGTTATATGTGTTTTTTATATAAATAATAAGTGCCCATCTCATGATATAAACAACAAGACTCCCTATGAAATGTGATATGGGCACATTTCTTCGGTGAGGCATCTTAGGGTTTTTGGTTCCACCTGCTATGCCTTGATACCTAAGGAACAAAGAAACAAACTCAGAGCAAGAAGTCGAAAATGTATCTTCTAGGGGTACTTAAATTCCTCCAAATCATATTGTCTCTATAACGAAGTTAATAAGAAGTTTATAATATCTAGAGATGTGATCTTTCTTAAACATTCCAAGATTGATAATGTTGTTGAGCGATAGTTTGATCACTTAGATAAATTTGGACATGAAAAATCTTTTCAATAGTTTGATAACATGGTATTCCACATCTTGAAGTAGGGATCCCTATACTGGTTCAATCTATGGAATATCCTTCTGAAGTACTCTCTCCCCCACATGAAGCTCCATCCACTTATCATCATGACACTTTAAGTGATGTGATTGACATAATTGGGAGGCTAAATCTAGATTCATCCCCATCGCAGTCAACTGAGTAGCCCAGGTCTCAGAAAGGTCCTCCAAAATGGCAGACAAAAACTCTTGAAAGTGTTCATCCTAATGAGGTTGGAAGGACAAGAACAAGGAGCTCTGTTAGAAAAAATGGATGTGATGTAGATCAAGGATAATAAAATGGATGTGATGTAGATCAAGGATAATTTTAGGGGCGAATGTTCGCCCTTTGGCGAAATTAAGGGGTTTTAAATTTTTAGTGGGTGAATATTTTGTATCATAGTACATTTTTACAAATCACCTCAAATAGCCCACCTTATTTTAAGGGAGAGGGTAAAAAAGGTAAATTTAGCCCTTGAAATTAGGACTTACAACCTTCCATTCACCCATTTTCAAGAATAGGTTTTATTTAAGTGAATCCTATGGGCCAAATACCATATTTATAAAAGAGGTATGGTAAATAAATAAAACATTTTTTATATTTACTCCATAAGTCACCTTACATACATGTAAGGGTGTAAACAAATAAAAATATAAGTAAAGTGGAGGTATGGTAAATAAATAAAACGTCTTTTTATACTTACTCAAAAGGTATGGTAAATAAATAAAAATATAAATAAACGAGACGTATCGTAAATAAATAAAACCTCTTTTTATATTTAGTCCATAACCCTCATTCTATTTATGAAGGCTCAAGAAAGATGTTTTATTTAAGTGAATCCTATGGGCCAAATACCATATTTGTAAAAGAGGTATGGTAAATTAATAAAAATATAAATAAACGAGAGGTATGGTAAACAAATAAAACATTTTTTTATATTTACTCCATAAGTCACCTTATATTTACGAACACTCAAAAAATGGGTTATATTTAGGTGAAACCTATGGCCAAAATACTATGGGACAAATACCATGGACTAAATTGTTATTAATACCATGCAAAAAACCATTATTAACCCTAATATTAGAATTAATAAAAATAAAAATGGCACATGGTATTGACCCATGGTATTCACCTGGAATGTAGCCTATTTAAATGGGGGAATTAAACCAGCATGTCACCTATGCTAAGATTCACTAGGACTTTACAAATTTTTATTATTTAGTGAAAGACTCGCCAAGATCTTACAATATTTTATAATTGAGTAAAATATTCGCCATGCCTGGTGAGAGATTCGCCAAAAAATTATATATACATATTATATTATTGATAAAATCGCCTTCCATTTTTCCTATATACCATGGAGATTCACCCATTTATTATATTTATAAATTTAGGGGGGGTTCTTAAAATTTTCCCTGATGTAGATAATCCTGATTCACCTATTGATATGGATGCCTCATATGATTGTGAACTAAATTTGCCTACATATTTTGAACCGACTTCCTTCAAAGAAGTCGCTTCTCATGATGAATGGAAATAAGAGATGCAAAAAGAATATGATGCTTTGATAAAGAGTGGCATCTAGAATTTGGTTAATCCTCCATTTCATACCAAACCAATAGGCTGCAAGTGGGTTTTCGAGAATAAGTATAAAGTAGGTGGCTCACTTGACAAGCACAAAGTCAGGCTTATGGAAAAAGGTTTTGCACAGAAGAAAGGGGTTGATTATGAGGAGACTGTTTCCCCCATAGTAAAATGGTCTACCATCGGGACACTCTTTTCCTTAGCGGCTCAGAACGGTTGGAAAGTCTACCAAATGGATGTAAAAACTACTTTCTTGAATGGAGATATGAAAGATAATTCTTTTATATCCCAACTAGATGGATTTGTTATGAAGGGTCAAGAACACAAAGTATGCAGGCTTGTAAAATCCTTGTATGGCCTCAAGTAAGCATCGTGAGCCTGTTATGAGAAGTTAACTGAGCATCTTTTGAAATTCAATTTCAAACCTTATGATCTTGATGATGTAACTTTGTTTGTCAAGAAAGTTGGAAAAATAGTTGTATAGCTTGTGGTGTATGTATATGATCTTCTGATGACACAAAACAGTGAGAAAGTTACATTGCATCGACAAATAAAGAACTGATGAAAGGATTTGAAATGACAAATTTGGGCTATCTTCACTACTATCTTGGTATTGAAGTAACCCAACATCCAAAATTTATATTCCTCTCTCAGAAGAAGTAAATTGGAGATTTGTTAAATAGGTTTGGCATGGATGAGTTTAATCCTTTGACTACTCCAATGGAACATAATTTAATGCTCACCATCCATCGAAGGAAAAGAATTGGAGGATGTAACAAAGTATAGACAACTCGTAGGAAGTCTCAACTACCTAACTACTACTAGGCTAGACATTCATTTACTATTGGAATCCTCTCTAGGTTTATGAAAAAGCCTTGTGAAGGTCATTCGTTTACCGCAAAAATATTTCTAAAGTAGCTGAAGGGAACTCTAGACTTTGGACTCAAGTATACACAGGTGGGTGACTTTAGCTTGATTGGATACTCTAATTCAGATTTTTATGGAGATAACGAAATTGGAGTTTCTACTTCAGATTTATTATGAGTATTGGATCAGGAGCTATCTCATGGAGGTCATGCAAACAATTACTTCCAGCAGATTCCACAACCGAGGAAGAATTTGTGGTACCAGTTGAAGTAAAGAAGGAAATTGTGTGGCTCAGTAAAATTCTAGAAGATTTGTAGGAGAAACAAGTGCATTCAACTCCTCTCTTGATTGACAAGATTTATGTAATAAAGTTGGCTGAGAACCCAAAATTTCGTGATCGAACAAAGCACATCAATACAAAATACCATGTGATTCAAGATCACGTTGAGGCCAAAATAATCGACCTACAACATTGTTCAACAAGAGCAGATCGCAGAAATCTTCATCAAAGTGCTTAGAATGGGAAAGTTTGAAAGATTCAGAATGAGTTCTTGGATTCACCAACATCCCTTTAGATGGGGGGGGTGGGGGGGGGGGGGGATGTTGACACCTAACCCTTGGGATTAGGAAAACCTATATAAATATTGTAAATATAAAAATAAAGGAAGTTGGAAGATGAAGAGACATTAGGAGATGAAACCAAATAGTCTCTCGTTCCTTGTATATATCCATGATATATGTTAACGCAAAAAAACAATTAAATTCATAGAGTTACTCCTCGCAAACAAGTTTAATGAAAATATTGATCTCCTCGATGATTTGAAGGAGGTTGAGTCATCATTTGACTAAGGAAATGCAATTTAAAGAAGAAATTTTGCAATATGGAGTCCTCAATGCAATTTCTTTGTGAAGAAGAAAGACCTCTTTAAGTAGAGAACAATAGATTGTTGGACAAATATCAAACTCATAAACAAGATTATGATGCCTTGTCACAATAATTGATTGGAAAATATGAGGTGAATCAATACTTGCAAGAGTGTAAGTAGCACCTTGACTTGGAAGTCAGTTTCCTTCAAAATGATGAGAAGGAGAATATTATTATTGACTTATCATGGTCACTTTCTAATGTTGATAATGGTGCCTTTTGTTTCACATAGCTTTGAAAAATACACCATTGGTATTGGATCTCTATTGATAAGCAAAATAAAACATACTGGAGGAGGACTTGGAAAGAGTGGACAAGGCATCACTATTCCTATTAACTCTATAGTGTGGACATCAAGAGCAGGACTTGGATTTAATCTTGTTGTTTCCTCATTACCTATATCTAGCTCCCTTGAGACAAGAGAGGTGTTGTTTGTTGTCAAAAGGAATTCAAACTAAGGTATTGGAAGAACATGCTCCTAGCAATTATGACAAGAAAATTGATGACATGGCTACTAATGTCATTCTTGGAGAAAGTAATGTTGTACCCAACTTTGAGTCTGTAGAATTAAAATATGAGCCATATCAACATCCTCATTAGAGGAAAGGACCCAAGCATGAACATTCTTTGTAACATAGTAGCCCTACATTTAGAACATTGTAGAAGGGATGTGGAAGGATGAATTGTGGACCAATGTCGACCATCATTATTTCTTGTGGTTGGATTAGTGGATGGTCATGACATCATTTGAATAAATGTTTGCAAAATTCATGTAAATTTCATGGCTTGACATTATTCAAGGCAACCACTAATATCAGTGTGCCAAATCCTTAGAAAATTTAGGCATGTCACCTTTATTCTCTTTTAAATGTTATGAAAAAACTCAAGATTGTGTACTCTTTACATTGAGAAAGAAAGAAAAACACACTGAATGCTTTGTTATATAACCCTTCGAAACTCTTCTAAAATCAATAATTTTTTCAAAATGCAATAATTTAGCTATATATTTCATATTTGAATATATTTCATAATTATGTGCTATGTACGACATGTATTTGTCTCCATGAGTTATGAATTTCTCTTCTTTAGTTCATATTGTTTTTCAATTACAATTTATTTCTCAATATATTTACAACGCATAGATAAATTTAAGAGAGAGGCAAAATATGGAGGAAATGAGCAACTCTCAGGTGAGCTGAGCTCAACCTGAAGAGTTCCTGCACAGAACTTCATATCATTCACCAAATAATTTGTACATAAATAAGATTAGAAATATGTTGAGGAAATTGCACAAATTCCTCAAAATAGGATCTAATCTACCTAATCACAACCAATAGCTAATAATAAAATAACCTGTAGAATTCTACATTTCTCCATTATTCCAAGTATCCCCCTTAATGGAGAATTTCACCTATAGGACTCATGTTTTTCCTTCCTTTTAGTGTGAGATGATAAAACACCATAAACCTTGTGATCTAGTTTATCCTCATCGCAATATGGTTTTCCTTGATCGCTGGTAGTTGATAACACTTTAGAGGGTGAAAGCTTGGTAGGACCATTTTTCCTGCTTTTAGTGTCCAACATTTGAGCACCAAATTCTTTGTCCCCATAGATAATTTTATTTGCTTCCATTTGTTCCTTGTGAGTCACCTCATGAGGGCTCATTCCCATGATTGTTGAGGATGTGTAATATGAACTGCTTTGTCCTCCATAGGTTACTTAGTAGCTTTGAGATGATGATTGTCTTCAATAAGACTTGTTAGCTTTCTTGAACACATCTTGGTTTCGTTTCTGCTTCTGTTGTGTTTTCATTCCTGTATTGTCTTGGTCATCATCTATATTTTCAATAGTAGGTTCCTTAGACCTTTCCTCATGGTTAACTGGTAGCTCTTCAATTGCAACATCATGTGGAGTAGACTGGAACTCATGATACTTATGGCCATCAATAAAATTGTTTTGTTTACCATATCATTCTTCCGGCTAAAAAATGCCATCGGAATAATTTTTTTTTCCAAATGGCATCATGAAAAAATGATCATCAAAAAGGTCATAGTCAAAAAGGTCTAAAAATATAGACATATCGTCTGTGCACCACTTTACCTCTGCCACATAATGAAATCTGCAACAAACTGTTGAAATGTGGCAACAAGAATATTCCAATTTTAATTTGTCCTTGAATTAAAATTGAGAATTAAAATTCGAATTTAGTCTCATGAGCTACTTGAAAAATATTTAATTAATTCATCTTGAGTTAATTAGTTGGAGAAATTCAAGTTAGAAGTCTTTCTGAAGTCATGCAACAATTATCCCTTAAATTAAGGAGATTATCCCTTAATTAAGGAGATAAGGTTGAGTTATATTTGAGTTGTACTTAGTCAGCTTAGTTTATTGAGTTAAGTCTAGTTAGATTAGTTCCAAACTGTTTGAGGAACTAATTGTGAGTTCAGTCAGTTAATGCATGCATGCATCCAACTAGTGTACTCCAGATAACTGAAGATTCTCATCCTTAACTCATGCATGTCTATTATGAGAAAGACCCAGTTGAGATTAAAGGTAGGGACATTGTACTATTAGTTGCATGAATTTTTCTATAAGGAAAACTCATGCATGTAGAAGGAATTTATTCCTTGAGGATTGTGCAGTTTTACACGGTGTGAGATCAGTGTGAGTGATCAGTGTTACACTTGGTAATAGGAGGATCACTGAGGAAAAATTGCGCTAGGAAATAGGAGCTTGGAGGGTAGTGTGGAAGACTTATGAGAAGTCTATTTTTCCTGTGAGCATCTGTGAGAATTGTAGTGAGAGATGGCTAGCTGTGAGAGCTAAAACTTTGTGTAATTATGAGATATTTCCAACTTGTATGATAATACAGATAGTGGGGTTTTTAGCTGAGGCTTTCCCCTGAGTATTCTTTTGTGTTTCATGTGCATTGATTCTTATTTTGGTTATATGTGTTTAGCTTGATCTTGCTCAAATCTATTAAGCTTCCACAAGTTTGATTGTAGAAGTAGATTAAAGTATTTTTCTTCAGTTCTATTGCATTATCAGGTTAATCTATAATCATAATTTCTACATGGTATCAGAGAAAAGGTTATCGGAGCTGTGAACAATATACTGAGAAGAGAATTCGAAGTTTGAAGTTCGGGGTTGCAGGTGCAAATCGAATTCATCTCATACTTCAAGTTGGTCAATGGCGTTCTATGGCTTGAGACTCGAGTATGCCTTGGAAGGCAACTCGAATTACATAGCATGGAAAGATAGAATGGAATCTATATTAGAAGACAATGGCTTGAAGGATTTCATTGATCAAGAAATCCCAAAGCCAGCTGCAACTAATGCACAAGAGTTGGCTGAGTGAAAGAAGTGTGTGGCGAAGGTGAGATGAATCATCCTGGAGGGAGTTTGAGACCATATTGTCTCGAGTCTCCATGGGAAGGATACTCTGTTTTCAATGCGGAAGACGTTGAAGGACCTCTACCAGAATAGTAGCGACTAGAAGAAATTGGCGCTCAAGGATAAGCTTTGGAAAATCAATATAGAGAAGGGCGATACTATTTCCACATATCTGAACAAGCTCACCACCTGCAAAGATGAGCTTGGTAGTGTGGGAATAACTATTGCTGATGATGATATGGTGAGCCCTCTCTCCTCGACCTTCCAAAGAGCTGGAATAGCTACCAGCACTCTGTGAATGGAAGGGAGAAACTACTGGATTGGGAACAACTGTGGTCGGATCTGATGCAGGAGGAGATTAGCAGGAGTAAACGAGATGGTTCTTCATCAAAGAATGATGATGAAGAAAATATGGCCTTAGAAAGTAAGGCAAGGAAAGGAAAGGGGAAGGCTTCCCATTCCAAATCGAATTATTCTCATGGAGGGAAGAAGATTGACAAGTCTAAAGTGAGATGCTTTAACTGTCATAAGATGGGACATTATGCAACTAATTTCCCATCGAAGAAGTCCAAGAACGAATCTTCGAAAGGATCGGAAGGTGAGGCATTAGCCTCTCAGCTCGAAATGGACTTTACCCTCATCACATGCATGGTGTCATCGATGGTGGGTTGTGTTCGGTATCTTGACAATCGAGCCTCATTCCACATGACCAGAGATAAAAGTTTATTCAGTACCTTGGAGGAGAAAGACCTCAAGATGCGCATAGAGATGGGTGACGATGGAAAGTATAGTGTTTAAGGAGTGGGCACGGTTACTTTTCAGAGGGAGCATGGAGCTCCTCTCACCTTGATAGATGTGAAGTATGTGCCTGGACTGAAGAAGAACATGGTATTAGTCACGATGTTGGAGGACAAAGGCTACAATGTTGTCTTCAGTAAAGGAAAGGCGTTCCTAAGACACATAGCCATGGGTCAAACCAAGAGGATTGGGATTCAGGTGAAGAATCTCTATAAACTAGAGGTAGATGATTGTGCAACATTGAGTTCGAAAGCAGAATTGGCGAAAAGCCAAGACATTGGCGAGTTGTGGCAGAGGCGGTTGGGCCATTTGCATCATGGTGCCTTGAAGATAATGCAACAGATATCTACAGGAATTCGCAAAGGTAAACATGTGCAAGTTGACACATGAAAAGGTTGTACCATGGGAAAGTATGCCAAGCTTTCCTTTCATGATCGAGACAGTCGTGCGGAAGCAATCTTAGAGCAAGTTCATACTAATATGTGTGGACCATTCTCGACTGCATTCACAACGAAGCAAAGGTATTATGTGATTTTCGTTGATGATTTTTCTCATAAATGCTGGATTTATTTCATGCAAAAGAAGGACCAAACCTTCTCAAAGTTTTGTGAGTTCAAAGCTTTGGTCGAGAAAGGGTCAGGGAAGAAGATCAAGGCCTTGAGAAGTGACAATGGTGGAGAATATGTCTCTCAAGAGTTTAAGGACTTCTGTGGAACAGAAAGAATTAAATGAGAGTTGAGGACACCTCATAACCCACAACAGAATGGGGTGGCTGAGAGGAAGAACAGAATGATTGTAGGGGAAGCACGGGCGATGCTGCATGACTAAGGCCTACCTCTTCACTTGTGGGCTAAGGCATGCAACACAAAAGTCTATTTCCAGAATAGAAGCCCACATCGCATACTTGGGATGAAGACACAAGAGGAAGCTTTCTTTGGTAAGAGATCAGATGTAGGTCACTTTAGGATCTTTGGCTCATCGGTATATTGCCATGTGACAAAGGATGCACGGAAGAAGATTAAGCCAACAGAAGAGTTGGAGATAGTTGTGGGGTACACTGATACACCCCACAACTGTCGGGTGTATCTGCCTAACAGTCAGAGGATAGTGGTTCACAGAGATCTTAAGTTTGATGAGCAAAAGGCCATGCAAGTTTCCCTTGAGAGGGAGCTCCAATTACAGACTGTGGAGGAACTGTTGGTTCCTAAGGAGGAGGAGCCTAATACTGATGTGGAGCAGCAGCATGTAGATGATCCAAGAGTGGAGAAATCCAGTAAAGCAGATTCTTCCAGAGATGGATGGCAGCACACAAGAGAAGCTGATAGATTATTGTCGGATGCGAGAGAGAATGTGGGAGAACGATCTTCTCAGCGCAGACAGAGGAGGTCACCTGAGAGGTACACTGTATACATGGGCCTTGGTGGGGAATGTGTTGAGATCGAGCCATCTTCCTTTCAGGAAGCAGTGAAGCATCTGATTTGGGTTGATGCTATGGTGGAGGAGTATGACTCCATATTTCATAACAGTGTTTGGGACGTGGTTCCGAGACTGGAGAACAAGTCAGTTGTGAGTTCCCGTTGTCTTCACAAGGTAAAGCAAGCTGCTGATGGTAGCGTGGAGAAACATAAGGCAAGATTTGTTGCCCGAGGTTTTTCACAGGTCGAGGGGATTGACTATGATGAGACTTTTTCTCCTATTGCTAGGTACTCATCTATCAGATCGATGTTGGCACTATCAGCACAGATGGTTTGGAAGATCCATCAGATGGATGTGAAGACTGCAGTCCTAAATGGCAAGATTGAGGAAGAGGTGTACATAGAGTAATGGAAGGTTTTGAGACCTTCGATTGTGAGTTGCATGTTTTCCGAGTCAAGAGAGCTTTGTAGGGGCTGAAGCAAGCACCTCGTGCTTGGTACACCAGGGAGGACAACTTTTTCACCGGGTTGGGCTTCAAAAAGAGTGAAGCGGATGCGAACCTATACCACATCATGGTGAAAGGTAAGCAGTTGTTAATTGTACTTTATGTTGATGATCTCATATTGACAAGTGATGATCAGTTGATCATGTCTTGCAAGGAGGACCTTGTAAGAGAATTCGAGATGAAAGACATGGGTCTTATGCATTACTTCCTTGGCATGGAAGTGTGGCAGAAGGATGGGGAATTGTTTGTGTCTCAGGGAAAGTATGCCAACGAGATACTCAGGAGATTCCACATGGAGAAGTGCAAGCCCATGCAGACTCGTCTAGCAGGTAACTGGCGGAAGGAGGATGCTACTTTAGGAGAAGTAGTAGAGGCTACTGTGTACATGCATCTCATGGGTTCACTAATGTACTTAGTAAAAGCACGACCAGATTTGTGCTATGCTGTGAACCAGCTAAGTCAAGCTATGGTTCAACCTACCAAGATGTTTTGGAAGGCGGAAAAGCATGTATTGAGATACCTCAGAGCCACATCTCAGTATGGATTATGGTATGGACGGATAGAGGGAGTGAAGTTACAGGGCTTCACTAATGCAGATTGGGTAGGGAGTCCATCAAATCGAAAGAGCACATCAGGAGGGATTTTCAACCTTGGGTCAGCTGCAGTTTCTTGGTACAGCAGGAAACAGAGGTTGGTTGCACTCAGCTCGGCAGAGGCTGAATACATGGCTACAAGTCAGGCAACATGTGAGGCCATCTGGATGTGGAAGATCCTAGTTGGCTTGTTTGATCAGAGGATGGATCCAACTGTGATCTATTGTGATAATTAGAGTTGTATCAAACTCTCTCAGAATCGAGTATTTCATGATAGGTCCAAGCATATCGATATTTGGTATCATCATCTCAGAGACTGTGTAGTGAGGAGGATCATGTTGCTGCAGTATATTTTGACAGAGGAGCAAGATGCTGACATTTTGACAAAGGCATTGTCAAAGTGTAAATTCGAATTCCATAGAGAGAGGATTGAGGTGGAAAATAATCCATTTCTTGTTGAGAGGGAGTGTTGAAATGTGGCAACAAGAATATTCAAATTTTAATTTGTCCTTGAATTAAAATCGAGAATTAAAATTTGAATTTAGTCTCACTAGCTACTTGAAAAATAATTAATTAATTCATCTTGAGTTAATTAGTTGGAGACATTCAAATTAGAAGTCTTTCTGAAGTCATGCAATAGTTATCCCTCAAATTAAGGAGATTATCCCTTAATTAAGGAAATAAGGTTGAGTTATATTTGACTTGTCATTAGTTAGCTCAATTTACTGAGTTAAGTCAAGTTAGATTAGTTCCAAACTGTTTGAGGAAGTAATTGTGAGTTTAGTCAGTTAATGCATGCATGCATCCAACTAGTGTACTCTAGATGACTGAAGATTCTCTCATCCTTAACTCATACATGTCTATTCTGAGAAAGGCCCAGTTGAGATTAAAGACAGGGACATTGTACTATTAGTTGCATGAATTTTCCTATAAAGAAAACTCATGCATGCAGAAGGAATTTATTCATTGAGGATTGTGCAGTTTTACATGGTGTGAGATTAGTGTGAGTGATCAGTGTTACACTTGGTAACATGAGGATCACCAAGGAAAAATTGCGCTATGAAATAGGAGCTTGGAGGGCAGTGTGGAAGACTTATGAGAAGTCTATTTTTCTTGTGAGCATCTGTAAGGATTGTACTGAGAGCTAGCTCACTGTGAGAGCTAAATCTTTGTGTAATTCTGAGATATTTCCAACTTGTATGATAATACAGATAGTGGAGTTTTTAGCTGAGGCTTTCCCCTGAGTATTCTTCTGTGTTTCATGTGCATTGATTCTTCCTCTAGTTTTATGTGTTCAGCTTGATCTTGCTCAAATCTATTAAAATTTCGTAAGTTTGATTGTAGAAGTATATTAAAGTATTTTTCTTTAGTTATATTACATTATCAAGTTAATCTACAGTCATAATTTCTAGACAAACAAGGCACTTTGGAGGTCTAACTACGCTCCCACACCAAGCTGTGATACCAAGATAAATTTAAGAGACACACAAAATATGGAGGAAATAATCAACTAAGAGTGTACATGACTTCATGTCATTCATCAAATAATTTGTACATAAATATGATTAGAAATTCGTTGAGGAAATTAAACAATTTCCTAAAAATAAGATCTAATCTAGCTAATCACAACCAATAACTAATAATAAAATAATCTGGAAAATTCTCCATTATTCCCAGTCACATTTTTATAATATATTCTATTAATTTAAGAAACTTGCTTATTTCACTACCACTACCATATGAAGATGTTACAAGAATTTGACCCCAAAAACAGACATTTAATTTGTACAACTATATTTATTTTTGCTTTTTAATATTTTTCTAGTAAACCATACTATTATGCAGACCACTTTTTTCATCACTTGGAACCTTGTTATCTTGTTGTTTAAACAAGGATATGCAATAATAGCTGATTAATACATTAACCCGATAAGAATCAAAGTGAAACCCAAATTGTCAGGCTTCAATACAGGAAATACATAAATATGTTTGAAATATGATAGTTATATGTCCACAGAGCGGCTATTATTGTTGTATGCTTCAAACTTGCTTACTGTTTTTAACACTACATATTGCATGAATCAAATCCTATTATAATGCGATTAATCATCCATTCGTTCTTGAAGATGATGTAGACGGATCGGAAAGCCTCTAGTCAAGTGAGAAACAGAAAAGTAGGAGATCTTATCATCCTCCATCTGCAAACATTAGGTACACGTAAAACACAATTTTAGCGCAGTCAACGAATATGACACTGTACATACAGAGCGTAAATAAGTTCATAAACCATGTTGCCACACTATTTTGTGTTGTTTTCTTTTCTTTTCTCCTAGAGGATGATATTAATTAGGAGCGATGCTTCAATAAAAATTGATGTCTTATTTCTTTTACCTGAATTTGGTGACGAAGTTATGAAGAAAGAGGGTCAGCTCAAGTTTTGCCTGCCCCCCCTCCAAAAGGTATAAAAGAGGGGTTCTTTGAGAGCTCATGCAATATAAAGTCCCAAAGATTACTAACAGAAAGATTAATAAGAGATTTGTGTTTCCACAGAACATGAAGTGAACGATTTCATGCTAATTATTACATTATTTTCGTGCTGCCGTTGTCAACGGTATGGGTCAAATGTGAGCGCAGAAGAATGATACTTATTGTCCAGATGCATGCTTTTCAGAAGCAGCATGACTGTCCACCCTCTTGGAATCACAAAGCCTCCTGAGAACACAAGTTTGTCATGATCCGAATGCTGAGGTAAATCGCGTGGCTGTATTGTAAACATTCTACCTTTTTCTATTAGATTTGCGCCCAAAAAATTAAAAGAAATGCTGGAATTGGAAGTATCAGTTAAGATTTTATACATTTCAAACCTTGCAGAAGAATTATATATGTAAAATTGTAAGCCTTACTATATACGTATATAATTGTAACTTTGAATAGAAGCATAAATAAAAAACAAGAAGAGTAAAAACATATTATTAAATGCCTTTAATTTTAATGTCTTCTTTTGCTTCTCTGAAAAGCGTTGAAGCGACGTTGGCGAGATGAAGTGTTTCATATATGACCTGGGAATTGAACAAATACATACACGATCAATCATGTCGACACTATATAATTATTTTTTATCAAAGATTAGTGTAACTACTCATCATTTTACTTTACTCTCTTCAGTTTCAAGGGCTCAAAAACTACACCTTAAACAATATAAATTTCAAAATTTAAGCTTCTGTGATATGTAAAGTAGCTTCAATATCTATCATATTAGATTTAAGATTTCCACTTTTTAGAATTTCCAAATTTAAAATTTGCTAGTTCATTATGAAGAAAGAGAATGAACTACACCACGAAATTCTAAACAGCAAATCCTAAATCTAATGTGATAAATCCTGAAGCTAGTTTACATCCAACAACACAAATAGGTAAAAGCTACTATAGATTTTTAAATGATCTACGATTCATTTATGTATATAAACATATGTCACAAAACTTGTAATTAAAAAAATAAAATAATGTTATTAGCCTATCACCCGAGCTTATCTAAATCACTGATTCGCCCGCAATCAGACAGACATGGACCATGTCAATCTCATTGCCTAATATTCGGCGAATCAACTAGATCAAACAGAAATCTTGAGCTTATCCAGATTGCTTATTCACCAAATATTCAGCAATCAGACCTACATAACCATATCCATCTGAATGCCCGATAAGGATGCCTGCCGTCCCCAAAGAGAAATCGTTTGGCTGGTCAACAAAGCAGTAATTAATTACGTTTGGTTGGTCAAGAAAGCAGTAATTAATTAATTAATTACATACACATTCTGTGAATTTTATTGACTGGTAGTCATCCCAAGTGAGCTTTTGGTTTCTTGGACTCCCCCTTCTCTTTAACAGAGCGCCATGCTCCTCCTGTGTGGTGCGTATTCCATCATCAGTGTAGTCAAGTGTTAATGTATCAATACCAAGATATGAAATGCTTTTATTTAGAATAGAGATTTGCATCATGTACCTACACACTGAGTACACACCTTCAGTTCGCGAAGTGCCTGGGGACAGTCTGTGAGAAATTTGATAGAAAATACCATCGCTGAGGCTGAGGTCTCGTGACCAGCGAAGAGCAGGAATAGTACTAAATCTGCTATAACTTCTTCTGAATGCAAGTCTTCTTTCAAGAGTTCTCCTAAGAAATCATTATGGACAGCTTCTGGATGCTGCCTTCTGTGCTTTATACCCTCATTAATCTTTTTTATCAGAAACTCTCTGGCCTGCAGCGATGCTAGCCATTACTCATCCCGTAAGAGCCAATCAAATTAGTAATCAGTAAAATAAAGGAGAAAAGCATTGAGGCTCTTGCGCGCGTTAATTCCTTTGGCGTACGAGGTACCCGCGATTCTAATGGGAACGGCAAGGAAAGCTCTAGAAAAAACGGCGAATGCCTTACCGATCTCTTCCGTCTCCTTGCACGGAGATAAGTCCAGCAATTGTTTTGCCATCAAATTCAGAACAAGCTGTAACAGATATCACATGTGATCAGACAAATCGACCAATCTAAACGGAAAACACTTAGTTCACCACCATTCTGATGATGCCAGTATTAAAAGGCAGGTTTCGTAGTTCAATTTTGTTTGATTTCGATAAATGCTTAATAAAATCCATAAAGAATGCTTAAACAGTGCATAGCTTCTCTAAGAGTTAATGAAATTGAAGAATGTTAATGAGGCTAATGACACCAGAATAGTATAAGGGGTTACATATTTAACTAACAAAACACTATACAATCAAGTTTTTTTCTATAATAGTTTTTTTGGTGTGAATAATGGTTAAAAAAAATTGGTTTTGTAAAGTTTTTTCATTACAAATAGCTAACAGATTATTTATCTATTTTCAAGTCTTCTAACTGACTACAAATGTCTTTATAGGCAAGACACTCCTTGATAAAATGCTATGAAAATGAACTGAAGAATGTTAATGAGGCGAATGACACCAAAATAGTATAAGAGGTTACATATTTAACTAACAAAACATTATACAATCAAGTTTTTTTCTATAATAATTTTTTTGGTGTGAATACTCGTTAGAAAAAATTGGTTTTGTAAAGGTTTTTTTTCACAAATAGCTAACAGCCTATCTATCTATTTTCAAGTCTTCTAACTGACTACAAATGTCTTTATAGGCAAGACACTCCGTGATAAAATGCTATTAAGTTTCAACTGCTCTTTCTTCTCAAAAAACATAAATTCTTTCTTCCCACTCTTTCTTGGGAACTACCCAACTGCTTGTATCTTTATAGGCAAGGCATTGCATGATAAAGTGCCATTAAGTTTCAAATAGGCAAGGCATTCCATGATAAAGTGCCATTAAGTTTCAACAACTCCATACTCATTAAAAAAAACATTAAGTTTCAACAATTCCTTACTCATTTAAAAAACACAAGTTCTTTCTTCTCACTCTTCATTGGAAACTACTCAACTCCTTGTTTAACATATAAGATGATGTGATCCCATCCTTAATTTTGCTATTAATAATATTAACCTTTCCCTTGAGTCACTCAAATAGGTCTTTAAAGAATTTTTAATTAATGCATAGCTTTTCTGAAATATAAAGATTGTGCTTACCTGATGGCAGTCCTCGTGAAGATGGATATCCCTCTTGGCTTGCCACTGGGCGAAGGTGGTGTGCATAAGGTTCTGTATGACCTCCATGAAGTGCAAACGCAGCTTCTCGAACCCCAGGAAATTTACGGCCATTCCGTGGAGCTTCTTCTGGAGATCTCCGTGCACCGAAAGCAAAGCGAATTTGCCGATGAGATTTCGAAAAGGTCTCGGATAATTGGATTGAAACAGCCTGCCTTCATTTTGCAAAATATGTTTGTTGAATTCTGGATCCACAGACACAATCATTCGAGATATTTCGAACAAATTTGATCTGAATATCTCGCCATACCTGCGTAATTTGCCTTCACATATATAATTCACATCTTGTATTTGATATTTGATAAAATACGCGCCAATGTTAAAATTAAGACAGTACCTCAGCTCTAGATGTTGAACGTTAAAATTAACATAGTACCTTAGCTCTCGATCTTGAATGAATCAGCGTGGTTGTGAACCCGAATTAATCGCTTGCATGAAGCCCAAAGATTCTCCAATCAATGGCCACCGTTTGGAATGGGGAGGCAAATTGTAGACTGTCCACGATTCTGTAGAGCTGAAGCAGTGTCATCGCCAGAACGAAACAGACGAAGCCCACCAGCCATGAATACGTAACACTAGTCTCCGCTATGATCCCCAATTCAATGCTTTCCTCGGAGGGCAACTATCCCCAATCTCTTACTAATTTGAATGCTTATCAATCAATCTATTGTTGCGCTCCCCATTAATGGCGGTGTTAATCCAACGCTCTCATTGTGTTTCGTGGCATGTGCTTAAATCTAGCGATGTGTTTGTTTACTGATATGTGCGGGTTTTAGTGTAACGGCAATTGTGACTCCAACAAGTGGTATCAGAGCCAAGGCCCAAGCTTGTTATGTAATGCAAAGTGATTTCTATCCTCCAGTGATTGTTTTATGTATTCCGCTGTTTCTGATTGAGTAATCTTGTTGTTTCTCCATTTGTTTGTCTCTGTGAATTATTCTTTGCTATTGTCGTCTAAGTCTCTGAGTATAAATCCGTTGTGTGTTATGTATGCTGTGATCTAACAACTGGTATCAGAGGTAAGGTTGAATATCCACTGTGCAAGCCACTTAGCACCTTATTACGTCTCACACTGTTGAAGGATCTGTCCAAGAAATAGCTGAGGAATGCTAGAACTAAAAGGCAGTTGCTGCAAGAAAAACAAGGTTGTGGAGATCCCTACATGTTGCTGGAGTTTGAAAAGTGGAGATCCGTGGAGATTAGAGTTGAAACGTGGTGTTCATGAGAAAATTTAATTGTAGCTATGAGCACTTCAACAACTACAAGGACTATGAAGTTTGATGATGTCAGCAGCAGTTTAATGAATGAGGAGTTGTGATGCAAGTCAATTGCGGAAAATGAGGGAGGAGAGGATCTAGCTCTAGCTGATCGTGGTAGGAGAATGGATCGAGGCTAGCAAGGGCGATCAAGATCGAGAGGTCGATCAAAATCAAGGAGAGGTAGGATCATCTGCTTTCATTGTGGCAAACCTGGGCACATGAAGAAAGAATGTCGATTCTGGAAGAAAGGACAAAATGATCAAAGACCGTCTAGTACAAATCATAAGTCATCCAGCACAAATGAAGGTGAGACTACTGCTGTAGCCATAGATGGTGATGTGTTGTTTACTGTTTCAGCATAGGATGCATGTGTATATACATCTAGTAGTAGCTTTGATTGGATCCTTGACTCTGGGGCATCTCACCATGTAATCCCATGCAAAGATAGTTTTGTTTCATATAATCCCAGTGATTATGGTAGAGTGCATTTGGGGAATAATCATTTTTGCAGTGTTGTTGGAGTGGGAGATGTCCAGATGAAGATGAAAGATGGACAATATATATTGTTGAAACAAGTTAGGCATGTACCAGAAATGCGCATGAGTTTAATCTCTATGGGACGATTGGATGATGAAGGTTATTCGACAAACTTTGGAAAAGGAGGCTGGAAAATTAGCAAAGGTGCACTGGTTGTGGCCAAAGGACCCAAGACAGGAACATTATACACATTGAAGACACTGATAGGAAAATCAGATTTGGCTGCTGTCACAAAAGAAGGAAATTCAATAGATTTGTGGCATAAGCGTTTGGGTCACATGAGCAAGAAGGGTTTAAAAATCCTTGTTGATAAAAATTTATTGCCAGGTTTGAAATCCTACAATCTTGATCTTTGTGAGCATTGTATATATGGTAGAAAAAGAAGGGTTTCATTCTTTAGAGGTGGCCATGACAGAAAGAAAAATGTGTTAGAATTGGTACACTCAGATGTGTTTGGGCCTGTTAACATCAAATCATTAGGAGGAGCATCATATTTTGTAACATTTATAGATGATGCATCCAGGAAGGTTTGGGCATATCCTATGAAAAATAAAAGTGAAGTTTTTGGAATATTTCAAAAATTCCATGTTGCTGTTGAAAGAGAGACTAACAAATTGCTGAAGTTTTTAAGAACAGGTAATGGTGGAGAATATTGCTCAAATGCATTTAAGGAATATTGTAACAGGTTGGCATAAAGCATGAGAAGACTCTGCCTGGTACTCCTCAACAGAATGGTGTTATAGAAAGGATTAATCACACCATTATGGAAAAGGTGTGAAGTATGTTGTCCAATTTCGGTTTGGAGAAGAATTTTTGGGCTGAAGCAGTCAGGACCACTTGCTACCTCATAAATAAATCTCCAACTACAACCTTGGATGGCGGTATCCCTGAAGAAGTTTGGACTGGTAAAAATTTGAATTATTCTCACTTGAAAATCTTTGGATGTGAAGCATTCGTACATATTCCCAAAGAAAATAGAACTAAGCTAGATGATAAATCTATGAAATGCATTTTTTTGGGATATGCGGATGAAGATTTTGGTTATCGTCTATGGGATCCAGTCAAACATAAAATTATTAGAAGCATGGATGTTATATTTAATGAGTCAGAAATGTTCAAGAGGACTGTAGGTGAGTTGGAGGTCAAGAAGGTTATTGACAGGTTTGAAGAGCAGCAGGAAAACATACCACCAATACAAGAAAATGAACAGCAAATTCAGGAGCATGAAGAACAACAAGTGGAAAATGATGAACAACAAGAAATCTTGCAGGAACCTTTATAGGAGATTCAACCTGATAATGCACCACCACAGTTGGTTCGCAGATCTTCTAGACCTCGTAAGCCTTCACAAAGGTATCCTCCTTCAAACTATATTTTGTTGACTGATGAAGGTGAACCTAATTGTTTTCAAGAAGCTTGTAAAGTCGAGCACAGTAAAGAATGGAAGAAAGCAATGGAAGAAGAAATGAACTCTTTGCAGGAAAATAAAACTTGGGAGTTGGTAAACCTCCCAAAAGGTAGAAAGGCTCTACAAAACAAATGGGTTTACAGGATTAAGCATGAAGGTGACAAAAAGAAGGAGAGGTATAAAGCAAGGCTGGTGGTGAAAGGTTTTGCCCAAAAAGAAGGTATTGACTTCACTGAAATTTTCTCACCTGTTGTTAAAATGTCATCCATTAGAGTCATTCTTGGTCTAGTTGCTGCTTTAGACCTAGAATGTGAACAATTAGATGTAAAAACTGCATTCCTTCATGGTGAATTGGAGGAAGAAATTTATATGGACCAGCCAGAAGGCTTCATAGAAAAAGGCAAAGAAGGCCTTGTTTTTAGGTTGAAGAAGAGTCTCTATGGGTTGAAACAGGCATGTCGACAATGGTACAAGAAATTTGATTCATTCATGTTGGAACATGGTTTTCAGAGGTTGGAAGCTGACCATTATGTTTATATCAAGAGGTATGATCAAGGAAAGTATATCATATTATTGTTATATATGGATGACATGTTGATTGTTGGGCATGATAAGAATAAGATCAATAGGTTGAATAAAGTTTTGGGTAACAAATTTGCAATGAAGGATTTGGGACCAGCACAACAGATATTGGGCATGCGGATTATGCGTGACAGGAAAAACAAAAAGTTGTGGTTGTCACAAGAAAAATATATCAAGAAGGTGCTTGACAGGTTTAATATGAAGGATGCCAAGCCAGTTGGTACACCTCTTGCAGCCCACTTCACGCTGAGTACTGAATTATGTCCTAGTAATGACAAAGAGAAAGAAGAAATGAGCAAGATTCCTTATGCTTTAGTAGTTGGCAGTTTGATGTATGCCATGGTATGCACACGACCAGACATTGCATATTCAGTGGGAGTAGTGAGTAGGTTCCTTGCCAATCCAGGAAAACAACATTGGCAAGTAGTAAAATGGATTTTGAGGTATCTCAAGGGTACTAGTCATTATTGTTTATGTTTTGGTCATGATGAGATGGTGCTTGAAGGATTTACAGATGCGGATATGGTTGGAGATATGGACACCAGAAAGTCCACTACAAGTTATTTGTATACATTTGCAGGTGCAACAATATCTTGGGTGTCAAGGCTACAAAGAATAGTAGCCCTCTCTACAACAGAAGCAGAGTACATCGCTACAACATAAGCTTGTAAAGAGATGTTGTGGATGCCGCAATTCCTATGAGAGATAGGAATAAAGCAAGACAAGTATGTGTTATATTGTGATAGCCATAGTGCCATTCACTTGGCGAAAAACCCAGCATTTCATTCAAAAACCAAGCACATTGACTTAAGGTACCATTGGATCCAGCATGTGTTGGAGGAAGAACAATTATCCTTGGAAAAGATCCATACAGATAAGAACCTTGCTAATATGCTCACTAAGATTCTACCACGAAATAAACATGAGTTATGTAGAGGCATGGTAGGACTCGGTGTGACTTGATGACTCTTATTTGGCTTCAAGTGGGAGAATGTTAAGTGTGAAGCCAAATTCACGCAAGATTCTAGATCCTTCTAGATAAGATCTTTCTAGATCTCCACACCACCATTAGTTTCTAGATCATTCTAGATCTCCATCTGAATCACATACAGGATTCTAGATCCTTCTTCTGCCTCTATAAATTTGTAATTTCTCTCGCTAAATAAAGCAAGCCAAGGCTCAAGCTTGTTATGTAATGTTAAGTTATTTCTATTCTCCAGTGATTCTTTTATCCATTCCGCTGTTTTTGATTGAGTAATCTTGTTGTTTCTCCATTTGTTTGTCTTTGTCAATTATTATCTGTTATTGCCGTCTATCTGAGTATGAATCCGTTGTGTGTTATGTATGCTCTAATCTAACATCTATGCTATGCCTCGATTATCCTTGGCTTAAATTGGTCCCAACTACCCCCTACGATTCTAAATTTTTTGTCCACTTCCGATGCCCCACTGCTTTCATTGGATTCCCTTTTTTGTTCTTGATAATTCATAACCAGTACACATTACCTTGTGATCTTGATGCCAATTTGAACTTTGAATAAGTACATGTTGCATGGTCTTGATGCCACTTTGACTAAGTACAAGTTACATAGTCTTGATACCAGTTTGATTGAGTACATGTTAAATGGGGTTAGTTGTTGATATTAATTTCACTATTGGTGAGGTTTCATTATATCTAATTCTATTGTTTATAGTTTTGTTGTGTTATAGTTTGTTTAAATTTAGATAAATGTACTTGAATTTTACTTCAGTAATCTATTGTTGATGCTATATAATATATATCTATCTATTTTCACTTTCAGTGCATCACTTCCCACCTCAGATTTTTTTCTGGGGAGAAAAAGTGTGAAAACCTTACATAATTGTGAAAAAATTGGAACTGGCGTACCTCGTGAGCGGAAAGAGCGCATACAACCTTTGACAATCATTTTATACAAAATCGATTTTATAAAGGTGCCATTGGTCATTTTTTTATTCCTTTGCTAAACGACAACGTAACGAATGTCAAAGTAACAAGGTGCATGGTGTTTGCTTTTAAGGTTCACGATCAAGGGTTATCTTTTAATGTTCACGATTAAGGGTGTTCCTTATTTTAATGACTTTTCTTTTTTGAATGAGTCTTTTTTAATTATAAAAGTTCCATGTTAGTGCGGTTTTTTGGATTTTCTAGTGACGGAATCTAAAGGAAAAATTTCAGGTGAAAGTTTGACTTTTGTTATTTAAATTAGTTTTTTGACTATATATATGGATTTAGCACCCTCGAAAACCCCAAGGCACTTCTATTGTGCATCGGTAACTGATCAAGTTTGTGATTTCAATAAATTTCTACGAGATTTTGTTGCGCTTCCTGTTAATGGCGGTGTTGATTCAACGCTCCCGTGTGTTTCGTGGATCCGTTAACTCTAGCGATGTGTCTGTTTACTAACACCTACAGGTTTTGGTGTAATGGCAATCGTGTCTCTAACAAGTGGTATCAGAGCCAAAGGTCGCGAGTTCGAAACACACCTGGCTCGCGTTGAGGGGGGAGATTGTTGTGCTCCTCGTTAGGTGTTGATCCAACGCTCCTGTGTGTTTCGTGGATCCATTAACTCTAGCGATGTGTCTGTTTACTAACACCTGCACCTGCGGGTTTTGGTGTAATGGCAATCATGTCTCCAACAGATTTTAGAGAAATTAGACCAGAAAAACTTACTGGAAATTTAATGCGTAAATTTAACCACTAAATTACTTATTTTATATTTTGAGTAAGATGTTTGAGATCCCTTTTTATTGTATTTTATAATTTTTTATATTTATTTATTTAGTTTGAAAAACTAATTTAATATTTTCAAATATATATCAATATAATTTATGATTGTGATGTAATTCATATTTTTTATATTCATTTTTAAAGATGTATAACTATTTTTTTCATTGGTTAAATAATTATATTTTATTTTTAATCATTTTTCTTTGATTTTTTATATTTTTTTAATATTTTAAAATATATATCATTAATATCATGGGATCCTCCATTATAAAAAATAAATTGCTAATAGAAAAATATTAATTTTTTAAATTAATAAATAAAATTTATAAAATACAATATGCTAAAAATATTTAAATTTTTATCTAAAATATAAATATTAAAAAAATGTTAAAATATAGAATTGTTTCAATTTTCTAGTGACTTCCATTTCTTTAGTTTCTTTAGTTGGTTAGTGACTTAGAAGAGAGCACGCTAAAGTCAATGCTAGAGAGGGAATTGATTGTAATCAATCACTTTTATAATATTAGAATAATTCAATTATAAGATGAAAGAAAAGTAATAGTATAAGGAAAAAAATATTTTCAAATTTTTATTTATTTTAAATTTTAAAATGAAATTAATATTATATATTTTACTTGAATTTATTTTTTATATTTTTTTCTGGTTAAGGTGAAGAACAATGTTAGGGCAAGCTCACCACACAACCATCTCACATAAAATTTATGAGGGGTGGAGTGGCCATCCTCCCACATACATATTGATGTGAACTCTTCTTATTCAAGTTATGCATATATCAAGATTTTATTTTGAAGTTAGCTCCAAATACATAACACTCCTAATGTGAGTTATATGTTGTAAATTAGTCCCTACCCTGGTGCAGGTGGGATTTCCTCTACAACCTTGTGGCATCAAGGGGCTTTTGTACACTAATTCACTTCCCTTCTCTGATATTTTCCTTGTATTTTTTCTAGAATTGGCCATGCATGCTCAAGACAATTGAGTTGTAGTGGTTTGGATCTATCCACAATTTGCATTAGGAAATTACTATTGCTCAACTGAGCATTTAAGGAGAGAGTGTAATGGTAATTTACTGGGCACAGGTGGTTGTGTTGTTGAATTTCTTCTTAAGATATTGTGGCTTCCTTTGCAGCTAGGTTTTCCTATAGTTGTGGATTCTACACCATATTTCGTCATCCACCATTTGAAGGTTGGGTCATCACGGGTTGTGCTATTTGGGATACTCACTGTGACTCTTAGCTTTGTTCATTTTTCCTTTGCCCATATCTTTGCTGGTTGTAGCTCAGATTGGTATTCTATAGTTGTTGGATTTTGGATTTGAGAATTATGGTGGGATGTGGTTCAATCTATTGTCATGTTAGATGTTTTCTTCCTCCTCTTTTTCCTCTCTTTCTTCTCTCCCTTCTCTTTCTATTCAAGCCTCCTTCCTATTCTTGCCTTTTCATTTTGTTGGATATCCTCTACCTTTGCTTCTCTTCCCTTGGAATTATGATCCCCAATATTTTCACACGGCATTCCTTTTTTTCAAGGTGCATGCCTCGGAAGCACATGCATAACCACCAAGGAGATGGTTGGGGGGGAGGACAGAGGGGTGCCATGGACCTAAGGGATAGAAATTAAGCCCATAAATAGGCTCAGGAGGATGCAACCATGTACCAATCTTGTCCCCTCTGATGTTTGCAGTGAGATCCCTCATATTAATTCCATTTTTATTGATGATTTTCAAAATTTATCTAACTCTAACATCCTTGAGAAGGTATCCCATCAGGTTCCTCACCCTGATGACACTAGAGGAAGGTTGAAAAGGTGTCTCAACTCTATTACTCTTCATTAGTAGTGATGAAGGAGAACCAAGAGGAGGAGTATGGCATATTTTCTACCTTGAATGATATCAATTGTCCCTAGCAATTCCAACGATCATGCTTAGAGACTTTGAATGCTCATAATTGACATGGAGACCCATCTCTTGTGTGAGGTAAAACTTCCATCTCTAGGCTCTAGTGCTAAAGATCCTTCTCTAGTGACTTATTGGGACACTTGATTTTCTACTATATACCTCAACGACATTTCTCTTTACAGTTTCATAGTTGATAGACATTTTTCCTTATAGTAAATGTTTTTGTCTTAGTATGACTTTCTCCTCTTATTTCTTTTATGGGAAATTGTTACCACCTATAATAATCTAAGAAATAACATGAACAATTGATAATTATATTTTGATGTTTTGAGGTAATACAAATTTAAATTAATATATATATATATATATATATATATATATATATATATAATTTTAAATTTGTATTAATAATATTTTATATTTAATTTAAAATAATTTATTTGTAATATTTATTATTATTACAAATTTATATTTTATGAGTATATTTTATGTCATTTTATATAAATACATATTATTTTAAAATATATTAATATATAAATATTAATGTATAAAAAGTGAGTGGATTTTTAATAAGAAAAATATATTGTTTATATTTTCAGGAGAAATCACATAGAGAACAGAGGGTCTATGTGATTTCTCTGGAAAATATAAACATTATATCATGACTCAGAGAAGCATAAAATCTGAGAAGAAAATTATATATAAATATTATTAATGTTACACTATAATGAATTGATGAAATAATTTTTTTAGGAATTTGAAAATATACTTTCAAGCAAGATTGTGATTTCTTGCTATTAAATTACAATTTTAGATACATAAATAGATTCATCACTCAATTATTTAATTAAACTAAACAATTATATATATATATATAAATAATTAAAATCTTTTTATTATTTATTATAACTAATTTGATATAAAATAATATTTAATAATATAAAATTCAGTCTACTTCTTTCTCTTTAAACATATGAATATATTTTACTATAAAATTCACAATACAAATATCTACGTTTATTATATTATAAAATTGAAAACATAAATATTTGAATTCCTTCATCTAAGTATCGAAATATTACAAATATATTTGCATTCCAAAAAAATATTACAAACATTTTGTCTAGTTACATGAAGTAGTAGATCCATATCAGTTAAAAAAAAGAAAAGACCTTGGTAGATTTAGATATTTTTTCTTAATTACCTTATAACTAGCTTTATCACCCTTGTTTCAAACATGTTTCCAACTTCTCTTTTTTTTATCTTTTTTTTCACTTCATTTTTATTTTTTTATTCGGAGCATTTTCTTTATCTTGCTCATTGTCATGATTTCTCTCCTTACCTTGAGTAGCCTCATTTGCAGTTTTTTCTTCTTCAATCTTCTTGCCTCTATCTCTACTTCTTTTTTCTCAATTTTTTTGGACAATTTTTCCTTCTACATCATTTCTCTCTTGCTCCACTATTTTCTTTTGTTTTGTTCCTTCACTTCAAGCTTGGCTTCTATTTTGGTGTTGTTTCTTTCACCTCTTTCTCTTACTTCTCCTCCTTGTCCACCTTATTTTCCTTAATCCTTGTTTATTTAAAGTCTTGTTCACCTTATTCTTATGTGATTTTTCCACCATTGTTGAGCGAAAGCAAGTTGAGTGGGGTCCTTAGGAGAGTCCGTTTAAATCTGAACCTCCATTTTGTGTTGGAATTATGTTATTTCTTATCCTAAAGCAAAAGCAGGTTGAGTGGGGTCCTTAGGAGAGTATGTTTAAATCAGAACCTCCATTATGTGTTGGAATTATGTTATTTCTTATCCTGAAGCAAAAGCAAGTTGAGTGGGGTCCTTAGTAGAGTCTGTTTAAATCAGAACTTGCATTATGTGTTGGAATTATGTTATTTCTTATCCTAAAAGGGACACAAGTAGACTAGAAATCTCCTTTCTCCTTTTGAGTAACAAGTAACTAAAAATTTCCTTTCTCGTTTTGAGTAACAAGTAATTAGAAATCTCATTTCTCAATTTTAGGTAATTTATTAGAAAAAACTAAACAAATATATGCTAAAGTCTCATTTTCAATTTTAAGTAAGATGTTTAAAATATTTTTATTTTTATTTTTATATTTATTTGAAAATCTAATTAAAAAAACAATTAATTTTTTCAAATATATCAATATAATTTATGATTGTCATGTAATTCATATGATTTTTTATAGTTATTTTAATATTATATATATATATATATATATATATATATATTTATTTGTTTTAAAATAAATTTTTAAAAATATTTAGAATTTACCTGTAAAATATAAATATTAAAAGAATATTAAAATGCAGAAGTGTTTCAAAATATAAAGCAATAATGGGAAAATGATCATTCTCGTTATCCCTTATAATAAATTTGGCTAATAACAAAATATTAAAATTTTAAATTAATAAACCTTTAAAAATATTTAAAATTTATATGTAAAATATAAATATTAAAATGTAGAAGTGTTTCAATTTAACTAGTTGTTTTCATCTCCTTCGTTTATTAGTGACTTGGTAGTTGTTTTCATCTCCTTCGTTTAGTAGTGACTTGGAAGAAGGCAGGGTAATATCAATGCTATAAAGGGAATTGATTGCAATCAATCACTACTTTATATTACAGAAAAAATTAAATTATAAAACTAGAAAAAACTAAATATTATATTAATGTACAAAGGGAATTTTTTTTTTCCAAATTTTGATTTATTTTATATTTTAAAATTGAATTAATATTATGTATCTTATTAAGGTCTAAGAAACAAAATAACATTATTCTATTCTGCTAGTGTTTTGTGTTTGGCAGAAGTTATAGTAGTTTGTAGAAGTTGGCAAGTGGTTGCAGTGATTTTTGCCAAATCTAAGCCACAGAACCATGTGAGATGTCATCATCCTCTATTCTAGTCACTTCATCAGCAACCCCACGACAGGGGGAGGGTTTTTATCAAGCCCACGAGTTGTGGATGTGATGTGTGACGAGTTGGGTGAGCGCTCTCGGTTAAACATGACGAGTCGTGTGAGAGACGAGTCGACGGGTGCAATGAGTCGGCAAGCGGGCGCGTTGGTTGCGATGTTTCATTGCGACGATTGGATTAGTTGGAGGAGAGCGATGAGTTGGGGTGGTCGGTTAAAGTCACTCGGGGCACAAGTGCGACGAGCCAATGAAGGAGTCGAAAAACCGAAAGTTGAGAATTTGGCTAAGTATGACAACTTTGCAAAGGCAAACTTATATCGTGCGAAGTTGGGCATGTGGTCCCGGTGGGGCGACGGTGTAGGCGAGTAAGCGGTGGTCTGGCTGAAGCACCAAGACGGGACAAATAGAAACGCGGAGTTTGGCTGAGCGAGCCGCAGGTTGGGTAGGCGACCGGCGAAGGGCGCGTTGCATGACGGGCGAACCAGCGAGTCATGTAAGGCGGTCGACCCGCGAGAGGGCACATTGTACGCTGACGAGTTGGGCTGAATGAGTGGTCTACGGTCCGGTGGTGACACGTCAGCGGGCAAGTATGCGGTTAGAACTACGGGCGGGCTAACTATAACCGGATAGGCACACAATAGTGCAGGTGAGTGATGCAGTAGAGCAGGGCGAGGGCACACAAAGTGTGGGCAAGCGCTGAACGAAGGGCCGAGTAGCGAGTGAGCGTCAAGCGGGTGACACGCCGTGGGCAGGTCTGAATGAACAGGCAAGTTTTCTGAACACGATGGGCAGTAGACCAGTTGCCACGACAAGCGGTGTGGAGGGAAACCTGGGGGTGGGTACCTTTGCCCGACGATTTGGGCGACCCGACCCGGTGAGGGTGGGCGCTCGTGAACGAAGGTTCAGGTAGGCTGCACGGTGCAGGCCGAAGCTGTATATTTTGGCAGATTTTCTGAGAAAGAAATTGGGGTTCCTCTCTAAGGACTGTAATTGTATATTTTGAAGAATTATCATTATTATTGTGGGCAAACTCATATTCAGTGAGTTGCCCCTCCTGTTAAATATTATATCTGTTGTGCCTATGTCTAAAATGATAATGATGATAAAAGATGTTTAATTGAATGTTTCCGCTGTGTTATGAATGTTAATACTTAGAAAGTGAAAAATAAACTAAGTATGGAATGTTAGACGTAGTCCACACTTGAAAGTATTGTTGAAAAGAAATCGGGTGGTGCCGAACCTCCTATGAGCGGTTGAAAGACTATCGTCAGGATAGGGGCGTGACAGTTTTCCTCCCAACGCCATACAGTTAATGAATCAAATAATGGAACGAGAGGAGCCTATAGCTCAGCCACTGGAGGAAAGGAAAATCAAATAATGGAACGAGAGGAGCTTCTAGCCAAGCCACTGGAGGAAAGGAAAATGAAGAGTCACCTATAATAAGGGATTTGTGGCAAGCAAGAAACTAAGTGTGTTTCTTGCAAAAAACCACCCAAAATAAGAAAATTGTGATTCCAAACAACCGTTTAGAAAAGACCTGACAATTCATGAAATTTCATGTCCTCATTTGTAAAATCACGGGAATCTGACTCAAAGAACAAGAAATTATTCAATCGATCCAACACAAAATGGAACCCCAATGGTCCAATCAAGCTTAGGTTAAGAGAATAAGGTTTTTTTATAGTGCTTTTCATAGATCTAACAAACTGGAAAAGGTTATTTGATAACACGCCCTATTTCATGAACAATATTCTTTTTTTAATGAGAAGTATGTTATAATTCGAAGAACGAGCACGGCCCCAGTATGGGTGTGTTTCCTCATTTCCAAAAGACTTCTAGAAACTCGATATTTTAAAAGAAATTGGTAATTTTATAGGAAAATTTATGAAGATCTTGAATATTACAAAGAGAAGGAGACATGCACGCTACCTCGGATTTGTGCCCATGTGAACATTTCACAACCCTTGCTAAAATCAATTGACTTGAAATATAATGACACAATTTGGACCTAGCCTTTGGATTATGAACATGTGTTGTTCAAATTTCGTTGATGCCATGAAAATGTCCATTTCTTCGGAGATTGTCCATTCATAGTAGCGTAAGCGAAAAAGTTAAAAGAGAAGAAAGACGAAGAATACTTTCAATCAATTGACCCGAGAAGGGGTAGAATAGCTAGAGAAAAATAAACTGGATAGGGTAATAAGTCGGCTCAAACTTCTACGGCCATGTCTCGACCGAATGGATCTCAAGGTCAACCCTAGAAGACCCCAGATACCAATATGTTTTCCATTCTAGAAAACATGGATAAAATTTATAATGTAGAAAGCTCGGAAAAACAATTGGAGTATTTTTCGGATTCTGAAGAATCCATTAGAGTGTTTGAGGAAAGTGAGGGTGGTCCGAGCCATTAAGTGCTGGAATCTTTGCTACCCAAGCCGTGTCATAAGCAGAGGGAGTCGTTTCCCCATCGCCCATACCTCTAAATATACTCTTAATCTCATATATTAATATATCGAAACGCTTCTCGTCCATTTCTGCCTGCTAAAATTAATTCAGGTCAACCAAAATATTTTAGAAAAGCATCTGCTTGAGATTCTTACAAGTTGAAGTATCAACCACTAAGAATACCAACCTTGTCAGACGACATTATTGCATTAATAATATCATCCTTCGTACAGTGATGTGTGGTTTGACAGTAAGTCACATGGGCGAAGCCCGGGGAGACCGAAGTTCAAATCTCATTGAGTACAATGACCTGCTGTGGTGGTGGCTAGAGGGGCGGATTCCCCTTTCCCGTGAGTTTGCTCTTGCTAAAATCATAAGAACTTAGTATACCCGACTTGCAGATGGTTGGTTATGCTCTTGGTGTTATAGTGGCAGCTATGAGGTTTGACCCTGGGTCTCCCATAGATTAGGCCCCGTGAGCCTGCTCTTGCTAAAATCATAGGAACTTAGTATACCCGACTCGCAGGTGGTTGGTTATGCTCTTGGTGTTATAGTGGCATAGATTAGGCCCCGTGAGCCTGCTCTTGCTAAAATCATAGGAACTTAGTATACCCGACTTGTAGGGGGTTGGTTATACTCTTGGTGTTATAGTGGCACCTATGAGGTTTGATCCTGGGTCTACCATAAATTAAACCTGGCAGTTACGGATGTGGTTAAAAAAAATATCATCTTTCCAAAATCCGGGAGGGAATTCCTATGTCGCTAGTGTACGAGCAGAAAGCTATTTTGAAGGTATCCAAAAAAAATAGTGAAATTCGTCACTTGGCACGATGTTGAAAATATTTAAATTATTTTGTACACAATGCACCAACATCAGCGTACCCGTCTTTTTATGAGAGTGATTGGAAAGGTAAGTCTTCGCCAACACAAGCAATGATCTTGCTTGAACCACCTGCATAATAAAAAATAGTAAGAAGTCGAATTGAAATATTTAACGCGAATAAAGTACAAATAAACTAAACATTATGTGCGAATAAAATACAAATAAACATAACCGTTACATCACAATTTCCTGGACGTTGACGTTAGTTTAATATCTGCATCTATCTCTGTATCTCCCCTACTACATTTATGTATCGGCTTCAAGGCGGATTGGGCTTCGGATGCTTAAATTTGTCTTTTGTGGGTCAATAGACATTTCATTGACCTGTCGTTGGGAAGGATTGAATATTTGTATCTGTGTTTTGTCCCTCACAAGATTCGATGTCATCGGATTTCGTTGACCTTCAATGTGATCACATTTCATTAACTTTTCGTTGCCATCGGGAAACTCTCTACCCGAAGTTTTTAATTTTTTGGAGGTAAGAAAATTTATAATAATTTAGTGGTTTAATTTTATAATTTAATTGTCAAATCAGCAATAAAGATAATAATATTTAGTTGTTATTTATTAATGTAATAATTCATTCAAAAATAATTCAATTTGAATTTCTTATTAAATATTATAATATAAGTTTTGAAATAAATTTTACAGTTTTTCAAATTTTAAAATAATAATCATCAATTATTTATCTCCATATAAATTATATATATATATATATATATATTACCAATTTATATACCCAATATCAATGGTCAGGGCACTTGTCCTTTTAAACTATTTTCACAAACAATCCATATATTTGGACATTAAATTTTCAAGTTCAAAATGTTTTCACCTATCTTACCCCATATCAATGGGCTTGGCACTTTTGTTTTTAAACTATTTTCACAAGAAATCCATATATTTGGACATTAAATTTACAAGTTCAAATTGTTTTCACATTTCATTGTTAACCGTTTCCAAATATTTATATTCATGGTTAAATATTAAAAAAACATATAATTTTGTTGTTTCAAATCTTAGCTCGAAAATTGTCAATGTCACAATTAATTTAAGACATTATTAAACATGTGTAATATGCACCATTGTTGTTTAGTAACTACTTTTTATAACATTATTAAACATGTGTATTATGCAACATTGTTGTTTAATAACTGCTTCTTATAGGCAAACTATCTTAATAAGAGCTTTTTATACAAAAAAATAAAAAAATAAAAAATTAAATTAAACAAATATAATTGAGTAAAATTATTACTCATTTATTTTTTTTAATGATAACAATTGAACAATAAAAATTAGTAATAATTACTTAAAATTTATAACTTCTTTAATATAAGTGAATATTAAATTGATAAAATTTATAATAGAGAGATTATCACCTAACAATTAGTAATTAATATCTATACAATTAATTGCAATATATATATATATATATATATATAATATATATAAAATTAAATAAAATTAAAAAGTTACGATAAGCTAATGCCATAATTACATGAGTTTCTAACCAGGTAGAATAGAAAAAAAAAAAATTAATTCAATGAAAATGGAAAGTTCATATACTCACTCTCCCACTTCCACTATAAATAAAGTTGTTTCTGTCTTACTTGGACTTTTCAAAATAGTGCATTTCTTTTGGGAAGAAAATTAATTCAATAAAAATGAAAAGTTTATATAATGATTCTCCCACTTCCACTAAAAGTAAAGTTGATTTTGTCTTACTTGAACTTTTCAAAGTAATATATTTTTTTTTGAAGGGAACATTTGTTTGGATAATTTAAAAAAAAACTCTCAAAATTACAATGATATTGCTAAGTTTTTTTTATAAAATAAAATTCTACTTTAAATTTTTACAATTTAATATGTAAATTATATAAAAACTTACTATACTATTACATTTTACGGTTAAAATTAGAATGGAAACATTACCAAAATCTAAATTCTAAATCTGGAATGTAGAGTCATGTTTATCAAATAAAAGAAAACTCATGACCCTTTAACCTTTGCATTGTTGCCAGCGTCTCGTTTAAAAAAATTTAAATTTCAGTAAGCAGTCATGAATGGTGACTTACAAACTTGATATTTTGACATGATTAGGAGAATTACTTTCATTGTTTAATTATTTTTTATTGAATTTAAATTCCAACTTGTTTCTCCATTCACACACTTATTTTTTGACTTTGAATTCCAATTTGTTTCTCCATTCACACACTTTGATAAGATGTTTAGGAGACCTGAGACCTTATAAAAATGAGAGTTAAATGCTTATTTGATTTATAAATCGGTTATGCATGTCACTTTTCCAATTTGCTAATAAAGTTGATGCCATGAATATTACTTTTCCAATTTGCCAATAAAGTATGCCATGAATATTACTGGAAAGTTTATATTGGTAGAACACCCTAATCATCAAAGTCAAATCATTAACCTGTTATTAAAAAGCACTTAATTTTACAAAAATAAAAACAACAACCAATACTATTTCCAAATCTCATTCTTATGCGTATATTTAACTATGAAGGTATTATTCAAATATCAGAGATGTTTTTCATGCCATTAAAATAATATTGAAAAGTTATTAATTTTGTTTATCAATTATTTACTTTATTTTATAAGGTTGATTTAACTAAAAGGTATTATTCAAATATCAGAGATTTTTTTTCATGTCATTAAAATAATATTGAAAAATTATTAACTTTGTTTATCATCTATTTACTTTTGTTTATCATCTATTTACCTTATTTTATAAGGCTGATTTGATGAATGTATTAAAATTTCATAAATATTGAGACATGACATGATGTGTGTACTACTATGACATTTGGTGATATATAATTTTTATTTTTTATTTTTTTAATAAATTTAATTTCTTACAAATTCTGTTTATAACTCCATAAAACTAGTTTTTTTTGTCTATATGAATTAATGAAAAAATAGAAATTTAAATTTTCAAATTTTATTTTTAATTTGCAAAATATTCAGTTTAATATTTGTTTTTTTTTTCAAAAACTTTAATAAACATTATAAAATTTATTTTAAATTTTCAAAACTAATTGAAAATCAAGCATTTTGACTAAAATTTATTACAATATAACATGCCTATGCGCTGGTATAATAACCTACAACATTATTAAAAGGTGATAACATTGAAGAATTCAATGTTTTGGTTCATCAACACATCACATTTCAGTTTTGTCAATAATAGTGGACACAGTCCGTGTTGCTAAGGGCTATCAATATTTTTGGAGCTATAGCTCCATGAATGCATTGGGGTAGTATATGCCAACCCTTAGATTTAGGCAAGTACAAAATATAAGGGTTGGCATATAATGCCCCAGTGCATTAATGGAGTTATAGCTCCAAAAATATTAGTTGTCGTTGATAAGATTAATGGTGATTTGGAACTGTGTCAGATCATCATCCACTGACACCCTTTGATGATGACTCCAAATGGAGATACTAGGTACAATGGGTAGAGTTATAAAATTTGAAAAGGGGAGGACTTAGGGACTGTTTAGTTTAAGAAGAATATAGGGTGGTTGGTTGGAAACAAATCATATATTAGGTAGAGTTATAAAATGTGAAAAGGGAGGAATTGGGACTATTTATTTTCAGAAGGATATAGGGTGGTTGGTTGGAAACAACTTAGGATTCGCAGTGATAGGTGAATGGAGCTCGACATGTGTTCTTGTTTGATGCAGGAAATCAAGTGCAATTACAGATGAAGCGCAAATGAAATGGGTGTGAGGCAAGAAGATCAACCAAGATCATAATTAGTGTTTTATTATCGTCATGATATATCTTCCCTGCTATTCTGCGGTTTTGGGGCTTAAGAACTTTTGATTTTTCGGGTTCACTATATTTTGGGTAACAAAATCTAAAGCATATGGTAGGTGTTGTGAGTTTAAGATAAGGGTCAGGTTTTATGGTTGTATATGCATTATCTTTATCTTTATCATTATATCTTTTGCATAATTAGGGTTTCACTTCTAGAAACATGGCTACAGGGTTGGTACTAAAGGGCGTTGATACCTTAGCAAGTATAGGTTCCTCTTTTATATGAGAGACATTGTATAGGAGGAAAATTTCTAAATCATATTTCCCACTTCCTAAGCCCAAGGTTTCTGACAAACCTTAGCACAATAGTGCAGATGGGGCTTGGGGTTTCTCATAACCCCCAATATGGGGTTTGGGCTAGTTAGGGGTAGGTATCTGGGAGTCCCAACCAAAATAGGCAAGTGTTCCTTTCAAAGACACGAGGGACATTGGTGAGGAACAAAAGGTTCCGTAAAGCTATAAAAACCCATAAAGTGAAGCACACACTCACCGTGGGAAGAGATGTTGACATGAGAAGGGTTACTAGTCTGATGTCTAGAGTATTGGTGGCTAAATTATTTTACATGGCTCATAGCAAGGCACAAATCCAAAATTTAGTAACACAACATTAGAAACCTTTGATCAGCTATACCCCTAGTGTCAGTCTCCTTGCTGAATAACTAACTCCATTTCCATTTTTAGGACAAAGGAGACCTAGACGTGATTTACAAGAAGCATTGGGTTATTGGTCATGGTTACCATTGGCTACAAGGATGGCATGAGAGTTTAAATCCATTTTTGGAGAAACCCAACTCTCAAAACATTTGGGTTAAGATGCTTGGTTTTCCTTGGATATCTAGACTCGACAGATCATTATTAAGCTAGCCAACAAATTCGAAAGGTTTGTGTATTTTGATGATGTGTCTTTGGTTTCTTTTGACAAAAGGGTCCTATGTTTCTTGTTGGAGTTGGATGTTTCCTATGGACTTTCAGTTGAGTTGGAGATTATTCTAGGGGAAATGTTTTTCAGTCAATGGTTAGACTACTGGAATGTTTTGTTTATATCCCTATGATGCCATCAACCGGGTCAACTTAAAGCGACATGTTGTTCTAAGATTAGTAAGTGCTCCAAGTACTGGGTTGCTCTTAAACCTGGACTATGCCATGTTTCTCTAAGTGGTTTAGAATATTTGACTAGTTTTAATGAGATGGGGCTTAAAATCCCTAGTCTGGGGGAGAGGATATCTATTTTTCCTTAGTGTGGAGTAGTTCAGTCTATTAGTTTTCAGGACCAATAGGTCTACTGCAATGGGGGGGTTAGTCATTCACTTGTAGTGGCTTCTAATATGTTAGTAGATGATGTGGGTGCCCTTAATATGCTCTCTAAGGGAAATTTTACTGAGGAGATATTGGTTAACAAGGCTTGAGGTACTATACATGTTGTGGATGAGGTGTTTGTGTCTCTGGCCATTGTATCCTCTTGCCCCGGTTTTGTGGAGGGGGGACTCCCTCAATCATCTTGTGTTGTTGGGTCTATAGACTTAAAGAGGATCCTATCGTTAGTATGTTAGGTGAACTTGCTCATTCTAGTGACCTCTCTTTTGATGGTTCTCATCCATTTACTGGGCATGCTTCTTTGGTGGCCCCTTCTACCATAGTAACATGAAAAATTTCCTACTCTGAGTAGGAATCCCTCTCTTCCTACTAAACAGTTTCACCCTCGCGACTATGTTATTTCTCAAAACCCTCTTTTAAGAACTTCTGGCACCCCTTATACTTCTTTGTTTACCTCCGGTCTTTTCAATCATTCTAACTTTTTTTAGCACCTCAAAAATGTGTCATGAACACCCTCTTCCCTCTGTACAACCTCTTCCTCCCCTGAATCCTCAACATTCTTTTTACCTTGAGAAGGGGGTCTCTTCTATATCTGGTTCGTACTCCTTTAACCCCTTGACCCCAAGAGGTTGCAATCTAAAGAGGGATCTTTAAGGAGGTCACAAATACTTATGTTAACCATAGGGAACTTAGAGTGGAGAATCCCTCTAATGAGTGTTCATAATGATCATGATTTCCCATAACATCTAGGGAGTTGGGTGCCCTTCCAATAAAAATGCTCTTCATAGACTAGTTGGTCTCCACAAACCCTTTGTGATATTTATTCAAGAAACTATGGTGTGAGGCTATAAAGCTAGGGAGGAATTTCATAAGATTTGTCCTGGGTGGTATATATGCTTTGTTGATGATGTGGGACACTCTATGGGTCTACTGGACATGTGGAACACATCCAATATTGTTCCTAGACCCTTCTTTTCCATGGCTGGTGTAATTTTGGATGGTCATATTAGAGGATTGGAGAGACTTGTCTTTCTTGTCAATTGTTATGGGTCGTATGAGGATATAGAGGTGTTTTGGAGATAGATTAAGGAAAGTGGTTTAATGTATGAAAACTCACTCCTTTTAGCTAGGGACTTGAACTTCATCACTTCTGCTAGTGAAGTTTTGGGGGTTAATGCTCAGACTGAACCTCTTTCCCCAATTTTCTTTCAACTAATTTAGGATTCCAACCTTATTTATGTCTGTCCAATACCTCTAGCCCCTACCTAGATGAATGGGAAGCTGGAGGATCATGGGATTGATTAAATGTTGGACCATTTTCTAATAGTTTAACCCTCAACTGCCAGGATGGGAAATTTTTGGTCCTAGATCTATTCAAAGGGCATATATAATCATTTCCTTGTCTTCGTACAACTAGTTTTTAATGCTTTCCCCATCAGGTTTCCTTTCATGTTCGACCGCTCCTAGATACAAGATGATTCCTTCATCTATTTGGTTAATTCCTATTGGAAGGATTTTTCATTTGGGCCCTCACGTTTTTCTATGGAATCTTACATTTCCAAAATGAAGGAACTTAAAAAAAAGGTAAACATTTATGCTAAGAATAAAAAAAATTGAGTGATAGAGGGAGTTGGGCTCTATTGAATTAGAGTACATGACCACCTTTCAAGCCTATACCTCCTCAAATTTTCCTAATGAAGTGAAATTGTATATATGTAATATAGAAGATAGGAAAGCCCCGTTACTTAAAGATATCAAGGAGGAGTGGCAATTGAAAATCAGAGCTATCTGGGTTAAGGAAGGAGGTGGAAACACCAATTTTTTCCATAAATTTGCAAACTTTAGGAGAGTTACAAACTCTATTTGAGACATAAAGGATATTGACATAAATACTTGTAGCTCACGAGTGGAATTGGAGGAGGTTTCAAATACTCACATTTCTATCCTTTCGAAAGATTTAGGAAAAAAATCAATTTCAGCATAGTGTCATGTTATACATCACTTTCCTCACTTCTTCTGAGAGTAGGACTTAACTACTCATGTAGATTTGGCTCATGGCTAGCCCGAAGCTGACAGAGCTACCATCTTCATTGAACACATTCAACACATCCGCCAGCAGGTGCATGAAATATTTGAAATATCAAATGCTATGTACAAACAATGTCATGATCAACATCGAGTGCCACACAAGTTCTAGGTGGGTGACAATGTTAGGTTACATTTGCAGAAGGAGTGCCTCACTGGGGCCCACCACAGGCTTCACGCACTCTGAAATGGACCTTACACCATCACTAAGGTTGTATGAGACAATGCTTTTGAGCTCAACATTCCATCGTTCCTTCGCATGCACCTAGTATTCAATGTGGACCTATTGCAACCATACTTTCCCCCATTACTAGACACATCTGACGTTGGTGAATAACTAACACCAACAGATCTCAACCCAAGTTAGAACCAATAGGACACGACTGATAGGATCATGGACACAAAAATAAAATACGCTCACCAATAGAGGATCTATCTATATCAATTTGTCAAATTAGGACAAGTCCTTCACCAGGGCAAGTGGTTCACCGAGAACCAGGTTCAATAGAAATTTACTCACCTCATGGAGGTTCTATATGCAATGGGGACCATTACTTCCTAAAGGGGGAGGACTGATCTAGGTGGATATTGGTGGCCACATTCCTATTCCACTTGAACCTCTATTTGGTTTCATCAGTTTCCTTGATTATAGAAAATTTACTATTTTTAGCAGTTCTTCACGTCGTGAACTTTTGGAGGTGTTTTAACCCCTTAAATGGTGTTTATCTTTTTAAGTACACAATAGGGTTGTCGACGGCTACATGCCTATTGAAAATATTGATATTTTAGTAGTCATAGATACCTTTCTAACAAGGTATCATATGTGCCAAACAAAAATTGCATGACCATGTTATGATCCTAGGAAGTTGGTTGTCCATTAACCCCAACAGGGCCCACAAACTCTTGGTGTTCCATCTCCTAGGGCTTCCCTATGTTTTTCAATAATAAAAAGTACTTTGAGCCTCATTGTAACACAGTTCAGAGGCATATAGCAGCATATCTCTTCTGAGAGATAAGCTACCATCATTAGAGCTAGTTTATTTCCATTCTGTATGTAAGCATCTTTCAGTTCTTTAATATTAATGAAATGAAGATTTATTTCTGCTTCATATTTGTGTTTATATTTATATCTTTATTTTGTTTCATTCTCTCATAGGTCTGGATCAATCTAGTGTCGTCACATTGTTTCATTGAATATCCCAATGTTTTCCGTAAGTGTCGTTTACTCCTAAGTCAATGTTTTCTAAGTGTCATCACCATATCCTTAAGAGTGTTTGTGTTATATTATCCAAATATAGGTGAAGACATAGATTTTCTTGACTTTGTAACTAACTTTTTCTGCCATGCAACACACACACAAAAGCAAGAGAAAAACACTCTTCTTGGGTAAAAGCACACTCCAAGATGACAAAGAGTTGCACCCTTCTTGTGTGCACTCATTTAGGCTAAACAATTGTGCCCTAGTAGAGCACACCCCTTCATGCTTAGTGAGTGCACCCTCCACTTGAGTGCACTCCTTCAACTCAAAAACTTGCGCCCCCTTCAACTCATGCATGTGCTTTTCTTGTTGTATGTGGGCACACTCTTAGAAAATAGGAGCCCACATGTTTTCTAAGTGTCATCACCATATCCTTAAGAGTGTTTGTGTTATATTATCCAAATATAGGGGAAGACATAGATTTTCTTGACTTTGTAGCTAAATTTGTTCGCCATGCAACACACACACAAAAGCAAGAGAAAAACACTCTTCTTGGGTAAAAGCACACTCCAAGATGACAAAGAGTTACACCCTTCTTGTGTTCACTCATTTAGGCTAAACAATTGTGCCCTAGTAGAGCACACCCCTTCATGCTCAGTGAGTGCACCCTCCACTTGAGTGCACTCCTTCAACTCGAAAACTTGTGCCCCCTTCAACTCATGCATGTGCTTTTATTGTTGTATGTGGGCACACTCTTAGAAAATAGGAGCCCACTTCAGTTTACTTAACTAACTCATTTACTCGTTGACAAGTGGCGAGCATGCATGGAATGGATTTGCACGTAATCTCTTTATAATAAATATTTCTAATCATTCTTTCACATAATCACTCTCATCTAGGATGAGCGCACTTCTTTGGATCAAAGAGCTCTTTGTCGACTTTCATTCCAAGTAAGTTTTTCATTTCCATTCTTTTGCTTTCCTTTAATATTTTTCTTTTCAATATTACCGTCCTTGTTGGTGTTTCACTTCTTTTCAATTTCTTTGTTGGAATTTTTGTTTATTATTTCTACTGCAAGTGTCAATTTATTGTCGTAGGTTGTGACTTTTCACATTCTGTAACTCTTCATATTATAGTCATGATTGTGACAGAATCTATAATAATTTGTAGATCCTTCCTCCCATCATTTTAATCATTTTATCTTGTTGTTGAACTTGTTCTTGAGTCATTCCAAGCTAGAGCACACTTTTGGAAGCGAAGGACTGACTGTCTTAGAAAACTACACCTAGAAAGTTAGTTTTTCCCCTTGAGCGCACTCCTTTAATATGAATAAATGCAACCTCCTTGAGTGCATGAGCGCGCTCTGAACCCACGAAAGTTTTCTCCTTCATGCCTTGATTTTGCACCCTGTGCCCTCTTTGTTCCTCTTGGGTGCATGGGCACACTGGGAAGGCCTGAAGCCTGATCCCTTCATCCCTTCAATGTGCACCCTTATGCCCTCTCAGCCTCCTTGAGCAAATGTGCGCATCCTGAACCCACGAATGAACTTCCTTTTTGGTTCGACAATTTACCTTGTCCCCTTGATGATCTTTCTCTCTTATTTGAGTGCATGAGCACACCATGAAGGCCTATTGTCAGCCTTGATCTCCCGTCATGCTTTGAAAATGCACCCTCCATGTTTTGATGCATATTAATTGCTTATACAAGTAACAGTGTCCCATATTTAATAGGCTTATACTCTCAGATACATTTGCTATCTTTTGAATATGATCTTCTAAGTTATTTCTTGTGATAGATAAAAGATTTTGTAAATCTAATCTTTGTTGCCATTAGTGTGCTTCCACAAATATGTGTTCCACCTACTAGTCTCATTACTCTCTCATCATCTGTTGGAATGATGCCTCACACTACCCGTCAATTGGCCTCAAAAGAAGCTTCAGAAGCATGCACTAAAGAAGCAATGGAATTTACAAAGCCCATCATTCCTATTCTTACAGATACACCGTGTTTCTTAGACAAATCTATCGAGGTCACGTGGAGAGATATTAAAGACACATTCATGCAAAAGCAGTTCCCTAAAGATTTGGAAGATAAGGAAGTATACATCAACATTAAACGGTCTAGGATACACGTGATTGCATGCAACTTCCGAGTCATACCTTGTGTAGAGGTAATTGAATGGATTCTATCACACATGCATGATTCATATCTGGTGCTTCATAGTGAAAGTGGTGGTCAACTTACCACCTACTATGGGGAGGACATGAAAACATATTACAAGATGTTGAAGCCCACAGAGTATGCCAACAACAACTTCTACACTAGATGGGTCGACCTTGATACAAGTGACATCATCAAGTCTTGGTGTCGAGATCTTGCCAAATTCTGACACCACCTGAGTTTAGTTTACCCAACTAGGATTCTCAGGGAGATGTACCAGTACCTTGTTTCCATGTGTTGTAGGTTTCATAGGTAGAATAACATTGAATTATTTGAATAGAATTGGATATTTATGCTTAACTTGGTTGTTGCCCATGGAAAAATATTCAATTGGGAATATATACTTTATTTTGAGTTGGAGTGTCATGTTGGGAATATTAAAGCATCTCTAAGGTCAAACCAAGCATGAGAGTTTTCTATTTCATCGTTTCTATTAGATGGGATCTATGAACGATATGCATTCCCATGGATGTATTGGAACTAGACCCCATAAGATAAGTTTCTAGTTTGCTTCCATTGCAAGGTGTTGTCAGATTTGAGTTTAAGAGGGGCATATGACAGATTACCAGAGCATTTCTTCATAGTCATATTTCAGATGATATATGAGATTGATCCTCCTTGCATGACCAAGTAGGTGAAGAGTCAATACATGATGCCGTGGATTGGTTTGCTGTAACACCATAAGGTACATATATAAGATGCTTTGGATGTCAGATTTCTCCTCATATTATGCTGCAATATGTAACTAACAATGTGGTCTTACAAGAAGTTGCTTATCAATTGAATAAAGGTTTATCAAGTGTTATTCATAGAAGGAAGAAGGCCCCTTGGCCCACTTACTGTTTGAGGATCATGATGTATGATTTGAAAAACCACAAGGTGACAGATGCATAAATACAAGAGCTAGACCTCTTGCACTTTGCATTGAAGGAATTTCATGGGTATGACTCCCACAGAGTGTGCACACAACATTGTGACGAGATTGGTTTTTCTTAGGGGTATACATCAATAACTACTAGAGAAGATGAAAAGGTGAAGAACTAGTAAAGTGCACTAAGAAAGACATCTAGGAATTGAAATTGGTTTCCCCCAAGTTCCACCAGCTCAAGATGTACAGGTATAGGAGGCACCACAAGTAAATGCTCAAGTAAGGAGTGTATCTCCTTGGAAAAGGATCAAGCATGATCCAATGATAGAAAGTAGTAGGAAATGGAAAGTTGATCAATTGAATAAGGGAGATATTGAAGCTAAATAGGGAAAGAGAGAATTAAAGTCAAAGATGAAACAAGAAGAAGAGGAGAAGAGGAAGCAAGATGAATTTCATAGAAAGAAACATGAAGAAGGACGACAAAGGCAGTCACATGAGGAGGAAGCAACATAGAGGCTGGAAGAAGAACAAATGACACACGAATTAGAAGAATAATTGGAGGAAGATTGATTCAGGTGGATATTGGTGGCCACCCACCTATTCCACTTGGACCCCCACCATTGTTCCTTTCATTTTTTCAGTTTCATTAATTGTAGCATTGTTTACTATTTTCGACAATTTTTTGTGTCCTGAACTTTCGAAGTTGTTTTGAGGCCCTAAACGACATTTTTTTGGAAAATCATCAATGGAGAATATGGGCTTTTAACTTGATGTGCGCTATCAGCAGTTATATTATTCGGATAGATATTCCTAACAAGGTATCGTGTGTGTCAAATGGAGATCATATGCCAAAGTTACAACTCCAGGAAGTTGATGTACCCATTTACCCCAACGAGGCCCATATTTTGGTGTTTCATCTCCTAGGGTTAGGTTTTTGTATTTTTTTGGGTTTTCCATTATTTTTGAATAATAAATAGGCCATCAAGCCTCATTGTAACATAGTTCAGAGGCATGTAGATGCCACATCTCTTCTCTCAGATAAGCTATCATCGACTGAGCTAGCTTATTTCCATTATGTATGTAAGCATATTTCAGTTCTATGATATTAATGAAATTAAGTTTTGTTTCTAATGCCTCTCTTTGTTTATGGTTATATCTGTAATTTTTTTTTGTTCTGGTTTAAATTTTTATGAGTGGTATCAAAGCGATCTGCTCTTTCTCAATCCTTCTTTGCATTTCCCCAACAAAGTCGGGGTATAGGCAGTTAGGCCTCGAACTAGTTGAAACTTTGCAAGATCAGCCTCGCAAACCTCGACAACCACCCATGGGGGAAGAAAAGAAAGATGAGGGAGCATGAGATCTTATCAAAATATTGCTTGAGAAGGCCCTCGAGAAACAAAGAAACATGATGATGGATAACTTTGCCCAAATCCTTCAATGTTTACCCATCGGTGGTGCATCCACATCCAACAACCACTCTTGAGGCACCACCCCTTTTAAGGTACAAGAAAAATTTGACATTCCCATATTTTAGGGCAAAATAGATGCAGATGCCATAGATAAATGGTTAAATCTGCTAGAAGGATATTTTTCTCTTCATGATTTTTCCAGTTGGGAAAAAATTACTTTTTCTCTTCTCAAAGCCGCCCCCCACGTAAAGGACTGGTGGGAAACATACTGTGAGCAGAAGGATGAAAGTAAACCCTCACTATTTTCAGTTGTACCCAATTGGAATTCATTTTGGGATGCCATCAAGGAGCAATACTACTATGTTGGGAGCTATGAGGATAAATACATAAAGTGGACCATGCTATGGTGGGGAAGGGACCAAGACGTGCCAGAGTTTACCAATTTTTTCCATACCCTTCGCACAAAGTTGGGTGTCAAGAATTCTAAGAAACATTTGGTACTCAAGTACCACGACTGCCTACACAGTCACATCCATCATGAGATGGAGTTCCTAGACATCTCCTTGCTACGGCGTACTGATACACTATCAAGATCAAGTAGAAGCTTAAACAGAAAAAGAGAGAATTTGGATCTACGAATCTGAAGCAAGGGAAAGGTGCCCCAAAACCACAGAAAAAAGGATAAAGCCAAGGCGGGGAGGCCCAAGATAGCCTACCAAATCCATAAGCAAAGAATAAGACTACGAAGCCGAAGAAGGATAGGGGAAAGTGGTGTGAGTACTTGTTGTAGCGGCTATAACCACCCTCCAAAATTTTTCCTTAGCTTTGTTTTGGGGCCTCCCTAACAACTATCCTTAGCAACATGTATTGCACTATCAAGTACATGGGCTTCATTGGTTTCCTAGCAACTTGCCAGCCTGTGCATGATAGTTTGCTTCACTCCCCTCACAGGCTGCTACTCCGAAATTGGTCCAGCTACTGACTGAGCAGCTCCCTTAGGAAATTGCACAATTCTGGAGGGGAACCAGTCTCCCCTCTAGAAATTGTGCAAATCTGACTAGCAGCCAGCTAGACTTAGAAACTGCACAATCCTGTTATAAAACTTCCAAGTGAAAGCTGCAGAATCTGGCCCAGTAGGACAACTCAGCCCAAAAATTGCGCAATTCTGGGTAGCAGTTAGCTGCTCCTCCCAGAAATTGTGCAATCTCTCTAGATAGGTAGCCCAACTTCCTCCCAAAAATTGCGCAAAAATTCCCCTTAGTTAAGCAGGTTGTTGCATGTGCCCTCAAGTTGACCGGTTCCACCCGGGACTGAGAAAACTTGACTTGCATGCATCGGCTTCCTTTTCCCAAAATAGAAAAAAGCAACATGCAAAAAGAATCTGTAGATTTTAGGGAGCTATTTTTAGCAGTTGGAGGTTACATGCAAAGATCGTTTTAAAAGCTTTCCTCCAAGTGTCGCATTTTCCTAGAATTGTGGCATGCACGTCATGAGCCTCAAATTTATTTATTCGACGCTTCAGAGCTCATTCTTCACATCGATCTTGGAGCTTTGATATCCCACAACACATCCAGGAGTCTTCGACACATCCAACTCAACTATTTCGGCGTAAATTCGCTTTACTTCTCTTTTGCAACATTTTTGTTTCTTTTTGTGTTTTGGCTTATGTGAGTGTTGTTTGCTTGATTTCTATGAATGCTTGCTATCTTTTGCATGCATATTAGCTTGTACAAGAACCGTTTCAGTTTTTGTTAGCATCTCACTGTTGTCACATGCATGACACTATTTTGCACAAACGGTCACCGATTCGGTGACTTGTTTCACACACATGCATGTTGTTCCATTTTCTGAATCTTGCATTCACTGTTTGCATGCATGATAATTCATTCTTTCTTACACTAAGTATCACCATGAATTCACATCTTCATTTGCTTTCAATTGCCCGTCGGCGGGTCTAGGCAACCTTGGCCCAAACTCTGCCTCATCAAGACAACATTCTGCAATTATGAGAGGGAAGGCTCTACCTTCCTCCCAGAAAATGTGCATTTATGGCCAATGACTATCCTCCAGTCTTGCCTTGCACAATTCTGAGAGGCAGTGACTCCTGGCTCAGAAAATTGCGCAATTCAGTCCTTTGGCCTGCATCACTTGCCAGCTGAAATTGCACATTACGCAATCCCAGCACCCAACAGGCCAATCTGGATTGCGCATTGCACAATTCCAGCAGTTAACTAGCCTTGTGATAGTCTGGATTTCCTTTTGCGCAGCTCAACAGTTAGTCTCCTAGCATCCTAGTGAAAATTATCCAATCCTTGCCAGTCAATCCCTAGGTATGTTGCATGTCGTTCTTCAAGTTTGCTTTGGTTTTAGCTAATAGATTTCTTACCATGCATGTCACCATGTCTCCATATATAGCAGGTGTTCATCCATCTCTTAGCAATTCAGGATCAATGGCCTCCAAGAGAGCAGGATCAGAGGACATCGATGAAAGCACAACTCGAGCAGCAGTTGAGCGAGTGTCTTTGAGTTTTCCAATCTATGAAGACACCAAGCTGATCGTTGACAAGGACATCAAGCTAAAGTGGCAAGAGGTCAATGACGCATTCTTAGGAACATTTGGGGAAGACCTCGAAGACCGCCAAGTCTATATGAACATTCACAAGTCCGTCTTGTACCGGATTGCATGCAGGTATCCCGAATTCCCATGCACAGACATAATACATTGGACCGTCTTGCACGCTGATCCCGAGACGATGACATTGAACAGTTTCAATAGGACAAAGATTGCGACCTTCAGGGCACAAAATTATCAGAATATGTACAATTTTTTGAAGCCAATGATCACCATGGAGACACCCTTCTGCATACCCAGCAGGAATTCCAACTCCAGGGATATCTTGAAGAACTGGGTGAAGGAGCTAGCCAAATTTAGGATGACACCCAAATATATTTATAGGATCAAGATACTACATAAGGCATATCAATACTTGGTCATCTTTGCATGTCGCTTGTATGGCTAAGAGAGCACAGAGACCTTCCTGCACAGTTGGGTGATCGTGTTGGACCAATTGGCCAGTGAAGGCAAAGCATGCAACTGGTCCGACATGTTGGATCACAGGCTGAAGGAATAGGTAACAGGAGCTCGATAGCTGTCCAAAGGTCGGTAACCATAAATATACATGTCCGCTTACATCTTGGATGCAATTTGTGCCTGTTAGGAGTTCCCAGGCTTGAAGTGGGCATGGACATCAACAGAAACCTCTGTCAATACTTATTGTAAACTATTTTCTGAATGCAACTTTAGAGGAGTTATCAAACAACTTTCAGATCATTTTGTCACCCCGGTGTACAATATGATATTTGATCATGATCCACCTTTCATGTCAAAGGAAAACAGTGGAGGCACTGATCGACATAGCGGATTGGTATGCCTCACCGTCCGACACCTTCATATGGATGTACAACACAGAGAAGCCTCCACATGTTTTGCTGAAATTTGCCATGGAAAAGCTCGTCATCTAAGAAATATCATACCACATCTCGGCAGGACTGTTAGCTAGGATGCAGGAGAAGAAGAAGGCACCTTGGCCCAGTCTTCCATTCTGGATCAGGTTGTACGAGATACAGAACCTCAAGCATGCATATGTCAAAACAGAGGAGATCAAGAAATATCCTTTCAATGTCCGAATCTTTAATCTGTATGACCCGCATTGTATTGTGAAAGATCATTGTGCGAGAGTACCGTTTCAGTTGATCCACGGGGCAGGTAATTGGGCAGAGGAAGACCCATGGAGATATTGTTACAGCTTCTCTAGGCCCAATGAACCGGTCGACATCGCTATGGAATGGTAAGCGAAGCAACATCTAGGAGATAACCACCAATAGTAGCAGCAGAGGTCAACATATTGTTTTTCAATTAAAATTTATTTCTCAATATATTTACAACACATAGATAAATTTAAGAGAGGCAAAATATGGAGGAAATGAGCAACTCTCAGGTGAGCCGAGCTCAACCTGAAGAGTGCCTGCACAAAACTTCATATCATTCACCAAATAATTTGTACATAAATAAGATTAGAAATATGTTGAGGAAACTGAACAAATTCCTCAAAATAGGATCTAATCTACCTAATCACAACCAATAGCTAATAATAAACTAATCTGTAGAATTCTACATTTCTCCATTATTCCAAGTATCCCCCTTAATGGAGAAATTCATGCATAGTCATGTTTTTCCTTCCTTTTAGTGTGAGATGATAAAACACAATAAACCTTGTGATCTAGTTTGTCCTCATCACAATATGGTTTGCCTTGATCGCTGGTAGCTGATAACACTTTAGAGGGTGCAAGCTTGGTAGGAGCATTTTTCCTGCTTTCAGCGTCCAACATTTGAGCACCAAATTCTTTGTGCCCATAGATAATTTTATTTGCTTCCATTTGCTCCTTGTGAGTCACCTCATGAGGGCTCATTCCCATGATTGTTGAGGATGTGTAATATGAACTTCTTTGCCCTCCATAGGTTACTTTGGAGCTTTGAGATGATGATTGTCTTAAATAAGAGTTGTTAGCTTGCTTGAACACATTTTGGTTTTGTTTCTACTTTTGTTGTGTTTTGATTCTTGTATTGCCTTGATCATTATCTATGTTTTCAATAGTAGGTTCCTTAGACCTTTCCTCATGATTAACTGGTAGCTCTTCAATCGCAACATCCTGTGGAGTAGACTGGAACTCATGATACTTATGGCCATCAATAAAATTGTTTTGTTTACCATAGAATTCTTCCGGCTAAAAAATGCCACCGGAATAAAAACTGTTTCCAAATGGCATCATGAAAAAATGATCATCAAAAGGGTCATAGTAAAAAAGGTATAAAAATATAGACATATCATTTGTGCATCACTTTACCTCTGTGACATAACAAAATATGCAACAAACAAGGCACTTTGGAGGTCTAACTACGCTCCCACACCAAGTTGTGATACAAAGATAAATTCAAGAGAGACACAAAATATGGAGGAAATGATCAATTAAAAGTGTACATGACTTCATATCATTCATCAAATAATTTGTACATAAATAAGATTAGAAATTCATTGAGGAAATTAAACAAAATTCCTCAAAAATATTATCTAATCTAACTAATCATAACCAATAACTAATAATAAAATAATCTAGAAAATTCTCCATTATTCCAAGTCACATTTTTATAATATATTCTATTAATTTTAAAAACTTTCTTATTTCACTACCACTACCAATTTGACCCAAAAAAACACACATTTAATTTATACAACTATATTTATCTCTACTTTTTAATATTTTTCTAGTAAACCATACTATTATGCAGACCACCTTTTTTATCACTTGGAACCTTGTTATCTTGTTCTTTAGATAAGGATATGCAATAATAGTTGAATAATACATTAACCCGATGAGAATCAAAGTGAAACCCAATTTTCAGGCTTTAATACAAGAAATACATAAATATGTTTGAAATATGATAGTTATATGTCCACAGAGCGGCTATTATTGTTTTATGCTTCAAACTTGCTTACTGTTTTTAACACTCCATACTACATGAATCAAATCGTACTATAATGCGATTAATCATCCATTTGTTCTTGAAGATGATGTAGGCGTATCGGAAAAGCGCTGAAGCGACGTTGGCGAGACGAAGTGTTTCATTTATGACCTGGAAATTGAACAAATACAAACACGATCAATCATCTCCACACTATACTATAAGGGGTTAGATATTTAACTAATAAAACATTATACAATCAAGTTTTTCTCTATAATAGTTTTTTTGGTGTGAATAATGGTTAAAAAAATTAGTTTTTTAAAATTTTCTTTTGACAAATAGCTAACAGATTATCTATTTGCAAGTTTTCTAACTGACTACAAATGTCTTTATAGGCAAGACACTCCGCGATAAAGTGTTATTAAGTTTCAACTGCTCTTTCCTCACAAAAAACACAAGTTCTTTCTTCCCACTTTTTCTTGGGAACTACCCAACTCCCTGTATCCTTATAGGGAGGGCATTCCATGATAAAGTGCCATTAGGTTTCAACAACTCCTTACTCATTAAAAAAACACAAGTTCTTTCTTCTCACTCTTTATTGGAAACTACTCAACTACATGTTTAACATATAAGATGATGCAATCTGATCCTTAATTTTATTATTAATTATGTTATTAAGATATTAACCTTTTCCTTGAGTCACTCAAATAGGTCTTTAAAGAATTTTTAATTAATGCATAGCTTTTCTGAAATATAAAGATGGTGCTTACTTTTAAAAATATTTGGGAAATTTAATTTTCGCGGAGGGTCACGAAGCTAGGTTCGTGCATTGCGGAGCTGATTTCGCGCACCTATCTTCGCGCACTATGAAGCTGATTTCGCGCAGCGCGGAACTATTCCAGAGACGTAATGAATACTCACAGCAAAAATAACAAGATAGGTTTTGGAGCAACACAATAAAAACTTAGTATTGAATTCCAAAACATTAAATACATTTACATGAGACCGCTGCTCATTCACAAAGTAAAATAAAAGTTTTACAGTGATTTAAACTTAAGCGGAATAACACACAGTAAAACAGAGTAACTGTTGTTTTCACGTGCCCACCACAAATTGCTCCACCATTTTCTCCACAGAGACTTGTGCTCTTTTTCTTACCTCTTACTCTCTAACCTCTCTACTCAGTCAAAATGAGTTTTACATTCATATTTAACTCAACATACAATTTTTACATTTAATTCATGACAGAGCAAAATAATTAATATGATGTTGTTGTTAAGTGTGTTCAGAAGCACAGAAGTTTTTCTGGAGTGTGGGCAAAGGTTGTTGAATGAATGCTTGCCCATATCTGTTTACCAAAGTACATAACTTCTTTAAATGCCTTTGCTGAGTTTCTGAATGGTTCGCGTCTAGCTTCAGTCCTTCTATCTTCAAGCAGAGATGCAACCTGCAAAAATATGTCTGACAAGTATGGTTGCTGTTAGGCTATTTATTGTTGTGGTTGGGATTATTATTTCCAACACTCCCCCTTAATCACAACTGCCACCATTGACAATTCCCAAACAATTTATGAGATAAACAAAACTTTCACCTACCAATGGCATTGTGAAAATATCAGCAAATGTTTCCCGTGACCTACAGTGCTGCAACACAATTTCATCATTGTTAATCAACTCTCTAATAAAATGATATTTAGCATCAATATGCATGGTTCTCTTGTGGAAGACATAATTCTTTGACAATGCAATTGCTGAGGTGTTGTCGCAGAAAATAGTTGTCGCGCCCTCTTGGTCATGAAGAAGATCCCTCAACATCTTTCTCATCCAAACTGCCTGACACATTGTTGTTGTTGTTGTGACATATTCAGCTTCTGCTGTTGACAGTGATATTATTGGCTACTTCTTGGAGGCCCATGAAATGGCTCTAGAACCCAAATGAAAAACATATTTTGACGTGCTCTTTTGGTCATTGACACTGCCTGCCCAATCACTGTCAGCGTAACGAACCAGCCTGAAATCGCTTGTTGCTGTGTACAAAATGCCATACTTTTTTGTCCAATTGACATATCTTAGAATCCTTTTCGCTGCTTGCCAATGTGTCTCCTTGGGTGTCTCCATGAACCTTGACACCAAACTTACTGCATACATTATATATGACCTAGTGGCAGTCAAATACATCAGGTTGCCTATCATGCTTTTTGTATAATGTCGGATTGACATTGCTGCTACAATATTCTTTGTTCAACTTCAACCCTATGACAGTTGGAGTTGCTGCGGACATGTTGTTATACATTTCAAACCTCTCCAAAATTTCTGCCACATACTTTGCTTGAGAGATAAAAATGCCATTTTCTGTTTACTTCAATTCTATGCCCAAAAAATATCTTAACAATCCCAAGTCAGGCATTTCAAATTCACTCTTCATGACTTGTTTGAAATCAGCGATGAGGAAATCATCACTGCCTGTAAAAATCAAATCATCTACATATAAGATGACAATGAGAATATTACCTTCGCTCTCTTTGATGTAGAGAGTAAGCTCACCATCACATTTGTTGAAACCATTGTCCAACAAGTAAGCATCTATCCTACTGTACTATGCACGCGGTGCTTGCTTCAACCCATAAAGAGCTTTCTTTAACTGATATACTTTGTCTTCTTGGCCTTCAATCTCATAACCAGGAAGTTGTGTGACATACACTTCCTCTTTCAACACTTCCATTCAAGAACGCTGACTTTACGTCCATCTGATACACTGTCCATTTATGCTGCGCGACAATCACCACAACTGTGTGCACTGTCTCCATCCGCGCGACTGGCGTGAACGTCTCCACGTAATCTCTTCCATGTTGTTGCTTGTATCCTTTGACAGCTAGCCTTGCTTTGTGCCTTTCAATCTTTCCCTCAATGTTTCTTTTGGTCTTATAGACCCACTTCACTCCAATAACATGTTTTCCTTTCGAAAGGCTCACTAACTCCCATGTGTCATTCCTTTCTATTGCTTCTATTTCTTCCTCCATTGCCGGAACCCATTTTTCTTCTTTGACTGTATCTTCAAAGAGGATTGGGTCATCTACATGACAAAATAATGAAAATAAGGAATTCAGACCTATGCTACTATCAACTTCATCTTTCTCATAAATTTCATTTAAATTTATGAATTTTGGCCTTCTTGTGCTTGCTGAAGATGGGCTTGACATGTCACTTGGTGTCATGCTTTGCGATGTGCTTGGAGAAGCACTTGCTTGGCTGCGCGAAACTGTCCTATTATTTGTTGATGGCATCGCTTGCTTCCTGCTTTGCTGCGCTTGAATAGGAGTAGAGGGAGTCACTGTTGAGGAATTACTTGCTGCTGTTAATTCCTCGTTGTCCTCATGTGGTATGCATGCTTTGGCATTTCTTGTCTTTTCTAAACTTCCATCCCATGCTTCCTCTTCTATGAACTGCACATCTCTGCTAATTATGACTTTCTTGGTTAATGGATTGTAGAGTTTGTATGCCTTGGATTCATCATTGTATCCAACAAATATGCATTTCTCCCCCTTGCTGTCCAACTTTTTTCTCAACTCATCCGAGACATGTGCATAAGCCACACATCCAAAAACTCTCATGTGAGTGACATTTTGTTTTCTTCCACTCCATGCCTCTTCAAGAACAATGTTCTGGACGCTTTTGGTTGGACATCTATTCAAGATATATGCTGCACAAGTGACAGCTTCAGCCCAATAGTCATTTGGAAAATGCTTTTCCTTCAACATACTCCTTGCCATCTCCATAATGGTCCTATTCTTCCTTTCTGCCACACCATTTTGCTGCGGTGTATATCTTGTTGTAAATTGCTTGTGAATTCCATGCTCCCTGCAAAATTGAAGGAAGTCATTTGAGATGTATTCTCCACCTCTGTCAGTCCTAAGGACTTTGATGTAGTGTCCACTTTACTTCTCAACAAGAGCCTTGTATTGGCGAAAGCGCTCAAACACTTCACTTTTCTGTTTTAGGAGAAAGACCCATGTCTTCCTTGTGTAGTCATCTATGAAGGTCAGTACATAGTGACTGCCACCAATTGATGGTGTCTACATTGGTCCACATAAGTCTAAGTGGACAATCTCCAAAGGTGCCTTTGCCCTAACTAAATTTTCTACTGGAAATGTCTCTCTATGTTGCTTGCCCAAGATACATCCTTCACATATGTTGTCTGGTTTTTCTATGAGTGGTAAACCCTTCACCATGTCTTTCCTATGCAGCAAATACAAACCTTCAAAGTTGAGATGTCCAAATCTCAAGTGCCATAACTAGTTTTCATCTTTTACCTCTGCTTGAAAGTTTACTTGTGTGACAGCTACCTCTTTTCTTCCATCCTCTTGTGAGTTCATTGATAGTTTTGCTTGTGCACCTTCTTTCAAATCTGATCTTATCTTTAGGGGAAACATTTTATTGTTTGTCATCTGAACATTTGCAAACAGCTGTATGCTTGGAGGCCTATCCAAAATTGTGCACACATCATTTTTGAAGAAGACATTATAGCCTTTCTGCATGAGCTATCCAACGCTCGTGAGATTATGTTTTAGACTGGGGAAAAAGTAAACATCAGAGATGGATTTCTTATCCCCCTTCTTTGTTAGGATATTAACTCTTCCTTTTCCCATGATAGAGACTTTGCTATCAGTCCCTAATGTCACTTCAGATTTCACACTTTCATCTAGATCATAAAACATTTCTATGTTTCGTGACATGTGGTTGCTACACCCTGAATCTAGATACCATATATCACTCTGTTTTTCTTTTGCTACATTACAAGCTAAAACCATCCTATCATGGTTCTGATTTTCTCTTGTGAAATTTACACTTGGTTTGTTACTAATGTCATATTGCTTCTTTCTACATTCATTTGCATAATGACCATACTTCTTACAGTAATGACATTGAAGTTGAGATTTATCATACCTCTAACCTTGTGCTTGATTTTGTCTTGGGCCTTGACTTGGATTTTGATTGCTACCTCTTCCATTTGAGCTTGAAAGGCTACTTCTTCCACCTCTATGTGGGCTTCTTCCTCTTCCTCTAGCATATGATCTTCCTCTGCCTCGAACTTGACCAAATGATACTTGAGTCTTGAAGGCATGCTCCAATGAAGAGCTTGCTACTCTGTTCAGTCTATGTTCATGAGAAATCAGTGATGTATTAAGCTCATCCACTAAAAACTATGAGAGATCCTTTGTCTCTTCTATGGCCACAACAATAGCCTCAAACCTTGCTGGCAAACTTCTCAAAACTTTCTCAACTATTCTTCTTTCCTCAAGTGTCTCACCATGACGCCTGATTTGAGTAACCATCCCACTTACATGTGTAAAAAATGAGTCTATATTATCAGACTCTTTCATACAAAGTGTTTCAAAATCTCTCGTCAACATTTGCGGTTTTGTTGTCTTGACTTTTGCCATGCCTTGGTAGGTTGTCTGGAGGGTGTCCCATGCTTGCTTGGACTTCGTTGCTACTGCAACCGTTGGGAAAATACTTTCATGAACTGCTTGAAAGATATAAAACAGGGCTTTTGAATCCTTATTCCTGTTGTCCCTTAACACATCTCTTTCTTGTTGAGATAAGGCATAGTATGCTGCTGCATCTGCTGGTTCTTGAAAACCATTCTCCACCAAATCCCAAATGTCTTGAGAAGAAAATAGAGCCTTCATTGTAATAGCCCAATAATCATAATTTTTGCCATTAAACTGAGGTATTTGAGGATTAGTCAAACTTGTGCTTGATTTTTCCATTTCTGAGTGTAAAAAAACTTTCTACCTACTGGTAAATACGTTAAAAAATAATGTGCGCTCAAAAAAATTTTCATAGTTAGTAAAAACACTTGTTTTTACAATAACAAAGTTTAACCCGCTCTGATACCATGTTGGAAATATTTGGGAAATTTAATTTTCGCGGAGGGGCAGAGGTATTTTGACTTTCGCAAAGCTAGGTTTGCACACCGCGGAGCTGATTTCACTCACCTATCTTCACACACGCGAATCTAATTTTGCGCACTTGGATTTCGCGCGGCGCGGAACTATTCCAGAGACTTAATGAATACTCACAGCAAAAATAACAAGATAGGTTTCGGAGCAACAAAATAAAAACTTAGTATTGAATTCTAAAACATCAAATACATTTACATGAGACTGCCGCTCATTCACCAAGTAAAATAAAAGTTTTACAGTGATTTAAACTTGCGCGGAATAACACATAGTAAAACAGAGTAACTGTTGTTTTCACACACCCACCAAAAATTGCTCCACCATTCTCTCCACAGAGACTTGCACTCTTTTCCTTACCTCTTACTCTCTAACCTCTCTACTCAGTAAAAATGAGTTTTACATTCATATTTAACTCAACATACAATCTTTACATTTAGTTCATGACAGAGAAAAATAATTAATATGATGTTGTTGTTGAGTGTGTTCAGAATCACGCAGGTGTTTCTGGAGTGTGGGCAAAGGTTGCTGAATGAATGCTTGCCCATATCCATTTACCAAAGTATATAACTTCCTTAAATGCCTTTGCTAAGTTTCTGAATGGTTCACGTCTCGCTTCAGTCCTTCCATCTTCAAGAAGAGACGCAACTTGCAAAGGTACGTCTGACAGGTATGGCTGCTGTCAGGCTGTTTATTGCGGTGGTTGGGATTATTATTTCCAACACTCACCTGATGGCACTCCTCGTAAAGATGGATATCCATCTTGGCTTGCCATTGGGCGAAGGTGGTGTGCATAAGGTTCTGTATGTCCTCCATGAAGTGCATGTGCAGCTTCTCAAACCCCAGGAAATTTACGGTCATTCGATGGAGCTTCTTCTGGAGATCTCCATGCACCGAAAGCAAAGCGAATTTGCCGATGAGATTTCGAAAAGGTCTCAGATAACTGGATTAAAACAGCCTGCCTTCATTTTGCAGAATATGTTTGTTGAATTATGGATCCCTAGACATAATCATTCGAGATCTTTCGAACAAATTTGATCTGAATATCTTGCCATACCTTCGTAATTCGCCTTCACATATATAACTCACATCTTGTATTTGATATTTGACAAAATACGCACGCATGTTAAAATTAAGACAGCACCTCAACTCTAGATGTTGAACATTAAAATTAACACAGTACCCTAGCTCTTGATCTTGAATGAATCGGTGTGGTTGTGAACCCAAATTAATCGCTCGCATGAAGCCCAAGGATTCTCCAATCAATGGCCACCCTTTAGAACCAGGAGGCAAATTGTAGCCTCAACTATCCACTATTCTGTACAGCTGAAGCAGTATCATTGCCAAAATGAAATAGACAAATCTCACCAGCCATGAATACGTAACACTAGTCTCCGCCATGATCCCTAATTCCATGCTTTCCTTGGAGCGCAACTATCCCCAATCTCTTATTTTTAGAACATTAATCACGACTACACAAACGACACCACCCACTATTCACACGTCAGCAAGCTTAATGTGATCTGTTACACAAAATATTGTCACCATGACTATTTGCAGTCAGTATGGGTCTATCATCATTCATACTGTCCTCCTTAGCAAGTCTGAAACCTCAACTCTTCATGTCAAGCTTTTAAAATGAGAGAAAGACCTTAAAAATCAATAAAGCTCTGGTTCCGCACTTTCTCTCACTGTTGCTTGCGGTCCCGCACCCCTTGTTCATATTACCTGCGGACCTGCACGCTCTGTCTCTAAAGGAGTGGGTGCAAACCCCTGTGAAAGTCAAAAAGGAGCAAGTTTATTCTTAAAAACTCACTTGTGGTTAATTCTGGATGATTCTAGAAGGAATCTTGACGTGGATGGTTCGCTCCTAGGTGGTTCATGCATCCCAAAACTAAAGGAGCTAATCCCTTGATGAGAGGAGCTTATCCCTTTGAAGGAGGGCTTTATCCCTTTGAAGGTGGACCCTCCATTGCACTATAAATTAAGGCATTGGGCTGGTTGCTAGAGAGGTTAGAAGCTGAACATTTTTGAGGGTAAATGCGTCCTCTGAAGGTGGACCTCGTAACTTCCCTCCATTGCACTATAAATTAAGGCATTGGGCTGGTTGCTAGAGAGGTTAGAAGCTGAACATTTTTGAGGTAAGCGAGGTGTACTATTTTGTCGGCTGGATAAGTCGTTCTTGTGGACAAGACCGACCTCCCTAGTATCTAATGATATCTAGCGACAAGCAAACCAAACAAATTCTATCTTTCTCCAAATATGCAATTTGTAGATAAAGGAAAACAAATGTTTTAGGCCTACCTTGGGTCCAGTGCAAGTTTGTGGAAGCCACACTCCGTTGATCCAAATGAGCTCCATTGTAAAGAATATGTAAACACAAACAAGCACACACATTAAATAGCACCTAAAAATCCAATATAATAAAGCATACTATCATGATGATCAAGGAATTCACGAAACAAATCACATAAGACAATTTGTTGAGAAAAATGAATCTGATTGTATTAACATTAATCATAGAAGAACTTTACAACCTTGTTGCCTTGATGCTATACAAGCTCCTCCCAGGGTCGAGCAAGAATCTCCTCTACTTTGACAAGTTTCACTCTCTTCCCAATGAAGCCAAAAGGTATGTAATCTCTCCTCTCAAGCTTAACTAGGAAGTCTCAATTCCAACAGCATTTACCCTAAAAAATGTTCAGCTTCTAACCTCCCTAGCAACCAGCCCAATGCCTTAATTTATAGTGCAATGGAGGGAAGTTACTAGGTCCACCTTCAAAGGGATAAAGACCTCCTTCAAAGGGATAAGCTCCTCTCATCAAGGGATTAGCTCCGTTAGTTTTGGGATGCATGAACCACCTAGGAGCGAACCATCCACGTCAAGATTCCTTCTAGAATCATCCAGAATTAACCACAAGTGAGTTTTTAAGAATAAACTTGCACCTTTTTGACTTTCACAGGGGTCTGCACCCACTCCTTTAGAGACAGAGCGGGCAGGTCTGCAGGTAAAATGAACAAGGGGTGCGGGACCGCAGGCAATAGTGAGAGAAAGTGTGGAACCAGAGCTTTGTTGATTTTTAAGGTCTTTCTCTCATTTTCAAAGCTTGACATGAAGAGATGAGGTTTGAGACTTGCTAAGGAGGACAGTATGAATGATGATAGACCCATACTGACTGCAAATAGTCATGGTGACAATATTTTGTGTAACAGATTGTGCCCTAAAGTGCGAAGTCTGTCGTAGATGAGGATTTCATTTATCATCTAAGAAGAGTGAAGTACTTTATCATTTTGAGGATCATCTTGTGGAGAGCCCGGTTGGAACCTATAAAAACATTCAATGAAAAATATATATATGAGATCATATCATCGCTGAGGTAGGCATTCCCATACTCAGATCAAAACTGACTAGAAAACTAACTACTGCTCTGATATAGGAATGATCTTGTAATACATCACAAGTATAGACACATGTAGACACAGTATGGACGCAACCATCTGTTTATGAATAGTCCATTGTATAATGAATACAAAATTCCTCGCAGCCTGGATGGTGGAAACTAGATCTAGGGTCTTGATTTCTACTTCCCGAAATAGTACGATTCTAACCATATGAATGAATGTGTCGAAGTCGAACATGGTAGAAACCACTTGATTACCAGTCAATGATGTAAACTGTTAACAAGTGTGAGAGAGACCACCAGTAATGTCAATGGCTCTCAAAGTACTCAGTACAATCCATGAGATGTGAATAGATGTGTTGATGTCAAACATGTCACGGAATCCTTTGATCGAAGGTCAATGATGCAACCTATCGTTGAAGGTGAGAAACCTACCATTGAGGCATGCAGATCCCAAGGTACTGACGATTTCTAGATCATCTTTCTAGATAATGAGCTGAAGTCGATAGAAAGCGATTTGTCGTAGGCAAGCCCACAACACGAAATCATAGATCAAGTTTGAATAAATTTAGTTGCAAGGACTGACTCAGGGACGGTCAAGATGGATGACAGATATTTTGCAGATGAATGGTTTATTTGCACTGACCTCTTGAACGCATAACGACACAACAGATGGTTTGGTGACAATTGACCCAAAGTTAATACCCAGAAACCGGCTGAAGACTTTCAATATGGTTTGATCAACTATTAGGCAAAGGATTTCCCAACCCAGGTGAATAAAAGTGTCGTGTTCAAGAGTGGTTACAAAGTATGACAAACAGGCTCATTTTCTCTCTTTTCCCCCACCATTTCTAGCAAGTACCTCTTTTTTTTTTACAAGCTTGAGTAGGATAACATTTGCTTGATTATAAGCTCATCCTTTGGATGAGTCCAACTTAGTTTAAATTCGAACCCTAAGAAGGAGTGGTCTGTTCCTGTTTGTAATTAAAAAGGTCCTTTACTGTTAAATTTTAACGAGTCCAGTATAGGAGAAACTCGGCGTTTTTCAATTTTATAGAGTCTAAAAAAACTTAAGAAGACTCCATGGTTGTCCTTTTTCGTAAATTTGTGTCTCCCAGCCTCGAAAAAGTATAAAATAATACTTGAGAGAACCGCTTGATCATTATGACCAAGGAGTACTTTTCATAATTAGTGCCTCTGATCCGAAAAAGTAAAAAAGTGACGAATGACATGTCGTTTGATAACCAATATCAAATTTGGAACGACAAAAATCTGGCAACCTTTTCATGTTTTTACGGTCAGAAAAGGGTTGTAAGTGGACTGTCCTTTTAGTTCCGTTTTAACGAGCTCAAAAAGAAAAACTCGGCAATCTTTTCATGTTTTAGGAGTCAGAAAAGAGCTTAAAGGTGACTCTAATGTTTTTTCGTCAAAAAAGACCAACTTTGCCTGAAAAATCCATTATCCTGCACAAAAACTCAAACATTACTCATACCTATTTAAAATGGATAAAAATTCTTCAAAAGTTACCTCCTTAAAGTGAAAAATAAACAAATTAAAAACTCATTTATTCAAAAAATCTTATAAAAAGGGCTTTTGTAAATTCATTTTTACCATTTGACTTTAGAGTGAGAAAAGAAAGCTTTTGGTCAGAAACCTCCCGTGAAGATTGCGGAAAATCCATCCATTGGAATTGAACGCCGTCTCCTCCAGGTAATCCACATCATCCTACTCTTTTATTTCATCCGTTTGAAAATTGTTTTTAGGGCTTTATTTTGTTTTTTAGGAAATTTTTTAGGTTAAAACCCACGCACGGGGGTTCGCAGGCATAGCACAGGTAACTTGCGGACGCCGACTTTTTCGTAAAAAGGAAAAAGTCAGGGGTCTGCACCTGCCGTGAAGGCAAAGTGCAGACCCAAGCACTGTCTCTAACAGAGAGGGTGTGATCCCCACAGCAAAGGTTTTTAAACCTAAATTTTTCAAATTCCACCCAAAAATTTTGATTTTAGATATTCTAATCCGCCTTTTTATTGAATGTAGGGTATACATAATGCTTGATTGGCGGGAACGGGAGCACGAGGATGTAGATCTCACTGCGATTAATCATTAACCTTCGATTGATGCATTGAAGGCATGCAGCTTATACAAATTCTGGGCCATACCTGGCATGAGGGCCCAGGTGGACTTTTTGCAGTGGCTAGTAGACAGGTGGAATATACAGGACCAGTGCTTCTTTATTGGTGGTCACCAGCTCGAAATGGAGCCAGAAGGCATTTACTTTTTGACTGGTTTGCCTAAGAGAGGTGAACATTTGACTCTATTCAGGACTAGACCCGGTGGCCAGTCTGTCGATAGCCTCTGGTTAGAGTTTTGTAACGACCAAACTAGAGACAAAGGGATAGATATCAAAACCATATCCCTTCCTGAGCTCAAAGTGATTGCGTTTACTGTTACTAGGCTCTGTGGAAGCGCAACACTACATATAGCCACTGGATCCCAAATGCAGATGCCAGTAGACTGCTTTCGAGGCACCATCTTCAACTGGTGCGAGGCTGTGTTGGCTAATATAAAAGGCCAACTGACTAGAGCAAAGAACGAACAACTAAAGACCTTTGGATATGGTGCTTTAGTTGTGAGCTTTGGTCTGGAGAGGGTCCCAATGTTGGTCCCACAGCATCTTACCGTTGGAGCTGGACTTCTCCGAGAGCCCAAACTGATGCGCTGGGTTTCAGTTATGGCCCGTCATCCTGAGGAGGGAATAGAAGTCGTTCGATTCACTCCTGAGTATTTTCATTGGTTGGAGAACCAAGTTTTTTCTATTCAGGACTTTCCTTATGCTGGGGTAGATTATCGTGGTGACCCAGACATGGCTCTTCCACCAGGAGAGCAATGGGATGACTCAAGTAAAATCATTTTCAACATTTTCTAATTTATTTATTTATTTAATTTTTTTTTTATCTCGTCCCAAAATTGATAGTAAAAGTTTCAAATGCAGATGTAGGTCCATGGCGACTAGCCACTCTCTGGCCCTATGAGAGGAAACAACCAGCTGCAGCAGCACCAGCCCCACAGGACGAATCTACAGAGACCTTGGCCGAATTGGAGAGTCATCTAGAGCGTTTGACAGCAGACATTCCGGAGACTAGCATAGATGACATTCCTCTTAGGCTACAACGCTATGTGATTGGGGTCCCAGGACCTTTCAGGAGGTTCCTTTGTAGGGTGGCCCGTACAGTGCTTTCTTATCGTGATCATCACCAGTGATAGGATGATCGCCTATTATAGACACATATGACATTTTTTCTTTTTGTACTATCATTTTTGCCGATCATAAGGTGTTTTTCAACCTATGATCGAAGACGATGTATATTTGACACACTTATATGCTATACTATATTACTATTACCGGCTTACCTTGTAAAACATGTTATGGAATGTTTTTAAATTTACTTGTATGGTTATTGCAACTGTCTACTTAACATTCGAGAAGCAATTGCATCTGCTAATGTATTTAAATATATTGGAATATGCTGATATTCAATATAGTCAAATTCACGTTCCAAGAGACGAACTCTCAAAAACAATCTCAATAACACTGGATTTCTAATGGCATACACTCTATTAAGCTGTAACACAATGAGTTCATAATCTAACCTCACTATCAAACTCCGAATCCCAAATGAGATAGATTCAGATAATAACTCAATCAATGCACTATACTCGATAATGTTGTTCGTTGTTTGACCGAGGCTTACCCCATGCATAGATACCAACTCGTCAGAGGACGAATAGATAACCCAATCTACGGAAGAAATGTTCCATGTATTACGACAAGCACCATTAGCAAACCCAATGTATGTTTGGAGAGGCGTCGACATCTGCAATATCAAGAGTAAAATCAAGATAAGCAGGAATAATGACAAAAAACACTCTCTAAGCTAAGCACACTTTTTAATCTTAAACACACCAGCTAGAAAGAAAACTAACCTAACTAAAAATCTCCACACCCAGATTTAAGCATAATACCTCTTCAGGTAAAGACCATTTCTAGGTTTACCTAAAGAGACTCTATCAAAGTCTACCAATTCATAGGCCCCTTTTGCCAGCTTTCGCTTAATAACATAAGGACCATGCCACATGGGTATGAATTTTCCAGTGCCTAATTTATCATTTGCTTGATCGTACAATAAGACTAGGTCTCCTTCCGAAAAATTACGAGGGGTAACATTTCAATCATACTGAGCTTTAATACGTTTGGCATGAGTTTCGATTGCTAATGAAGCATCACGTCGATTGTCATCTAGCCGAGCCAAGTATAACAAACGTTTTTCCTCTTCGGAGGTGGCTTGAAGTAATTCGATGGCCATTTGCAATGATGGGATTTCGCATTCAATGGGTAACACAGCTTCCAGACCATAAACTAGTTGGAAAGGAGTGAAACCGGTTGACATTTTTACTTAGGTTCGATACGCCCAAAGTGCTAAAAATAGCATGTTATGCCAATTCGACCTATGAATCCTAATGATTCGCAGATCATGATGACTAGAACTTTGTTGATGGCTTCAACCAGACCATTAGCCTGTGGATAATATGGAGTTGAACTATCGTGACGCAATCCAAGTTGGTCTGTAAGTTCAGTCATCATAATATTTCGAAAATGACACCCATGATTAGTGATAATTGCTTGTGGAACACCAAACCTAGCAATTATATGATTGAACATGAAAATCGCAGTAGTTTTGCCATCTGCCTCAAATGTAGGCATCGCCTCGGCTCACTTGGTAAAATAATCTACCGCAAGGATGATATACGCATGCCCCCCGACCGAGTGAGGGTTACATGTAAGAAAATCGATACCCCATTTCGAAAAAGGACCGACGGCAGTTATAGGGTGGAGAGGAGCAGGTGGAGCGCGCATCTTTCGATAAAAAATTTGGCAGTTGTGGCATTTTCAGACTGCGTTAATATAATCTTTAAACAAAGATGGCTAGAAATAGCTAGGGCGCAATATCTTTTAGGCTGTGGCAAACCCAGACATATGACCGCCACACGCTCCAGAGTGACAGTCATTTAGAACCCTTTTAGCTTCCTCATGAGTTAAACAACGTCGGAAAACAGAGTCCGCCCCATGACGATAAAGTGTATCTCCAATAATTTTGTATTGTTGGGACTGGAATCATATTTTCCGACGTTCTAATCTTGAAATTTCTAGCCGAATGGATTGGGTTTGGAGATAAACCATGATATCCCCATACCATGGATCTAAAGTGCTAATTAGAAACAAGGATTCGTCCACAATGGGCTCCTCCGCCACAGTTTCCGTGTTAGCATGCGAGAAGTCACACACCAACTCCGCAAAAACTAAAGATTTCTTCGACTTAGACTTTTCAAATTCCAAGTCGAACTCCTGCAGGATCACAATCCATTTGTAGTACTTGCCCCCCAACAATTGTTTGGTCAAAATATAGATCATAGGGTTGCAATCGGATATTACTGTAGTTTTGCATAGTAAAATGTAATGACGAAAATGTTGGACCGCTTGAACAGCTGCCAATGCCAATTTCTCCACATGTGAATATTTTAGCTCAGTTGGATTTAAAGTTCGAATAAGGTAATATATCACATGTTCACTACCGAATTCATCTTCCTGAACTAACACCATTCCAATGGTGGAATGCGAGGCGGCGAGATATAAGAAGTAGTCCTGGTTGTAGTCGGGAGGATGCAATAACGGTGCATGGGTCAACACGTGTTTTAGTGCATCAAAAGATTTGTCAGCTATCTCATCCAAAAAGAATGGAGTATTCTGTTTCAACAACCGGGTAAAACCCTTTGTGATCTCGGCGTAGTTAGGAATGAATCGACGTAAAAAGTTTTCTTTCCCTTGCAAACTTTGGAGTTGGCGAAGACTCGAAGGAGGAGGCAATTTGACAATAGCTTCAACCTTCGAGGGATCGACACGAATGTTGGCTTTCGAAACAACGAAGCCCAGTAACCGACCCGTTCCTATACAGAAAACACACTTGTGTGGATTCAACCTAATTCGATAATGCCTACACCTCATAAAGATTGCTCGTAAATGGATGAGATGACCAGCTCGATGTAATGAATGAGAAGGTAAATCATCGAGATAGGGTTGCACAATGTTCTTGATGTCATGAAACATGTAAGACATGGCTCTTTGAAAAGTTGCCCTGGCGTTTTTGAGCCCAAAAGGTAATTTGCAATAAGCAAATGTCCCACATGGACAAATGAAAGCCATTTTTGGTTGATCAGTAGGTAGAATATTTATTTGATTGTATCTGGAAAAACCATCGATGAAGGAGAATATTTCACTACTGGCACAATCATGAATGGTTTGATCAATATAGGGAGTTGGGTAATTGTCTTTTGGACAGGCTCGATTAGTATCCCTATAATCGATACATATTCTTATTGTTCCTTGATTTTTGTTAACAGGAACAATATTCGATACCCAATCCGTTAACGGAATTGGATAAATGAAACCTGCTTTAAGTAATTTTTCAACTTCTGCTTTAATAGCAGCAACTTTTCGCGGGTGGATCTGACGCAAATGTTGCCGGACGGGTTTAGCATCCAGGTAAGTTTTGATTTCATGAACAACAATCGCTGGGTCAATTCCTGGCATCTCCTCATATGACCAGGCAAACACGTCGCAAAATTCTTGAAATAGGGCCTTATATGTTTGAATTTCAATTTCTGTACAACAGCCACCTATATGAATGCTTTCAACAATTCCAGGCTTAACCGAAATGTCAATAGGAATAGTTCGAGAAATATTTCCCAAATTTAACTCGGAATCAGGATTTTTCATTGGATTCTGAGGTTCCTTGACATAATCAGTCGTAAAAATAGATGAAAAATCATTTTCAAAGCGATCAATCTCAGGTAAAAATGAAGATCTATGATGAAGATCCTCCCATGGTAAATCATCAATAGACAGGATTTCACGAATTTGCTCATCAGTGTAAACAAGTTCGGAAAATGTTGTTGAATCTGAGTTTGATGTTGAAAGTGATTCTTCATGTACCACATTCATTAATTCAATTTCGGTTGAAGAAGGGTCAGAAAATGACTGCATGGTTTGATACGCAATTTCATATGGACTCAAAGGCATAACATCAACAAATGAATCTATCTCAGATTCGGAAGGTACGATCCAAGGATCATCATAAACAATAATGTCAGATGAAATCATATGAATGGTTGCAGTAGAAGAGGATGCGTTGATAGGAGGAAAAGGAAAAGTTCCTAGTAAACCAGAATCTTTAACTAGTCCCACTCCAACATCCTTATAAGGGATAGTTATTTTGCCGACATGCTGAATACTTTCAGAAGAGGGTGGGTCGGATGAAAAGTAAGTCAGCTGGTCTATAGTTACGATCTTTCCATTATGAGGGAACTTTATAAGCCGAAAGACCGATGAAACAACAGTTGTCATAGCATAAGACCAACTACGACCCAAGAGAAGGTTGTAATCTAGAGGGGAATCAACCACCTCCACATCTAGATTAACAGTTTTGCCTTCAACCCCTATAGGTAAATCCTGTAGAATTCCAAAAGGATGGAACCCACGGCCATCAAAGGCCTTTAGAATCGTCAGGGATTGATTAAGTGTAGGAGAACCAAGCGATCTCCAACACTGGATCGACATAATACACATTGAGGCTCCCTCATCAATCACAATCCTATAATAAGGTCTGTTTTTGACTAACACTGGAATCTGGAAAGTCTCAATTCCAACAACATTTACCCTAAAAAATGTTCATCTTCTAACCTCTCTAGCAACCAGCCCAATGCCTTAATTTATAGTGCAATGGAGGGAAGTTACTAGGTCCACCTTCAAAGGGATAAAGCCCTCCTTCAAAGGGATAAGCTCCTCTCATCCAGGGATTAGCTCCTTTAGTTTTGGGATGCATGAACCACCTAGGAGCGAACCATCCACGTCAAGATTCCTTCTAGAGTCATCAGGTATAATATTTATTTGATTCTATCTGGAATGAGTTTTTAAGAATAAACTTGCACCTTTTTTACTTTCACAGGGGTTCGCACCCTCTCCTTTAGAGACAGAGCGGGCAGGTCCGTAGGTAACATGAACAAAGGGTGCGGGATCGCAGGCAATAGTGAGAGAAAGTGAGGAACTAGATCTTTATTGATTTTTAAGGATGCGGACCCCTTCATGGGTGGTTTTTCTAGATATAATCAAATAAATATTCTACCTGCTGATCAACCAAAAACGGCTTTCATTTGTCCATGGGGGACATTTTCTTATTGCAAATTACCTTTTGGGCTCAAGAACACCGGGGAAACTTTTCAAAGAGCCATGTCTTACACGTTTCATGACATCAAGCACATTGTGCAACTCTATCTCGATGATTTACCTGCTCATTCATTACATTGAGCTAATCATCTCATCCATTTACGAGCAATCTTTATAAGGTGTAGGCATTATCAAATTAGGTTGAATCCACACAAGTGTGTTTTCTGTACAGCAATGGGTCGGTTACTAGGGTTCGTTGTTTCGAAAGCTGGCATTCGCATCGATCCCTCGAAGGTTGAAGCTATTGTCAAATTGCCTCCTCCTTCGAGTCTTCGCCAACTCCAAAGTTTGCAAGGGAAAGCAAACTTTTTATGTCGATTCATTCCTAACTACACCGAGATCACAAAGGGTTTTACCCGGTTGTTGAAACAAAATACTACATTCTTTTGGGATGAGATAGCTGAAAAATATTTTGATGCACTAAAACACGTGTTGACCCATGCACCGTTACTGCATCCTCCCAACTACAACCAGGACTACTTCTTATATCTCGCCGCCTCGCATTCCACCATTGGAATGGTGTTAGCTCAGGAAGATGAATTCGGTAGTGAACATGTGATATGTTACCTTAGTCGAACATTAAATCCAACTGAGCTAAAATATTCACATGTGGAGAAATTGGCATTGGCAGCTGTTCAAGCTGCCCAATGTTTTCGTCATTACATTTTACTACGCAAAACTACAGTAATTTCCGATTGCAACCCTATGATCTATATTTTGACCAAACAATTGCTTGGGGGCAAGTACTCCAAATGGATTGTGACCCTGCAGGAGTTCGACTTGGAATTTGAAAATTCTAAGTCGAAGAAATCTTTAGTTTTTGCGGAGTTGATGTGTGATTTCCTGCGTGCTGACACGGAAACTGTGATGGAGGAGCCCATTGTGGACGAATCCTGGTTTCTAATCAACACTTTAGATCCATGGTATGGGGATATCATAGTTTATCTTCAAACCCAATCCTTTCGGCCAGAAATTTCAAGATCAGAATGTCGAAAAATATGATTCCAGTCCCAACAATTCAAAATTATTGGAGATACACTTTATTGTCATGGGGCGAACTCTATTTTCTGACATTGTTTAACTCATGAGGAAGTTGAAAGGGTTCTAAATGACTATCACTTTGGAGCGTGTGGCGGTCATATGTCTAGGTTTGCCACAGCCCAAAAGATATTTCGCGCTGGCTATTTCTGGCCGTCTTTGTTTAAAGATTGTATTAACGCGGTCTGAAAATGCCACAACTGCCAAATTTTTGATCGAAAGATGCACACTCCACCTGCTCCTCTCCACCCTATAATTACCGTCGGTCCTTTTACGAAATGGGGTATCGATTTTATTACATGTAACCCTCACTCGGCCAGGGGGCATGCGTATATTATCCTTGTGGTAGATTATTTTACCAAGTGGGCCGAGGCGATGCCTACATTTGAGGCAAACAGAAAAACTGCTGTGATTTTCATGTTCAATCATATAATTGCTAGGTTTGGTGTTCCACAAGTAATTATCACTAATCATGGGCGTCATTTTCGAAATATTATGATGACTGAACTTACAGACCAACTTGGCTTGCATCACGATAGTTCAACTCCATATTATCCATAGGCTAATGGTCTGGTTGAAGCCATCAACAAAGTTCTAGTCATCATGATATGACGAATCATTGGGATTCATAGGTTGTATTGGCATAACATGCTATTTTTAGCACTTTGGGCGTATCGAACCTCAGTAAAAACGTCAACCGGTTTCATTCCTTTCCAACTAGTTTATGGTCTAGAAGCTGTGTTACCCATTGAATGCGAAATCCCGTCATTGTAAATGGCCCTTGAATTACTTCCAGCCACTTCCGAAGAGGAAAAACATTTGTTGTACTTGGCTCAGCTAGATGAGAATCGACGTGATGCTGCATTAGCAATCAGAACTCATGCTAAACGTATTAAAGCTCAGTATGATCAAAATGTTACCCCTCAAAATTTTTCAGAAGGAGACCTAGTCTTATTGTACGATCAAGAAAATGATAAATTAGGCGTTGGAAAATTCGTACCCATGTGGCATGGTCCTTATGTTATTAAGCAAAAGCTGGCAAAATGGGCCTATGAATTGGTAGACTTTGACGGGGTCTCTTTAGGTAAGTCCAAAAATGGTCTTTACCTGAAGAGGTATTATGCTTAATCTGGGTGTGGAGATTTTTAGTTAGGTTAGTTTTCTTTCTAGCTGGTGTGTTTTAGATTAAAAAGTGTGCTTATCTTAGAGACAGTTTTTTGTCATTATTCCTACTTATCTTGATTTTACTCTTGATATTGCAGATGTTGACACCTCTCCAAACATACATTGGGTTTGCTGATGGTGCTTGTCGTAATACACAGAACATTTCTTCCATAGCTTGGGTTATCTATTCGCCCTCTGATGAGTTGGTATCTATGCATGGGGTAAGCCTCGGTCAAACAACGAACAACATTGCTGAGTATAGTGCAGTGATTGAGTTATTATCTGAATCTATCTCATTTGGGATTCGGAGTTTGATTGTGAGGTTAGATTCTGAACTCGTTGTGTTACAGCTTAATAAAGTGTATGCCATTAGAAATCCAGTGTTATTGAGATTATTTTTGAGAGTTCATCTCTTGGAACGTGAATTTGACTATATTGAATCTCAGCATATTCCAAGATATTTAAATACATTAGCAGATGTAATTGCTTCTCGAATGTTAAGTAGACATTTGCAATAATCATACAAGTAAATTTAAAAACATTCCATAACATGTTTTACGAGATAAGCTGGTAATAGTAATATAGTATAGCATATAAGTGTGTCAAATATACATCGTCTTCGATCATAGGTTGAAAAACACCTTATGATCAGCAAAAATGATAGTACAAAAAGCAAAAATGTCATATGTGTCTACAACAGGTGATCATCCTATCACTGGTGATGATCACGATAAGAAACCACTGTACGGGCCACCCTACAAAGGAACCTCCTGAAAGGTCCTGGGAACCCAATCACATAGCGTTGTAGCCTAATAGGAATGTCATCTATGCTAGTCTCTGAAATTTCTACTGTCAAACGCTCTAGATGACTCTCCAATTCGGCCAAGGTCTCTGTAGATTCGTCCTGTGGGGCTAGTGCTACTGTAGCTGGTTGTTTCCTCTCATATGGCTGGAGGGTGTCTGGTCGCTGTGGACCTACATCTGCATTTGAAATTTTTACTATAAATTTTGGGATGAGATAAAAACAAAAAAAAATTAAATTAGAAAATGTTGAAAATGATTTTACCTGAGTCATCCCATTGCTCTCCTGGTGGAAGAGCCATGTCTGGGTCACCACGATAATCTACCCCAGCATAAGGAAAGTCCTGAATAGCAAAACCTTGGTTCTCCAACCAATGAAAATACTCAAGAGTGAATCGAATGACTTCTGTTCCCTCCTTAGGATGACGTGCCATAACTGCAACCCAGCGCATCATTTTGGGCTCTCAGGGAAGTCCAACTCCAATGGTAAAATGTTGTGGGACCAACAATGGGACCCTCTCCAGAAAAAAGCTCACAACTAAAGCACCATATCCAAAGGTCTTCAGTTTTCCGTTCTTTGCTCTAGTCAGTTGGCCTTTTATATTAGCCAACATAGCCCATTAGTTGAAGATGGTGCCTCGAAAGCAGTCTACTGCCTTCCGCATTTGGGATCTAGTGGCTATATGTAGTGTTGCGCTTCCGCAGAGCCTGGTAATAGTAAACGTAATCAATTTGAGCTTAGGAAGGGATATGGTTTTGATATCTATCCCTTTGTCTCTAGTTTGGTCATTACAAAACTCTAGTCGGAGGCTATCGACAGACTGGCCACCTGGCCTAGTCCCGAATAGAGTCAAATGTTCACCTCTCTTAGGCAAACCAGTCAAAAAGTAAATGTCTTTTGGCTCCATTTTGAGCTGGTGACCACCAATAAAGAAGCACTGGTCCTGTATATTCCATCTGTCTACCAGCCACTGCAAAAAGTCCACCTGGGCTCTCGTGCCAGGTATGGCCCATAATTTGTATAAGCCGCATGCCTTCAATGCATCAATCGAAGGTTGATGATTAATTGCGATGAGATCTACATCTGGTGCTCCTGTTCCCACCAATCAAGCATGATGTATACCGTACATTCAATAAAAAGGCGAATTAGAATATCTAAAATCAAAATTTTTGGGTGGAATTTGAAAAATTTAGGTTTAAAAACCATTGCTGCGGGGACCGCACCCTCTCTGTTAGAGACAGTGCGTGGTTTCGTACTTTGCCTTCATGGCAGGTGCGGACCCCTTGCTTTTTTTCCTTTTACGAAAAAGTCGGGGTCTGCAAGTTACCTGTCCTATGCCTGCGGACCCCTGTGCACGGGTTTTAACCTAAAAAATTTCCTAAAAATCAAAATAAAGCCCTAAAAAAAATTTTCAAACAGATGAAATACAAGAGTAGGATGATGTGGATTACTTGGAGGAGACGGCGTTCGATTCCAACAGAAGGATTTTCCGCAATCTTCACGGGAAGTTTCTGACCAAAAGCTCTCTTTTCTCACTCTGAAGTCAAACGGTAAAAATGAATTTACAAAAGCCCTTTTTATAAGATTTTTTGAATAAATGAGTTTTTAATTTGTTTATTTTTCACTTTAAGTAGGTAACTTTTGAAGTATTTTTATCCATTTTACACAGGTATGAGTAATGTTTGAGTTTTTGTGAAGGATAACGGATTTTTCAGGCAAAAATGGTCATTTTTGAAAAAAAACATTAGAGTCACCTTTAAGCTCTTTTCTGACTCCTAAAACATGAAAAGATTGCCGAGTTTTTCTTTTTGAGCTCGTTAAAACGGAACTAAAAAGACGGTCCACTTACAGCCCTTTCCTGACCATAAAAAAATGGAAATATTGCTGGATTTTTGTCGTTTCAAATTCGATATTGGTTATAAAACGACATGTCATTGGTCACTTTTTTACTTTTTCAGATCAAAGGCACTAATTATGAAAAGTACTCCTTGGTCGTAATGATCAAGCAGTTCTCTCAAGTATTATTTTATACTTTTTTGGGCTTGGGAGACACAAATTTACGAAAAAGGACAACCATGGAGTCTTCTTAAGTTTTTTCAGACTCTCTAAAATTGAAAAACGCCGAGTTTCTCCTATACTGGACTCATTAAAATTTAACAGTAAAGGACCTGTTCAATTACAAACAGGAACGGACCACTCCTTCTTAGGGTTCGAATTTAAACTAAGTTGGACTCATCCGAAGGATGAGCTTATAATCAAGCAAATGTTATCCTCCTCAAGCTTGTCAAAAATAAAGAGGTACTTTCCAGAAATGGTGGGGGAAAAGAGAGAAAAATGAGCCTGTTTGTCATACTTTGTAACCACTCTTGAACACGACACTTTTATTCACCTGGGTTGGGAAATCCTTTTCCTAATAGTTGATCAAACCATATTGAAAGTCTTCAGCTGGTTTCTGGGTATTAACTTTGGGTCAATTGTCACCAAACCATCCGCTGTGTCGTTATGTGTTCAAGAGGTCAGTGCAAATAAACCATTCATCTGCAAAATATCTGTCATCCATCTTGACCATCCCTGAGTCAGTCCTTGCAACTAAATTTCTTCAAACTTGATCTATGATTTCGTGTTGTGGGCTTGCCTATGATGGATCGCTTTCTGTCGACTTCAGTTCATTATCTAGAAAGATGATCTAGAAATCGTCAGTACCTTGGGATCTGCATGGCTTAATGGCAGGTTTCTCGCCTTCGACAATAGGTTGCATCATTGACCTTTGATCAAAGGATTCCGTGACATGTTCGACATCAACACATCTATTCACATCTCATGGATTGTACTGAGTACTTTGAGAGCCATTGAAATTACTGGTGGTTTCTCTCACACTTGCTAACAATTTACATCATTGACTAGTAATCAAGTGGTTTCTACCATGTTCGACTTCAACACATTCATTCACATGGTTAGAATCGTACTATTTCAGGAAGTAGAAATCAAGACCTTGGATCTAGTTTCCACCATCCAGGCTGCGAGGAATTTTGTATTCATTATACAGTGGACTATTCATAAATAGATAGCTGCGTCCATACTGTGTCTACATGTGTCTATACTTGTGATGTATTATAAGATCATTCCTATATCAGAGCAGTAGTTAGTTTTCTAGTCAGTTTTGATCTGAGTATGAGAATGCCTACCTCAGCGATGATATGATCTCATATATATATTTTGCATTGAATGTTTTTACAGGTTCCAATCGGGCTCTCCACAAGATGATCCTCGAAATGATAAAGTACTTCACTCTTCTTAGATGATAAATGAAATCCTCATCTACTATAGACTTCGCACTTTAGGGGGCAATATGTTACACAAAATATTGTCACCATGACTATTTGCAGTCAGTATGGGTCTATCATCATTCATACTATCCTTCTTAGCAAGTCTCAAACCTCAGCTCTTTATGTCAAGCTTTGAAAATGAGAAGCTCTTTATGTTGCCTACTGTCCGGCACCCCTTGTTCATGTTACCTGTGGACCTGCCCGCTCTGTCTCTAAAGGAGTCGGTGCGGACCCCTGTGAAAGTAAAAAAGGCGCAAGTTCATTCTTAAAAACTCACTTGTGGTTAATTTTAGATGATTCCAGAAGGAATCTTGACGTGGATGGTTCGCTCCTAGGTGGTTCATGCATCCAAAAACTAAAGGAGCTAATCCCTTGATGAGAGGAGCTTATCCCTTTGAAGGAGGGCTTTATCCCTTTGAAGGTGGACCTAGTAACTTCCCTTCATTGCACTATAAATTAGGGCATTGGGCTGGTTGCTAGAGAGGTTAGAAGCTGAACATTTTTGAGGGTAAATGTTGTTGGAATTGAGACTTCCTAGTTAAGCTTGAGAGGAGAGATTACATACCTTTTGGCTTCATTGGGAAGAGAGTGAAACTTGTCAAAGTAGAGGAGATTCTTGCTGGACCTTGGGAGGAGCTTGTACAGCATCAAGGCACCAAGGTTGTAAAGTTCTTCTTTGATTTAAGTTAATACAATCAGATTCATTTTTCTCAACAAATTGTCATATGTGATTTGTTTCATGAATTCCTTGATCATCATGATAAATATGCTTTATTATATTGGTTTTTCAGGTGCTATTTAATGTGTGTGCTTGTTTGTGTTTGCAGATTCTTTACAAGGAAGCTCATTTGGATCAATAGAGCGTGGCTTCCACAAACTTGCACTGGACCTAAGGTAGGCCTAAAACACTTGTTTTCCTTTGTTTATAAATTGCATATTTAGAGAAAGATAGAATTTGTTTGGTTTGCTTGTCGCTAGATATCTTTCGATACTAGGGAGGTTGGTCTTGTTCGCAAGAATGACTTATCTAGCCGACATGATCAGTTGAACATCATTTCAAGACAGTGGAGATTGGTGGAGGTCATTATTGATTCTCCTTCCTATGTATCTATAAATAATTAGACTCAGTAATGAAATATTAAGCTCTTCTGAAGAGTCTTCAGTGTTTCTTTCATGGTATGAGAGCTCAGGTGAGCTTGAGGAGGCAGAGCTAGCTATGAGGAGAGGCCGAGTGGTATTAGCTACATGAGGCCAATTGTTGTGCTCTTGTTGAATGATCATGCAAGGAGCATGAGACATCGTGAAGGACTTGCTGTTCATAGAGCAATGTGAGGGAGTTTTGCTGTCCTGCTGGGCGAAGAGGCGTTGTTGAACCTGCACTCTGTGGAGACTAGTGGAACGCCTTGGAATTATTGTTTGTTAAGCATTGAGTTTGATGTGTGGAGATTTGCCTCTTTTCTTGTGATTTCTCCTCGCTGGTTTTGCGCGTGGAGAGATGTTGGTATGATCTGTGGGTATTCTTGATCAATGGAGTGAAGTATTTTGTTGATGGTGGAGTGTTCTCCTCTGGCTGTGAGTGGAGATGCCTAGAGTAGTGAGGAGTTGTGTTTTGAATATAGAGATTTTGTTGTGGAATAAAGCCAAGGGCTGAGTCTGTTAGTTATATGGTTACTGTCAGTCAAAAGGGGCTGGCTAGGAGCATTGGATTGTGAAGTGCAGTGAGCCTTGTGCTATTTGATGTTAATCCTGGAGATTTTGTTATTTCTTCCTAGTGGTGTGAAGAGCCTTTGAAGAGCTAGTCCTCTGTTTTTGAGTTTGCTGTGTATTTGGAGATGCTGTGAAGGTGGGGTTCAAGTGTGATAGCGCATTACCTAGCGTGAAGGATCCTGAAGGCCGAGGAGTGGAGACACATGTGAAGGTCTTAAGAAGCGATTTGTGTGTGAAGAGTGGTGGATTGTGTGCCACCTGTGAGTGCTGTGAAGCTGTCCGGTCCCTTTGAAGAAATTGTTGGAAAACGCTGATCAGAAGAGTTTAAGGAAAATTTGAGCCTAGCTAAGAGTTGTGTGGGAGCGTTGTTAGATCTCCAACATGTCTTATTTGTTGGGTTCTTTTCTATGTGGCAGAGGTAAAGTGGAGCCTAGCTGATATGTCTATCTTTTTAGATTTTTTTGACAATGACCCTTTCGATGATCATTTCCTCAGGAACCCAATTGGAAACATTTTTGGGTCTGGCAGTATTTTTGAGTTCGAAGAAATCTTTGACAAACATTGTGATGCTATTGAGGATTATGTTATTGATGATCACGAGCTAAAATCTATTCCAAATGATTTTGCAATCACTCAGAGTAAAAATTGCTTCTCTCCTAACCCAATTGTTAGAAGTTTTATTGGATTTGCTTTTAAGATGACTGCGACTGTGGAGGATACTACCATGGATGTTGTTAGGAGTCCGCTCGTGTTCGAAGACGAGTGCATTTTGGTGGCTCCTCATGGAAAGTGGGGGGAACATGAATTAGATTACCTTGTTCGGGATCTTGTATTGCATCCCAATCTAGAAGAGGTTATTGATATTAAGTACATAAGCAAGGAGTAGAGGAAGTTCATAAGGAAAGCCAAAAAGGTGAAGATGAAACTCAACCAGCAAATGCACAAACATGGACCCTTTAGCAAGAAGGAAAAAATGAAATGTTTTGTTGTAAGCCTGGTTGAGAGTTAGACCAGCAGGCATGTTAAATTTTAGGTCGTCGTGATTAAGGGGAGGTGTTAGAACATTAATCACGACTACACAAATGGCGCCGCCCACTATTCACACGTCAGAAAGCTTAATGTGATCAGTCGAACATCATTTCAAGACATTGGAGATCAACGAAGGTCATTATTGATTCTCCTTCCTATGTATCTATAAATAATTATACTCAGTAATGAAATATTAAGCTCTTTTGAAGAGTCCCAGTGTTTCTGTCACTTACTAATTTGAATGCTTATCAATCAATCTATGCTACACCTCAATTATCCCTAGCTTAAATTGGTACCGAATGCCCCCCTACGATTCCAAATTTTTTGTCCACTTCCGATGCCCTGCTACTTTCATTGGATTCTCTTTTTTTTTGTGTCCGCCAAATAATTCATAACCAATACACCTTCACATCATTGAATTACCTTGTGCTCTTGATGCCAGTTTGAGTAAGTACGTGTTGCATGGTCTTGATGCTAGTTTGAGTAAGTACATGTTTGGTCAATTTAAATTTAAATAAATTTATAGTTTCGAAGTTAGCTCCAAATACATAACACTCCTAATGTGAGTTATATGTTGTAAATTAGTCCCTGCCATGGTGCAGGTGGGATTTCCTCTGCAACCTTGTGACATCAAGGGGCTTTTTGTACCCTAATTCACTTTCCTTCTCCGAGAATTACCTTGTATTTTTCTAGAATTGGACATGTATGCTCGAGACAATGGAGCTAATTTGCATTAGGAAATGACTATTTCTCAACTGAGCAATTAAGGAGAGAGTGTAATGGTGATTTACTAGGTGTGGGTAGTTGTGTTGTTGAATTTATGCTTAAGATGTTATGGCTTCCTTTGTAGCTCGGTTTTCCTCTAGTTGTATATTATGCACCATCTTTCATCATCCACCATTTGAAGGTTGAGTCATCATGGGTTGTGCTATTTGGGATACTTATTGTGACTCTTAGCTTTGTTCATTTTTCCCTTGCCCATATCTTTGTTGGTTGTAGCTCCTATTAGTATTCTATAGTTGTTGGATTTTGGAATTGAGAATTATGGTGGGATGTGGTTCAATCTATTGTCATGTTAGATGTCCTCTTCCTCCTCTCTTTCCTCTCTCCCTTATCTTTCTATTCAAGTCTCCTTCCTATTCTTGCCTTTTCATTTTGCTCGATATCCTCTACCTTTGCTTCTCTTCCCTTGGAATTATGATCCTGAATCTCTTCACACGACATTCCTTTTTCTCAAGGTCCATGCCTTGGAATCACATGTATAACCACCAAGGAGATGGCGGGGGGTTGGGAGAGCCATGGACCTAAGGGGTAGAACTTATGCCCATAAATAGGCTCAGGAGGACGCAACCATCTACCAATCTTGTCCCCTCTGATGTTTGCGGTCAGATCCCTCATATTAATTCCATTTTTATTGATGATTTTCAAAATTGATCAAACTCTAACATCCTTGAGGAGGTATCCCATCAGGTTCCTCACCCTAGTGACACTAGACGAAGGTCGAAAAGGTGTCTTAATTCTATTACTGTTCATTAATAGTTATGAAGGAGAACTAAGAGGAGGAGTATGGCATATTTTCTACCTTAAATGATATCAATTGTCCCTAGCAGTTCCAACACTCATGCTTAGAGACTTTGAATGCTCATAATCAACCTGGAGACCCATCTCTCATGCTAGGTAAAACTTCCATTTATAGGCTCCAGTGCTAAAGATCTTTCTATAGTGACTTCTTGGGACACTTGATTTTCTACTATGTACCTCAACAACATTTCTCTTTACAGTTTCATAGTTGATAGACATTTTTCCTTATAGTAAATGTTTTTGTCTTAGTATGACTTTCTCCTCTTATTTCCTTTATGGGAAATTGAGACCACCTATAATAACCTAAGGAATAACATGGACAATTGGTAATTATACTTTGATGTTTTGAGGTAATACAAATTTAAATTATATATTTATATATATATTAAATTTGTACTAATAATATTTTATATTTAATTTAAAATAATTTATTTGTAATATCTATTATTATTAGAATTTTTTATTTTATGAGTATATTTTTATGTCGTTTTATATAAATACATATTACTTTTGAAATATATTAATATATAAATATTTATGTATAAAAAGTGAGTGGATTTTTAATAAGAAAATTATATATAAATATTATTAATGTTGCACTATAATTAACTGGTGTAATAATTCTTTTTAGAAATTTTACAATATTATTTCAAACAAGATTATGATTTCTTGTTACTTCAATTACAATTTTAAATACATAAATAAATTCATCCCTCAATTATTTAATTAAACTAAACAATATATATATATATATATATATATATATATATATATATATATATATATATATATATATATATATATATATATATATAGATATATAATTTAAATCTTTTTATTATTTATTATAACTAACTTGATATAAAATAATATTTAAGAATATAAAATTCAGTCTACTTCCTCTTTAAATATATGAATTCATCCTTATAGATTATTTAAGTATCAAAATATTACAAATATATTTGCGTTCAAAAAAATATTACAAACATTTTGTCCATTTTGACCATTACATGAAGTAGTACATCCACAATTGTATTAGTGAAAAAAAAAGAAAAGACCTTGGTAAATTTAGATATTTTTGCTTAATTACCTTACAACTGGCTTTATCACCCTTGTTTCAAACATGTTGTTTCCAACTTTTCTTTTTGTTTATCTTTTTCTTCACTTCATTCTTATTTTTTTATTCTGAGCATTTTTTTTTATCTTGCTCATTCTCATGCATTCTCTTCTTAATACCTTGAAACTATAACTCTTCTTAATATCTTGAGTAGTTTCATTTGTAGTTTTTTCTTCTTCAATCTCCTTGCCCCTATCCCTACTTCTTTTTTCTCAACGTTTTGGACAACTTTTTCTTCTACAACATTTCTCTCTTTTTCTACTGTTTTCTTTTCTTCTATTCCTTCACTTCAAGCTTTGCTTCTATTTTGGTGTTGTTTCTTTCACCTCTTTCTCTTCCTTCTCCTCCTTGTCTACCTTACTTTCCTCAATCCTTGTTTACTTAAAGCCTTGTTCACCTTATTCTTATGTGATTTTTCCACCATTGTTGAGCAAAAGTAGGTTGTGTGGGGTGCTTAGGAGGGTCCACTTAAATCAAAACCTCCATTATGTGTTGGAATTATGTAACAAATAGACTAGAAATCTCCTTTCTCAGTTTTGAGTATGTTGTTAGGAAAAACTAGACAAGTATACTGTAAAGCCTCATTTTCAATTTTGAATATGTTTAAGATAAATTTTTATTTATTTTTTTATATTTATTTTATTTGATTTGAAAATCTAATTTCAAAAATTGTTTAATTTTTTCAAATATATATCAATATAATTTATGATTTTCATATAATTTATATGATTTTTTATAGTAATCTCTCTCTCTCTCTCTCTCTCTCTCTCTCTCTCTCTCTCTCTCTCTCTATATATATATATATATATATATATATATATATATATTTATATCTATTTCTTTGTTTTTAATTTTTTTTTTATTATTTTTTAAAATTATTTAATATTTCAAAATATAAATCAATAATGGGAAAATAACCATTCTCGTTGTCCCCTATAATAAATTTGGCTAATAACAAAATATTAATTTTTTAAATTAATAAACTTCTAAAAATATTTGAAATTTATATGTAAAATATAAATATTAAAAGAATATTAATATTTATATTGTGAAGTTATATATTCCATTTTTAATTTTTTTAATTTTTTTGTCTTTTACAGGAGCCAAATTAAATAGAAGGCACAACTCCAAATCTTAACAAAAGCCACAATTTAAACACAAGTACAAATCAACAACAATGCTGAGGGAGAAGGACTTTGCTTGGGCTTATTGTGACAAGATTCTTAGAGACCCTAAGCTCCTTTGTAAAATTTTCAAAGTGAAATGTAGTGGAGGCATTTATAGATTCAAGTACCACCTTGCACAAATACCCAACCATGATACAGGCCTCTGCAAAAATGTTGACGAAAATGTCAAACACCAAGCAACATTGGCCATTGATATGTTGAGTCACCATAATGGAAAGAAAGAAAAGAAAAAAAAAAGAAATAGGAACTCCTGGAGTTGATAATTTTTCTTCCACTACCCCATTGCCATCTCGCTCTATTGAATCCTCAATTCAGTTCCCAAGTTTCCCACACATACCTCCAAGTCCAAGTCAAACTCAAGGCCAAATGAATCCTCCTGCATTCAACATTGGAGGTGGAAACATAAACACCTTTTTTTACCCCTGCACAAAACCCGGTTCCCAACCTACCTTGGATACCACTGGTTGGAAAAAAAATATCCGTAGTCACGCAAACAAGGCCATTGCTAACTTTTGGTACTATTCTCACATACCTTTCCACTGTGCCATAAGTCCTTATTGGCAAGCTATGATTGATGCAGTTGCTGTTGCAGGTCCAGGGTTCAAAGCCCCTTCATCAGAGAGAATTAGGAAAATTTTTCTATTAGAAAGTGTTGAAGATGCCATGCTTGTACTATCTGAGTTTCATTCATCATGGGTAGAAATAGGGTGCAAGATCATGAGTGATGGATGGACAGATCAGAGGAATAGAACTTTAATAAATCTCCTTGTATCTTGTCCAGTAGGTACAATGTTTCTCAAATTAGTGGATACCTCAAACAAGGTTAAGACTGCACAACTTATTTGTGAAATGATGGAGGAATTCATTCAAGAAGTGGGAGAAGAACATGTTGTACAAATTGTCACCGACAATGCAACTAATTATATGGCTGCTAGTAGACTTTTTGAGATTAGGCACCCCACTATTTTTTGGACCTATTGTGTTGCCCATTTCATAGATTTAATGCTTGAGGACATTGGTATGCTTCATTAGATACATGCGGTTGTGGATAAGGAAAAATCCATAACCATATTCCTATACAACCACACTATTTTCCTAAACACCATGAGAAAATACACTGAACGTAAATAAATTGTTCGACCTGCAGTGACTAGATTTGCAACAAATTTCATATCTTTGCAATTTGTGGTTGAGCAAAAGATAAATCTGAAGAGGATGTTCTTGGGAGCTCAGTGGATGGCATCTAAACATTCCAAGACCCTTGAAGGCATTGAAGTTGTTGCACTTGTGTTTAATGACGGTTTCTGGAAAGATGTCGAAGAGATTATTGTTGTGATGGAGTCCCTTGTTAGAGTTCTTAGGTACTTCAAGTATTTTAACTTTTTCATGTTTTAAATTTAATTTCAAGATTCTTTTTATTTTCAATGTTTCATATTTATTTAAATTTGAAATATTGAACTTTCAAGATGGTTGATGGCGATAAATCTGCTATGGGTTACATTTATGAGGCGATGGATCTCGCAAAGGAGGCCATAAAAAGAAGATATGGGGATGAGGAAGCAAAATATATGCCTCTTTGGGACATTATTGATGCACGTTGGGATATGAAATTGCATTTCCCCTTACATGCTGCTAGGTACTTCTTAAACCCACAATATTTTTATGATAAGAGAAAATTTAACGAGGATGGGGAGGTTCGCAGAGGACTTATGACATGCATGGAAAGGTGCTTCCCTAATCGAGAATTTCAAAGTCATGTCATTTCCCAACTATAGGATTATACAGCACCAACTAAATTATTTTCCTATACCAGTGTTATACGAGAAAGGTCTAAGATGTTGTCAGGTACCCTTTAAGGCTAGAAGGCTTCATCAATTCATTAAATTTGTTTAAATTTTATTTTGTATGTTAGATGTTTTATTAAATTTGGTTGTCTTTTTAAGTTCTTAAAATTTAGTATTTAGTACGTCTACTCACGAACCCTTGCCACTTGGTAGGTCTTTGGTGGCAAAACTTTTATAGTGATACAATAGATTTGAAGAGATTCGCCATTCGAATCTTAAACCAAGCATGCAGTGCTTCAAGTTGTGAGTGCAACTGGAGCATGTTTGAGAAAATACATTCTAAGAAGCACAACCGATTGACACAAAAGCACTTAAATGACCTTGTATTTTTCCATTACAATCTACAACTTTGCAACAAGCAAATACTAGGTGAGAGCTTGAATTTAAAGGTTTCATAATCTGATTTGCAATTTAAAGTTTAAACTTTAAAGTTCAAAGTAAAACTTAAATTCACATTTCAATGTCTCATGATAATGATAGGTTTGGATCATTCACCAATAGACCTTGAAGAGATAGACTTACAAACTACAAATGCAGCAGATTGGGTCCAATTAGAGGAGGCTCCTCTTTTAAGCCTACATGATTTGAAGAACTTTGTGTAGAAAATATATGTAGGTTAACCCAATAATGCAATATAAATCAAAGCAGAATACCATAACCTACTTCTACTATCAATTTTCACAACCTTAAAGGTCGAGCTAAACAATATAACCAGAAGAAGAAGAATCAATGGCACAATACACATGAAAATACTTTGGGGAAAGCCTCAGCTAAAAACCCCACACTATTGTATTATCATACATGGTGGAAATACATTGGAATTATACAAAGCCTTAGCTCTCACAGCTAGCCAGCTCTCAGTAAAATCCTCATAGATGCTCACAGGAAATCTTGGCTTCTCTCCAGCCTTCCTTTCTGCCCTCCAAGCTCCTATTTCCTTGTGTTGTTCCTTGTGGATAATTAGCCTTTACCAAGTGGAAAACCTTCCTTCAAAACTCTGCAATCCTCAAGGAGAAATCCTTGACTGCATGCATGAGTTTTCTCCATGAGAAAACACATGCAACTGATAGTACATTGTCCGTTAACATTAATCTCAACTGGGTCTTTCTCATAATAGACATGCATGAGTTTCTGATGATGGAATCTTCATTTAACTGGAGTAGCACTAGTTGAGTGCATTAATGCATCAACTGACTGTTAACTCACTATTAGTTCCTCAAACAGTTTGGAACTAATTTAACTAGACTTAACTCAGTAAACTAAGTTAACTAATTACAACTCAAATATAACTCAATCTTATCTCCTTAATTTAAGGGATAACTCTTGCATGACTTTAGAAAGACTTCTAACTTGAATTTCTCCAACTAATTAATTTAAAATAAATTAATTAATTATTTCTAAGTAGTTGTTAAGACTAAATTCAATTTTAATTCACAATTTAGTTCAAGGACAAATTAAATTGGAATATTCTTGTTTCCATATTTCAACACTCCCTCTCAACATGAAAGGGATTATCTACCACCCCGATCATGTCTCTATGGAACTCGAATTTACACTTTGACAATGCCTTTGTCAAAATGTCAGCATCTTACTCCTCTGTCGAAATATACTACAGCAACATGATCCTCTACACTTGTGAAAAGCCACGGGCAACAAATCTTGCCTTATGCTTCTCCACACTACCATCAGTAGCTTGCTTTACTTTGTAAAGCCAACGGGAACTTAGAACGTTGACTTGTTCTATGGTCTCAGAACCACGTCCCAAACATTGTTACGAACTATGGAGTCATACTCCTCCACCATAGCATAAACCCAAATCGGTTGCTGCACTGCTTCCTCAAAGGAAGATGGCTCAGTCTCAACACATTCCCCAGCAAGGGCCATGTATCCAGTGTACCTCTCAGGTGACCTCCTCTGTCTGTGTTGAGAAGATGGTGCTCCCACATTCTCTCTCGCATCCTCCAACAATTTGTCAGCTTCTCTCGTGCGCTTCCGTCCATCTCTGGAAGACTCTTCTTGATTGGATGTGTCCACTCTTGGAACCTCTACATGCGGCTGCTCTGCATCAATGTGAGGCTCCTCCTCCTTAGGAACCAACAGTTCCTCCATAGCCTGTAGTTGGAGCTCCCTCTCAAGGGAAACTCGCATGGCCTTCTCCTCATCAAACTTGAGATCTATGCGAACCATTGTCCTTCAACTAGTAGGCAAGTACACCCGATAGTTGTGAGGTGTATCAGTGTACCCCACAAATATCCCCAACTCTACTGTCAACTCAAGCTTCTTCTATGCATCCTTTGTCACATGGAAATATACCAATGAGCCAAATATCCTGAAGTGACCCACATCTGGTCTCTTACCGGAGAAATCTTCCTCTGGTGTCTTCATCCCATGTATGCGATGCAGGCTTCTATTCTGCAAATAGACCGCTGTGTTGCATGCCTCAGCCCACAAGTGAAGTGGTAGGCCTTGGTCATGCAACATTGCCCGTACTGCCCCTACAATAGTTTTGTTCTTCCTCTCGGCCACCCCATTCTGCAGTGGGTTATGAGGTGTCATCATCTCTCATTTAATTCCTTCCATTGCACAGAAGTCCTTAAACTCTTGAGAGACATATTCTCCACCATTTTCATTTCTGAAGGCCTTAATATTCTTCTGTGACTCTTTCTCAACCAAAGCTTTGAACTCACAAAACTTTGTGAAAGTTTGGTCCTTCTTCTACATGAAATAAATCCAGCATTTATGAGAATAGTCATCAATGAAAATCACATAATACATTTGCTTCACTATGGATGCCGTTGAGAATGGTCCACACAAATTACTATGAACTCGCTCTAAGATAGCCTCTGCTCACCTGTCTCGATCATGAAAGGAAGACTTGGTGTACTTTCCCAAGGTAAAACCTTTTCATGTGTCAAATTGCTGAAGATATCTGTTTCATTATCTCAAAATCCCCATGATGCAAATGGCCCAATCCACTGTGCCAAAACTCACCAATGTCTTAGCTTTGCACCGGTTCTGCTTTCGTACTCAATGTTACACAATCATCTACCTCTAGTTTATAGAGATTATTCACCTCAATCCCTATGCTCTTGGTCTAACCCATGGCTATGTGTCTTAGGAACGCCTTTCCTTTACTGAAGACAACATCATAGCCTTTGCCCTCCAACATCGTGACTGATACCAAGTTCTTATTTAGTACAGGCACATACATCACATCTGTCAAGGTGCGAGGAGCTCCATGCTCCCTCTGAAAAGCAACCGTGCCCACTCTTGAAACACTATACCTTTCGTTGTCACCCATATCTATGTGCATCTTGAGGTCTTTCTCCTCCAAGGCACTGAATAAATTTTTATCACCGGTCATGTGGAATGAGGCTTCGCTGTCAAGATACCAGACACAACTCATCATTGATGACACCATGCATGCAATGAGGGTAAAGTCCATTTTAATTTGAGAAGCTAATGCCTCACCTTTCGATCCTCCTGAGGATCCCTTCTTGGACTTCTTCGATGGGAAATTAGTCGCATAATGTCCCATCTTGTGACAATTAAAGCATCTTACTTTAGACATGTCGCCCTTCTTCCCTCCATGAGAAGAATTTGATTTGAAATGGGAAGCCGTCCACTTCCCTTTCCTTGTCTTACTTGCTAAGAACATATTTTCTTCATCATCATTCTTGGATGAAGGACCATCTTGTGTGCTCCTCCTGATCTCCTCCTGCATAAGATCCGATCACAGTCAGTCCCAATCCGACAGTTTCTCCCTTCCTTTCACAAAGTCCTGGTAGCTATTCCAACTCTTTGGAAGGCCAACGAGAGTGAGGCTCACCATATCATCATCGACAGTAGTTATTCCCACACTGCCAAGCTCATATCTGCAGGTGGTGAGCTTGTTTAGATATGTGGAAATAGTATCGCCCTTCTCCATCTTGATTCTTCGAAGCTTATCCTTGAGCGCCAATTTCCTCTGGTTGCTACTGTTCTGGTAGAGTTCCTTCAATGTCTTCCACATTGAAAATGGTGTATGCTTCCCATGGAGACTCGAGACAATATGGTCTCGAACTCCCTCAAGGATGATCTGTCTCGCCTTCGCCGCACACTTCTTCCACTCAGCTAGCTCTTGTGCACTAGTTGATGCTGGCTTTCAGATTTCTTGATCAATGAATTCCTTCAAGCCATTGTCTTCTAATACAGCCTTCATTCTATCTTTCCATGCTATGTAATTCGAGCTACCTTCAAAGGCATACTCGAGTCTCAAGCCATAAAATGCCATTGGCCAACCTTGAAGTATGATATGAATTCGATTTTAACCTGCAACCCCAAACTTCAAACTTCAAATTCTCTTCTTAGTATATTGTTCACAGCTCTGATACCATGTAGAAAATCTGATGGTAGGTTAACCTGATAACGAAATATAAATCAAAGAAGAATACTATAACCTACTTATACTATCAATTTGCGGAAGCTTAAAGATCGAGCTGAACAATATAACCAGAAGAAGAAGAATCAATGGCACAATACACATGAAAATACTTTGGGGAAAGCCTTAGCTAAAAACCCCACACTATTGTATTATCATACATGGTGGAAATACATAGGAATTATACAAAGCCTTAGCTCTCACAGCTAGCCAGTTCTTAGTACAATCCTCACAGATGCTCATAGGAAATCTTGGCTTCTCTCCAACCTTCCTCTCTGCCCTCCAAGCTCCTATTTCCTTGCACTATTCCTTGTGGATGATTAGCCTTTACCAAGTGGAAAACCTTCCTTCAAAACTGCGCAATCCTCAAGGATAAATCCTTGACTGCATGCATGAGTTTTTTCCATGAGAAAACACATGCAATTGATAGCACACTGTCCTTGAACATTAATCTCAACTGGGTCTTTCTCAAAATAGACATGCATGAGTTTCTCATGAGGGAATATTCAGTTAACTAGAGTAGCACTAGTTGAGTGTATTAATGCTTCAACTAATTGTTAACTCACTATTAGTTCCTCAAATAGTTTGGAACTAATTTAACTGGACTTAACTCAATAAACTGAGTTAACTAATTATAACTCAAATATAACTCAATCTTATCTCCTTAATTTAAGGGATAACTCTTGCATGACTTTAGAAAGACTTTTAACTTGAATTTCTCCAACTAATTAATTTAAAATAAATTAATTAATTATTTCCAAGTAGCTGTTAAGACTAAATTCGATTTTAATTCATAATTTAGTTCAAGGACAAATTAAATTGGAATATTCTTGTTGCCATATTTCAACACTTTGAGAATCAAGCAAGCGAAGGAGTGGGAGGAATCGCTTATAGTTCTCACTCTTAAGAGTCTTAGACTCTTAGTTACTGATTTTTTTCTAATTAGTATGCAGTTGTTTGTAAACTTGTAGAAGGAGTTGCGTGTAGTTCTATGTAGTCACTAGTTAGGAGTCATGACTGAGTACTTTGGATCATGTTTGGACTCATAATATATATGAGATGCTTATTCATTCATGATATTTTAGACATCTATTGATATTATTAATTGTTTGGACATGTATTTATTGAATATTAATGAAAAATGTTTTTTTAATACAATATATGTGTGTATTTTTATTTATTGAATTCACTGATTTTTTCCCGATTTTTTGCCGATTTTTCCCCAATCTGATTAAAACTCTTAGCTATTTTGCCTCGTCGATTTATTGTCTATTTCGAGTCTCATAAAATTGGTTACAAGTTTCATTCTTCACTTATGAGTGCTAAGTTGTGCTAGAGAGTGTCAATGCATGCTGAGGAGAGTTAGGGAGTACTAAGACAACACGAGGGAACACTAGGTAAAAATGCATGGAAGTGAATGAATATGAGGATGTGTCAGGGAGTGTCAATCAGTGCTAGTTGTCATGCCGAGGAGGGAGTGACAAGATATGTTAAGAATGGGTAAGGCATGCTAGGCAATATCAGGGAATGTCAAGAAGTGCTAGAGTGTGCTAAGTGCCAAGGCATGTGAGGTGCTAAGACATGCTAGGATGTGCAGGGTGCCAGAGTATGCCAATATAAGTCAAGGAGTTTCAAGGCAAAAAAAGGAATAACCAAGCTAAAATGAAAGGAAATGAACACATAAGAGGGTTAATAAGTCGAGACTTTATCTTTTTCAAAAGGGGCATGCTAGGCACACTAATAATATGTTCCAATACTTGCCAAGTGCCAATGTGTTCCAAGTCCTAATGTTTGTCAATGTAATATTATACCAAGGAGTTCCAGGGCATGGTAGGGACTAAAAGGAATGCCAACAATATGGCATGCAACATGTGCTTGGGCGTCCTACTCATGGTAAGATTTTCTATGTACAAAGATGTTCCAAGACATGCAAGGTGCCAAGGAGTGTTAGTGTACTATTGCAAAGCATGTTAAGGAGTGCCATGAGTGTTGAGGAGTGCTCGGTACTTCTCATTAATAGAATTGATAGAGCTTGATTATGTATTAAATAATATAGTTCCTACACACACTATTGGAACTTTATTTAAAGGAAATTTGCTAGATAATAAACCTAATAGAGATGAATCATGTGTTGACTCATAGGAAGAATATATTCTTATGACTTGAGGGAAATGATACACACTAATTACTTCTTTACAAATTGATTGACTATTATAACCACTATGACCTTGGACACATAATGAAAATGACTCCACAACAATGGTCTTAAATCATTATATTTTGACACAAAATATAGTAACACGTACATAGTGTCATCAAAAAACCATTGGAATGATCAATGATGACGAACATTTTTTGACCATCACCAAAAGTAACCAAAAAGAGCATTGGTGAGGGTAAATAAAATATCGTCACTAGAAGTGTCACCAAAGAGAGAATTAGTGATGGGCCTTTAACAACCCTCACCAAAAGTGTCACCAAAGAGAGAATTAGTGATGGGCCATTAATGACCCTCACCAAAAGTGTCATTGAAAATGGCTTTGGTGACAAACCTTAAAGGACCATCACTATATACACTTACAACAACAATTTTTTAAATTCTCTCACCATATGCGACATTGGTGATGGACCTTAAAGGTTCGTCACAGGCATGAAGTGTCATCAAAAACTCATTGGAATGATCACTGATGACGAACATTTATTGACCGTCACCAAAAGTAACCAAAAATATCATTGGTGACGGTCAATAAAATATCGTCACTAGAAGCGTCACCAAAGAGAGAATTAGTGATGGGAATTTAACGACCCTCACGAAAAGTGTCACAAAAGAGAGAATTAGTGATGGGCCTTTAACGACCCTCACCAAAAGTGTCATTGAAAATGGCTTTAGTGACAAACCTTAAAGGACCATCACTATATACACTTACAACAATGATTTTTTAAAGACCATCACCATATGCGACATTGGTGATGGACCATAAAGATCTGTCACAGGCATGAAGCATCATCAAAAACTCATTGGAATGATCAATGATGACGAACATTTATTGAACGTCACCAAAAATAACAAAAAAGGTCATTGGTGGCAGTCAATAAAAGATTGTCACTAGAAGGGTCACCAAAGAGAGAATCAGTGATGGGCCTTTAATGACCCTCACCAAAAGTGTCACCAAAGAGAGAATTAGTGATGGGCCTTTAACGACCCTCACCAAAAGTGTCATTGAAAATGGCTTTGGTGACAAACCTTAAAGGACCATCACTATATACACTTACAAAAACACTTTTTTAAAGACCCTCACCATATGTGACAATGGTGACGGACCTTAAAGGTCCGTCACAGGCATGACCCTCACCAATGACCTTTTTTCTTGTAGTGATTAAAATGTTACAACGAACAATCACATCATTAGACACTAATGTACCGTGGAAACCCCGTAGGGTGAAAACGAGTAAACGTTTAATTTTATTATTAAAAATTCACGGGGGTGTTCACCTATCACTAAATGGTTATAAGGGATATCATCCCTCGAACATTATCATAAAATATTACATACAAAAATCATCTTAAATGCAACATAACTAGCTATAAGTTATTAAAATAATCATGATATCATTTACCCATGAATCATAAATCTCTATGTCTTGGTGGTCTCACTGTTTCCATCCATGGATCCTCATGGAGTTGGAATTCAACAATATGTATGGACTAACAAATCTTTATCTACCACAACGTTAAACATGAACTATCATTTTCAAAATTCACCATCCTTTCGTGCCATTGTTGTTGTCACTACACTTGATATCATGATCAGATAAAACATAAAATATTAATTATCCAATAATAAATATTTATTAGTTACACTTCAACATTTATTTGTGTGCATACATAAAACATAAACATAATTTGAGGAAAATGTCTTATTTAACATCATTTCACATGCATTAGCAACTTCCAAATTACTATTAAGCGTCATATTTCCAACAAAATCCTAACGTAATATTGCATGCACTTTCATATTCTTTCCAAAGGAAAGCTAACATACTAGATATTGTTCTTGTGCATGCAAATGACTAACAACTTTTCAAGAGAACTAGCCTAAGAAGAAATTTTATTAATTCCTACTATTATGTTTTATTTTCCAAGGGGATTAACGCAACAGATTCTATAAGTATGCATGGGAATGCATATTCTTTCCCACATGAGAGATATTCACAATGGCTATTATGTATGAAAATGAAGGCTCTATTCCAAACAAAGTTAACATAATAATTATAATTTCTTACATGCAACTACTTGTCCTCTCCAATAAAAAATAACATGATAGCTTGTTCTTCTATAACGTGAAACATATATTTCCTTCGAGAGGAAACTAACTAAATATTTCATGGAAAAATAAACAAATTTCTTTTCCAAGGGATCAAAGGCATCACATTTATTCTTTCATGCACTCAAAGAGACATTTTCCTCTTACCAAAAGATCTAGCTCAATAACTATACATAACCTTCTCCCAAAAGAAATCTAATACCATAACTAATCCATTTAGGTGTGCAAATGCATATTATTTTTCCCAAAAGAAGGCTAACACAATCAATATTATGTGATTGCACCTTCCCTTTCTCCTGAAATATAATACCAAAACTATATTTTTCTATGCATGAAAGTGTATATGTTTCTCTAAAGAATCTTCCAAAGGAATCTTAAGACAATAAAACATGTGATTATCAATTTTACTCTCCAAGAATCTAATTTAATAATTCATACAAGGACATGTTTTTCTCTTCTCTTATTTTTCAAGAGTTCTAACACAACAAATACTTCCTTGCATGCAAATATATATATTTATTTTCCAAGGAATCTAACACACTAATTATTCTTTTTCGAAAAGTTAGCTACCTCACCAACTATTATGCATGCAATACAAAATATTTTCCTATCAAGAAATAAGCGTGAATAACAAATATTTCTCAAATAAAACAACTAATTATATTTTATGCAAAGGATTTCTCTGAACTATTTCTCAAGAAAAATACTTAACTCTTTCTACACGAGTGAAGCTTCCCATGCATGTAAATTCACTTATTCATTTGTAGTAGATCAAATATACTAGCTATTATTCATATGCACATAAGCACATATTCTCTTTAAGAGTCCAATATTTCTCTTTATAATTTTAATTCATATGCATCATGACAACATCCTTGGTAATAATTTAAATGAAATAGATTCATCACTTTTCAAGAATTATCAACATAATTGTTCTATTTTTGTGCATGCGAATAACTTATTTCTTTTCAAGAAATATCAAACTTAATAGTTATTTTTTTGTGCATGAAATTAATTTATTTCTTTTCAAGAGCGTTAACCCTATAGTTATCAAATGAGGCTCACAAATCGAATGACAACACTATGTTTTACTCTATTTTTCCTGTTTTAGTCATCAAATTTTGGAGGGATTTGTGAACATCTAGAACCAAATTTTTGAAAAACAAGAGGTTTTTGTTGGGGACGTGTTCATTAAAAAAAACTCTATGTTTTTACATAGGTAGCATGACTTAGAATATTATAATGAATCTTTGCACCCCATTTATCCATGTTTAAATATTAAATAAATTCCTATTTTAGTCATCAACTTTGGGCTTGGAAAGAGACTTTTGGCAAGAACACAACCATTTACAAAAACTTCTTTTAGTTTTTACACATCTATCATTGTTTGGGAGATAGAAGACATATTTGTACCCTATTTTCTAATAACTCATTCAATTCAAAAAATTATTTAGCCATGATAATCTTTTAAGAATTCAATGAACAAAACATTTATTCCTCTATGCATGAATGTCCATGGAGATTTTCTCTAGAAAATAATCTAGATTCTTTATCATATGAAAATTTTCAAGAAAATATATTAGATTCTTCTTTCTTGACGCACCATATGCAAACATAATAATTTTCAAAAAACATAGTTACTTATATTTTAATGCATGCTTAGAATCCCTGAAACTAGACTCCTTATGTGGTATTTTTGTCAAATAGATAATGTGAGCCACACTCCTATAGCCAACAATGTCCAAGTAAGAGATGAAGCAATTGTGGGTTGAGTTCTTGTCAAATAGATAATGTGACCCACACTCCTATAGCCAACAATGGCCAAGTAAGAGATGAAGCAATTGTGGGTTGGGTTCCCCACCCAACCTAATTCCTTTCAAGCAATTTTGTACATATACTTATTCAAAACCACTCCTTCCTCTCTTCGCTTGAATCTACATGGATTTTGTCATTAATTGTCATATTTTTCATAGACTTACAATAAGTAGAATTAAGAAAATTCAATAGTTTTTCTTAATCCTTAAATCACTCCATAAATCACCCATAAGTCACTCCATAAATTATATTTTTCTAAATTCTAAAATCACTCAATAAATCATCCATAAATATATGATGCTTTTTCAAGGTAGATTTGTTTTTTAGTTATAGAAAAAATATAATTTATTCATAGATTTTCTAAAACTATGACTCATTAGCTCTAAAACTAAAAAATATACCTACTTAAAAATAAGATTTATTTACAAAAATAATATAAATTATTCTCAATATAAGAATTAATTCTTGTAATTAAAAATTAGAAAAATATTCTTATTGTAATACTCATATAAGAAATAATAATATTTAATCATTCAACAACACTCATTTTACTAGATTTTTTTACTTATTCCACCTACATACAAATGTTTTCTTTATAAGGTTTCCATCGATGATGTTTGATTACCTAACTTAAGTTTTATGTTTGCCGGTTTCATTTATTATATATTTCAATTATATATATCAGTTATGATATATGTTAATTATATATTAAGGGTAGAATCATATATATTTTTAATATCCAACTTATTAGGGTTATGGTTCATTGACCATTCTCGATATAAAATTTATTATGTTTTATTGTTATGTAAAAAGAGAATAAGGCATGTTTTTGAGTATTATTAATATTATATTTGTAGGTTACGTGATAAAATACGTAACTTACAATTCAATTGATGGTGTGCAATGAAGGGCCACCATTGGAGGTGTGTGTGCCAAATGGTAGATGAACCCCATTAATAATAGTAGCCCATGCTCTATGTTTGTTCCTTTTTTTCGTGCATGGATTTTAATGTGTCCTATGAGGCTATTGAGTGTGGAGTGTTTTATGTTCTATCTAATACTTTTTTATTAAATTGAAACTACTATTGTTCAATTTCCACAAAACAATTCAATATAAATTGAAAGTACTATTGTTCAATTTCCATTCCACAGAACAATTCAATAGAAAAAGAAATGTTTGTTCCTTTTTCTAGTGCATGGATTTTAATGTCTTATGAGGCTATTGAGTGTAGAGTGTTTTATGTTTTATTTAATACTCTTTTATTAAATTGAAACTACTATTGTTCAATTTCCACAAAGCAATCCAATAGAAAAGGAAATGAACCCTTATGTGAAAAGAAATTCAACAAATTGTCACATGTTTCAAGTTTCATTTGATAAATAAGGTTTGTTGCATAGGCTTATGGTTTCTTGTGAAGGTTCAATTTGATTTGATAAATAAGGTTTGTTGTGTAGGTTTATGGTTTTTTGGGAAGGTTTAATTTGATATGTAGGTTCGTCTAAGTTTATGGTTCATTGGTTATTTTAAAAATTGCAGTTCCAAGGTTTAATACACTGATGTGGTAAGTAGGTCTGATTAGCTTCCATTTGATACAAAGGTTCACCACTTGCAACAGATTCACCCTAAAGGCTTTTATTAAATTATTTTAACATTAATAGAAAGTATGATGTAAAAATATATCAATCTCAAAATTGAATTTTTAATTCAAAGCTATATTTTGAACTAACTAAACTGGGAAGAGAAAGTTTGGAAAATAGTCCGATATGAGTGTTGTGACTATTTGATTTGGATGGATGTAGGCTATACCTAGATTTTTGTAGTTTCAAATATTGATGCCTAAAATCAATTTATTTTCTCAAATTTTCTTTCTGGGCATTGTTGTTGTAGTGGCTTCTATGGAACAAAAATCCATAGCATGCCTCAAACCTGAAATGACTTTTCTTTCTTTCAAAACACAAGAAAAATTGCAAGGGAGCTAGTTACATTTTATGGAATTTATGTTATAATTAAATATGGAGTTGTTTTCATCGCCATATATTTGTTATCTTCTACGTGGATATTTATGTTTGAAAGTAAATGAATTTTAAATAAATAAATATTAAATGTTGGAGATTAAATGAAAGAATAATTTTGATTTTAAAATTAAATTATTATAATATTTATGATTCTGATTTTTAATTCATTTTTATTTATTGTTAAACCTTAGTTATGATTAAACATTTTGGTATTATGATATGCATAAATTATTGTCCCCTTTTTATATCCATGTAATAAATACGAATCCTCTTTAAAGATATTTCGATGCCATATAATTGATTGCTTGAATTTCTCTATGCCTCTTTAAAGATATTTTAGTCCCGGTCTAACTAGCTTCTTAATTTCCATAAAGTGAAGTTATTAAACTTGTCTTGTGACTTTAAAATTGGCGACAGGATTAATAGGGCAGGTTGGATAAGCAATTACTTAATTTTTAAATGTTTGATAGTTGTCTTTTTCATTTTGATATATATTTTGGTAATTTTTGTTTAAATTTAACTAAAACTTATTACAATAATAAATTTGAATGGCTTTTTAGATAATTATATAATTAATCAAAAAATGTTGTTTAAATAATTTATAATCTAATTTAATTGTTTTATATTATTCTTTTTATATTATATATTTTAATAAATTTTATTTCAAATTTAATTAAAATTATTAAAATAACAAATTTAAATCAATAAAAATATATAACTTTAATTGCCATTCAATATTTTGTTATATGAATGTATAGGCGAACCACCATAGTAGAAAAGCTATTTATGATTATGTATTATTTTTTATTCCATACCATCTCTTTCATCTAACCGAACCTTGATTTTTATTTTACACTATTATTTAATATTGATATTATTTACAATACAAGACTGAGATTACCGATTAGGTTTTTAAGTTGATCCGCTATTATTGAGTCAAACTTATCAAATAATTTTGAATTTTAGAATATATATATATATATATATATATTTTTTTTATTTTTTAAAAATAATTTTAAAAATATTTATCTGTGATCTAATTGGCGGTTTGTTTGTTGGTCTTATTGCCAAATGTCTCGTTTGGCAAACCATATGCAGGAGTACAACCAGCCAAAGTTGAACACGATGCAACTGTTCAGCCATAAGATCAATAATTTTTTAAGTTACTAGAAATTCATTGCCATATTTGTAAGGTGCCTGTGAGGTGCCTGTGGCTTTAGTGGCTATAAACGTGCATCTTGATTTAATTTAAAAAATAGCTACAAGACTTCCCTTACTCACTCATTAAGTCTATCCTCTTCCTAATAGTTTAACTGCAAATGTTCTGCTTGCGTTTCATTTTCCAAATTTATCCGGTCGAAGTCTTTTACCAAACACAATCATATTTTACCAACCAAAAGCTTCTGTTATCCACTATATGTGAGGTTAACTATGGGTGGTCAGGAAATCAACCCAACACAATCATATTTTACCAACCAAAAGCTTCTTTTATCCACTCTAAGAAGAATAAAGTTAAAAGTTAATGGTTCAACTTATTTTGATAGCAGATTTTGAAATTGAATAGATAAGTAAACAATAAAGTTCAGAGATTAATTTTGTATCTGTATTTTATAATCAGAATTTATAGGGATATAATTATCTTATTATTATAAATTTTAAATACACAGATACAAATAATATTTTAGTAAAATTAGTTAATTGTTTACTTTGCTCCATATATTAAATCTAATAGTTAGTTTTCTTCACATGCATTAAATTTAATACTAAATTAGAATTATATTAAGCTCAACTTTGCTTTAGCAACCATGAATATCTATTTTTCTGCACTTTCTAAATGGCTGAAAATTGTACTAAATTTCTGATCATTCAACTTAAAAAACAATTTTATTTTCTCAAAACACATCCTAATACATGATCCACCTACAACATATATGTTGAACAACCTTTTCAATGTTATTTCTTTTAACATAATTAAAATAAAAACGGTGTAAATGTAATTGAGTTTTTAATCTAACAAATTGACAATAATAGAAACTATACATGGTAATTGAGCATAATTGCACTTTTAAATTCTAAGTGTTGTCCATGCTATTTCTTTTAACATAATGTTAAAATAAAAATAGAAGAATATAAAAGTAAAGATGGGATGCATTAAATACTATGAAAATTAAAGACTTGGTATATTAAGTTGTTTAGGAAATGTGTAATTTGATTGGGAAAAAATCACATTAAAGTCAAATCTAGAACATATCAACATCAAATTAGAACATATCCCATGAAATGTAGATGAAGAGAATAATGAAATGGACTCTATTTGAAAACAATACATGTGATAAATGAGCATCAGAAGTATGTTACCTGAGTTTTTTCTAAATAATACAACATTTATTCCCAACACCTTGTATGCACTTCACACTTCTATATTCCATAACTAGATTAAACAAAGACAAAATTTGTGAAATCTAACCATAAAAAATATTGACATGTACTTATGTCCTCTAGGTAAATACTCACTCGGTAGAGAGATGATCTCTCTAGCCCAATGAGCGGGACTAGCAACCAAGGACACTTTCCTAAATTACAACTGAAATGAGAGAAGAAGAAGGACACCCACCTTGCTCTGATGCTATAACACACTCCTTTGTTGAAGATCTTGATTTCTTGCTCCATGGACTCAGTCCTTACTACACATAGCTTTTGAATACCTGCACAAGAGACCAAAGACACAAAAACACATAAAAGTGCAACAAGCATAATCTAGTGTAATCCACTTAACGGATTAAGGAGCATTAAGATAAATGATGCATTTTCAAAAGAATTTATGGAATGTGAATGAGTAGTTATATATATATTATTGAATAAAAGAGGAAGCATACAACCTAGGCCTTGATGTTAGTAAGTCCTCCTTGAGTGAATATCCAAGTCCAAGCTCAAGCTCTCCAAGCACTCATTCTCCAAGCGAAAATGAATAGCATGTAAGCACTATTTGAGCATAAGGCTACAAATAATGAGAGACTAACCATTTGGGAATTAGAGGGGATGAATATATAGAAAGGGAGAGGGAGTTAAGATCTCACCAAAGATAGGGAAAGGCTCTCATCTCAAAGAGGAAGCTCATAAGGATAAAATCAAATGGAAATATTGGGAAAAATCGACCACATCCACAACAAACAACCTCTAGCTCGTCATTCTCGAGGCCTCTAGATCACGAAGCTTCTTGTCCTCTTTGGGAAAACTTGCCTTTTAGGTATCACCATGAGTATCCACGTAAAAATTACGCTGTGACTGTGAGGCTAGTATGGTGCAATGAGCCATCAGCACGGGTAGGGAGTGTTGCACTCACACCGATCATGAAATTAGGGTTTTCGAGCTCACTTCTTTAGGGAATGCTCAAGGAATTTTTTCATCGGTTCTTGAGGGAGGATCTAGACTACATATCATGATGGGTACACTACATAATCACCAAGTTTTGGGTACTTCGGGGTACAACACAAGGAAATGCGAGAGACGTGACAAAACATTGTATAACAGATGCCCCCTAAAGCATGAAGGCATAATAGGGAGTGATGGCTAAGTTGCTTTATGATATTTTGCAAGGACGATAACAAACATTGTCACGAGACTTACAACTCAATGATGCATATACATATACATATACATATATGATATCTCTGTCAAATATATCAAAACATGAATCCATAGTATGGATTTATCCATCTGGATAGAAAGTACCATGTGAAAATATCTACGATATGGGCGCATCCATCTGAATGAAAATGATCACATGTAAGTATAAGATCCATGGTATGGACGCAACCACCCAATGTAGAAGGATCATCATCATCATCGTATATATAAGGTCCCATTGTATGGTTGCAACCATCCGTATAGAGGAAACATGTATAAAATCATGAATAACAGACAACTCCACACAACCTCAGTTATATGAGACAAAACTCAGGGTCTTGTGCTCCATCCCAACCCGATCAAAGTATGAGTTCTAACATGTGAATGAATGTGTCGAAGTCGAAAATGCTAGAAAACCACCTCATTACTGGCCAATGATGTGAACCGCTAATAGGCATGAGAGAAACAAACAATAATGATAATGGATCTTAGGGTACAACAATACAATCTGTGAATGTGAAAATGAAGCTGAAGTCGAACACTCATGAAATCATTTGATCAAAATAAAATAATGAAAAATTGTTGTTGAAAGCGAAGGACTTACTATTAAGGCATGCAAGACCTAAGGTACTAAAAGGGGGTATCTAAGTCATCTCCCTAGACAATGAGTTGAAATCGACAGAAAGTGACTCATTGAAGGAGGGCCATAATGATTCCATCATCATCGACACGAAACAAGGAACAAAGTGGAACAAATGAGTGTGATCCAAGACTGTGGAAAAAATTTAGACAATGTATAGGTAGTAAACTGTAGATAGGACTTCTCTTAAACATATTATTATGACCGACTGTAGACTTGTCAGCAAGATGTGCAGGAGGATAATGGAAAGAAGCAACTGGTGTACCATGGTTCCTTACTACTGTACTCAAAAATTATATTCGGATTCGGTACTCAAATAGTGCAATGGATAAGAAGTCATGCACTTCTCGATGGTGAGATGTCACCAGCCTTGCAACGAACGCATTTGATCCCAAGATCTTCGTTCTCTTTTTCTATCGTTTCGGCATACACCAAGTTTGGAAATTGGTTACAAGTTGTTGGACCAATTTGGGGCAGTCGTTCGAACCTATTTGGTGGCCAAGGTGCAGGAGATATGGACAAGCAGCTGAGACCTGATATAATTTCTTCAATTTCTGGTTGAATTCCTCTTTTTGCTTCAATAGGTGTATTAGTCATCTATTGAAAGCTTTGTGAGTTTTCCTCAAATACACTCCAACATTCATTATTGGCACAAATCAGGCAATAGGCCTGTTTCCCTTTCTCGGCCTATAATTCCATAGGAATTATAGAAATAAACTATCGTTCTTGTAAACAGAGGGAAATGCATTTTAAAACGCAAAATACATAATTGCAGGCCTTTGTTCCCAAAGGAACGAGAATACACAATCGGCACCTTAATACCACTATAGTGTTAATTCGAAAGAATTACACTATCGACGCTTTAATTTAAAGAAATATATTTAACACAATTAGTAATATCGGCGGTTTATAATCGCTGTCGGCAATTCCACATGGAACAGAGAAATAACATAACACTCCGATAACCCTAATGCGATAGTACATGGACTATCAGAAATCGCTATCGGTGATTCCAACACTCCAATGCTAGGCTCCTTCCATTCCGATCTGGTGTTGCGATAACAATTGCAGACCAAATAGCCTTTCCACTATCCTTTATAATGTTTCAGGTCTGGGCTGTCAGGGTTTTGGACTTTGGCGGTTCCAAAGGTCCCTTCCAATCCACTTGTGGTTCTTGTGATGCGATAATGGTTCAGACCCGATATGGGTATGAACCAAAGTCAATAATATTTCAAGTCCAGAACTATGTCCAGACTAAGTAATTTCACGATTTCTCTGTGTAAAATAGAGTTTCCGCCGCGGAGCTCTGCAAAGCAATTAAAGAACCACAGCTCACCGATATGAATGGAAAACACAATCTAGAGGCTTCAGCCAAAATATTAATTGGAAATAAGGTTAATTCATTGATATTCAGACTCAGAAGAAAGCCATCAAACTGATTCACGCATACAATTACGACTCAACAGAGAACCATAAATCAGATGCACAGTGAGAGGTTTTTGCAGATGATAATGCTTCTGGGCACGACTTACTCATAGCATCCTGTTATTTCCTTTTTATAAATAATAGATAAGCCCTCTCAGTCCTTATCTTTTACAAAAGCATGCCTTTTACATAGATTGATTTAAATCAATCATGCATAAAAAATTATTATCGCTTATCCATAAGCGATTATTACAGAATGCTTTTATTCTTAATTCTATCCCTATCTTAACTAGAAAAGCATGGAAACTGCTGGCTAAAGGACCCCACTCCTTTTCCTGTAGATTTATTTGGATGTTTGGAATAAGTTTGAAAATTTTCCCTCCAGGTCACATGCTCCTACATCAAACTAATGAGGACAAAATTCTTCATGGGCTCCTGTCCATGAGTTCATGTACAGAACTGCCCAGTTTCTGTAAAATGTCTTGTTTAATCCAAGTAGCTTCAACGGTTGGCTGATCCTTCCATTTTACCAAATACTGGAAGTACTCTTGTCCCCCTGTTCTCTTAACCACCTTCTTGTCCATAATTCTTTCTGGCTGCAAATTCTTTTTTGTGGTTAATTGTTTAACCTAGTCAATCTCTTGGTTCTCTTGATCTTGTGTTGTATCATCTGTAGTTTCACCTTCATACTTGTACAGTCTGCAACATTAAAAATTTGTGATATTCCAACATCAAGGGGTAACTCAATCTCATGGGAATTTACAGAAAATTTACTTTACACTCTACATGGTCAAATTTTTTTGAACTTCAACTTGTTATACTCCCTCTTTGGAATCCTTTCCTTTCTGAGGTGTGCTAAAACCAGATCTCCAACTTCAAAGTTCACCTCTCTTCTTCTCATGTATACTCTAGTTTTGTACTTGATGTTGCTATCCTGCAGCTGCTATTCCACTTGTTCATGTATTGCTTGTATTTCTGAAGCAAAATCTTCACCCTCTGCACTTCTCATCTCATATTTTTGCAAGTTTCTTAACCCAGATACTCCTCTTGGATACATTCCATAAACAATATGGAATGGACTCTATCTTGTACTCCTGTTAGGTGAGTCATTATATGCATATTCAGCTTGTGCCAACACTTGATCCCACTGCTTTGGATGTTCTGTAGTAAGGCTCCTTAAAATATTGCCCAAACTCTTGCTCACAACTTCAGTCTATCCATCAGTTTGTGGATGATAGGCAGAACTGAAACTTAATTTAGTTCCCAATTTCTTCCATAGTGACCTCCAGATTTTTCCAAAAAATTTGGAATCCCTGTCCGAGACAATACTTTTAGGCAACCCATGCAATCTTACAACCTCCTTAAAAAACAAATTAGCAATGTGAGAAGCATCACTAGTCTTATAACATGGAATAAAGTGTGCCATTTTTGAAAATCTGTTCACTACAACAAAAATTGAATCATTACCTCTTTGAGTCTTTGATAAGCCCAAAAAAAAATCCATACTTACCATATCCCAAGGCCTATTTGGAATTGGTAATGGAATATACAAACCTATGTTTTGGCTCCTTCCTTTTGCATATTGACAGATTTTGCAAGTTCTCACATACTTCTTCACTTCAGATTTCATTTTTGGCTAGAAATAAAATCTGTTCAACTGTTCAAAAGTCTTCTCTATGCCAAAATGTCCTGCAAGTCCTCCACTATGTTTTTTTTTTATCAAATTCTCCCTCATTGAGTATTTTGGTATGCACAACTGATTTTCTTAAACGATGAACCACACTGGTTGGTTCGAAACGCGTCGACAAAAGATTGGTTATGTGATTTTGCCGAAGATTATCTAAAATTCTCCCTCATTGAGTATTTTGGTATGCACAACTGATTTTCTTAAACGACACTCCATCTTGTAAGAAGTAATCCAACCATATACTCCTATCCATCAAAATAGTATTTTTACAAGCTTCAAATGCCTCTTTAAAATATGGATCTGTTTCATACAATTCTTTAAGAAAATCAAAACCCAACACTTGGATTTGAATCTCTTGAAATAATACATTCCTCCTACTTAAGGCATCTGCAACTTTGCTTGATTGGCCATTTATATGCTGCAAAACAAAATGGAAACCTTGAAGATACTCGACCAATTTAACATTTTTCTGGCTAAGCTTTGGTTGCTATATAATATACTGTAGTGCATGGTTATCTGAATAAAGTATGAACTCCTTTGACATTAGATGATGCCTCCATTTCTTCAATGACTGCACAACTACATAGAACTCCTTATCATAAGAAGAATACTTCTTTTTGGAATCATTTAGCTTTTCACTAAACTAGGCTATAGGTTTATCTTCCTGGCTTAAAACACCTCCAATTTCTTCTCCGCTGGCATCACACTTCACTTGGAAAGGCTTAATAAAATCAGGTAAAACCAAAATAGCATTTTCAGTGATTTTCTTCTTTAACAACTGAAAATTCTTTTCTGCTTCAGCAATCCATTTAAATGGTTGTTTATCCTTCTTTATGGTCTCAATAATAGGTGTGTTGATCTTACTAAAATTCTTAATGGATTTTCTATAAAAGATAGCAAGACCATGAAAACTTCTTACCTCAAAAACACTCTTGGGTGAAGGCCATTCCATGATTTCCTTGATCTTCTCTGGATCCATCTTCAACGCTTCAGCAGAAATAACAAAACCCAAGTACACTAGCTCTTCTTTCATGAATAAACACTTCTTCAAATTCAACAATAATTTCTCCTGCTATAGCCTTTGTAAGACATAATTCAGATGTCTCATGTGCTCCTCCTTAGACCTGTTGTTGATCTGATAATGAGATCTAAGACAATTAATAAGGTATTATAGACCTATGTGCATGGATTAGTCTACGTCATTATATGCAATCGATCGATAAGATTGTGAAATGCACAGAAAATGAAGTAGTAACAAAACATAATAGATAACACATGACACAACAAATTTAATAAGGAGTTCACCCAATACTCCTGGGCTACATCTCATGGTCCAACCTTCAGTGGTGGCCTCTCTATTATGTCTTCAAGCAGAGTTTTGTTTACAACAGTGAGCTCAATTTGAGCCTCACACCAAAGAAAATACATAATAAGAGTTTATTTGAACCTCTCAAGTTCTCTATGAGTACATAGACTCCCCTAATTCTCTCTGTCCTAAACTTTGTCTCGCACTTGTGTGCAACACTCCCTTTATGTTTTCTCTCTGTCTGTGGCTTTTAAAGCCAATCGTGCTGCCTGTTCGTTTCACATCTTCGGCTCTTAGTCTCCCCGGCCCCTTGAATGCTTTCAATCCCTCTACAACATTATACAATCAAAACCTAATGCATGGAGAGGAGGTGGCTACGCATTTCACAACACTAGAGTGCTTCGGGCCTTTGAAATGCTTGTAACCGTCGCGCTCTGTCTTTTCAGTGAAAATACATTTTAACAGAGAAAGTCTGCCAAAACTCAATATACCGGACTTCAAAGTCCTTTAAATATGATTCATTCCCCTATCAGGTTCGCCCACAGGTCGCTATCACATATCGGAAGGAACCATTCCTTTGTATTTTGGGAATACATGAAAATCGTGAAAATACAATAAAAAGGGCTCTGTTATGGACTTGAAATTGTATCAAATTTCCTTTATAATGCTATCGCTCTAGCTTTTGCACGGTGTATTGATATCGGCTCCTCTACATAGTTCCAATGCGATGTGGCAATGAGACATATTGCAATCGTTCATTGCAATAACCCTTGTTCCATTGTATGTGCTCCGCTTCATCCTTCGATAGCGATCTGATGATGTAATATGGGCTGTCGATCTGCGCACTTGGTTGACGGTCCATATTAACTCCACCAATTCACTGTCACCATATATGTGTGCTGAGCATCGATATCCATGTTCTGCGAGTCCCGATTGCGATTGCCGATCAAATCTCATCCGTTGATTGGCCAGGTCTGACAGCACTTGTGCATCTATTGTTCCATGCCTCCATACTCTATTTTATTCACGAGTTCAAAGGTTTTGGGCCTCCCGATAGTGTTTTTCTTCATTCTGAAGGGTTTCTCCGCCATGATAAAAGCATCCATTTTGCGATATTTTCGATCCTTTAACAGATCTTGGGCCTTGGGCATGATTTTTAAAAGTTTCATGAAGACTTAGAGGGCATTCTTGGATCCATTTGGATCACGCCTTCCCACTGAAAAAGTCTTTTGGACCACCAAAAGTTGATTTTCAAGCATCTACTAAGTGAGGATATATTTGCCTCACTTGTCCAATCTCTATCCACTTTGCATTGTTGGGTTTTGAACATTTGAGTCCAATCCTTAGGTACTCAACATCTCCTCTGCGTGTTGTCCTCACCTTCGTGTCTAGAACTGTATTTTCCTGCACCTCATTGAAGTATTCAAGCAATAGATCATCAATGGAAGGCAATTGACTTTTCTCTTCAGGATCTTCAATTAATGAAGGTTCAAACAGTCTTAAATTTTCTACATTTACTACTGAATAGATGTGAATGTATGCCAGTAGATTAAGGCAGAAAGCATTCTCACCAATTTTCTCAAGTACCTTAAAAGGCCCATACCTTATTGGCTTCAACTTCTTCCCTTCCCCTTGGATTATGTCCCTACTGATATACAACCAGACTTGGTCACCAACTTGGAAGCTATGCTCCACCCGGTGTTTGTCATGCCTTACCTTGTATTTGGCTTGGTTCTTTTCGAGTTGTTCTTGCACTGCCTGGTGAATTTCTTGGATCTGTTCAATGAATCTGGTTGCTTTGTCCACATCACTGTGTCTAGCAACTGTTATGTCTTTTTCAAAGACTCCAAGGGAGACCTTGGTATGAAACCAGAACAGATCTCAAAAGGAGATCTCTATGTAGAATAATGTTTAGCATGGTTGTAAGCATGTTTCACATAACATAAGTGTTCATCCCAAAGCTTGGGATGTTTACTGCAATAACCCCTTAGCAACTGGATCACTGTCCTGTTGACTACATCTGTTTGGCCATCTATTTGTGGATGGAAGGTTGTGCTTTTCTTTAGCTTGGTGTCCATTAATTCCCACAGACTTGACCAAAACTTCCTAACAAATCAAGAGTCTCGATCAGATACTATGGAAGTGGGTAACCCAAAATGCACCCAGACATGCTGAAAGAACAATTTTGTTGTTTGTTTAGCTATAATCTGCTTATTACAAGGTATTAAAATACACATTTTGCTGAACTTGTCCACAATAACATACAAATAGTCATGACCTTTTCTAGATTTTGGCAGTCCTCCAACAAATTCCATGGAAACACTTTCCCAAGGATGGGAAGGGACTGATAGTGGAGTGTACAAGCCTAGTTTTCTATTGCTGGGCTTACTTTTAGCACACATGCTACACCCTCTTACATATCTAGAAATTGTTTCGTGCATTCTTGGCCAATAGCAGTATCTTTGTAGCTGTGCAATTGTTTTACTTACCCCAAAATGACCTGATATCAGAGAAGTATGTGCTTCCCTAATTATATTAATTCTCTCTATTTGTGAAATGCATAGCTTTCCCAAATGATACAAGAGTTGGTCCTTAACATAGTAATTCAATTATTCTACCTTTTTTCCATTACTTAAAGCTCCATATACATCTTTAAAGTCTATATCTTGAGCATATTGTTCAATGTAGCTTTCATGCATTACTGAGTTATGCTTAAGTATAGTGGATGCATTTGTAATTGGTCTGGACAACATATCTGCAACTTTATTGTGTATGCCCTTTTTATATTTGATGACTAAATGAAATTGTTGTAGGAAACCCATCCACCTATAGTGTCTTGATTGCTACAATTTAGTTTGTGAGTGCGATTATTGAAGTGGCTCATTATCACTATGTATAACTGTTTCTTTGCCCATTAAGTAATGTTTCCACTTTTTCACACTCTGGACTAATGCATACAATTCTTCATCATATGCAGGATAATTAACTACTCTAGAATTAAAAGTCTCATAATGGTAGCATATGGGTTTACCATGTTGCATCAACACTGCTCCCATGGCATAATCACTGGCATCAGTTTCGATCTCAAATGGTTGTTGAAGATTTGGCAATGCTAGTACTGGTGGTGTACTAATTTTTTCTTTCAAGATGTCGAAGGCTTTTTGCTATTTTCCTCCCCACTGAAAAACCTTGTTCAATCCTGTCAAAGCATGTAATGGTGTTGCAATTAAGGAAAAGTTAGCAATACACTTTCTCCAATATTTTGCTGCCCCAAGAAGCTTCTAACTTCTGTAGAAGACTTAGGCTTAGGCTAGTTTATAATGGCTGCAACCTTAGAGGGATCCATATTCAATTCACCACCCCCTACAATATGACCCAAATAATTCAAAGATGTTTTACCAAATTCACATTTTGATAATTTAACATAGAGATTTTCCATTTTCAAAAAATCTAGAGTTTGTTTCACATGCTTCAAATGTTCTTCCCATGTTTTACTAAATACAAGAATGTCATCCAAATATACAATTACAAAATCATCAATAAAAGGCGTGAGTACATCATTCATTACTCTCATGAAAGTGGCAAGAGCATTAGTTAAGCCAAAAGGCATAACTAGCCATTCATACAGCCCTTTCTTCATTTTGAAAGTAGTCGTCCATGCATCTTGCTCTGCTACTCTGACCTGATGGTAACCACTATGTAGGTCCAACTTGGAAAAGTAAACAACCTCTTTCAGCTGATCCAATAGATCATTAATGCGAGGAAGGGGATAACGATTTTTTATTGTTATTTTATTCAGTGCTCAGTGATCAATGCACATCCTCCACAAACCATCCTTCTTTCTCACCAACACTATTGGGGATCCACATGGCGATGTGCTTGGTCTTATGAACCCTTTCTCAAGTAGCTCCTCTACCTGCTTCCTTATTTATGCATTCTCTAAAGCAGATAACCTGTACATTCCGATGTTAGGCAATGGAGCATCTTGCTGTAAATTAATATCATGTACAATTTCCCTCTTTGGTGGCAGAGCTTTAGGTTCTTCAAATAAGATATCATATTCTGAAACAAATTTTTCTAGATCAGTTTGTTGTTTAGCATCACAGCCTTCAAATACATTGGTTTTATCAGGTTTCTTTCCCTTTACAACCATCAGTAAATATTGGTTGCACGAATTTACAATTCTTTTCATCTGCCCTGAGTTTATGAGAGTATAATTATTCTTGAGCTTATGAGCTCTTACAATATATTCAATTCCATCTTTAACGAGTTGATACTTATTTTCAGCTCTATAGAATATGGCTTTTCTATCACACAAGTAAGGACTTCCTAAACAATTCCACATATATCCAAGGGAATAATATCTAATTCAACCTCATCCACAAATGCTGACCCAAAAGAAAACCTAAGTATGCATTGTCTAGTCACTTGTATTTTTGCTTTATCACATACCCAACCTAATGGATATGGCTTCTTGTGAGGTGTGGTTAGCAGTCCCAATTTCTTTACAATTGCTTCAGAAATTAAGTTTACTTGTGAGCCACTATCAAATAAAGTATCAATCTTTTGATGCTTGGAAATAACTCTAATATGAAAAGGCTCATGTCTTCTTCTCTCATTTTCTTCACTATCAATAGTTTGTGCAAAATTACTAGTAGATGCTTCAAAATTTTTACCTTTTATACCTGTGGCTATAATTGTTGTTTCATCACCTGAGTCTGACCCCAAATATTTTTGTATAGCAGTAGTAGTCTTCTTCTTCTTGCCATCCAACTTCTTGGGTTTCAGATCCAAATGTAGAGACCAACAATGTTCATCATCATGTCCATCCTTCTTGCAGTAAGTGCATGAAGGTTTGGCCTTTTTTACAGTATTTGCCTTCCTCTCTTTCCATTTCTGCTTCCTCTTTCCCTTGTTCTTACTTGCAATGGGTTTTGATGATCCCCTAATCTTTGGGTTCACATTCTTGCCTCTAGCCTCTAGATGGGTAGCTTGAACAGATACCTCATCTATGCTAGTAGGGTTAAACATGAGAATGGTATGTCTTAAATAACTGTGTAGACCACCTATATACTTCAGCAAAGTTTTAGGTGAGTCTAAAGAAATTCCTAGAATCAAAGCTCTTTTTTGAAACTCTTGGGTGTAGCTTTGTACTCCTTTCCCTTTTGATTGGCGAAGAGTTTGCCAACTCATCATAGCTTGCTGCATATAAGCTAGTGGATAGAATTGTTTTTTAATTGCAGAAACAAATTCACTCCAGACAGAAATAATTTTACCATGATTCTTCAAGTCAGATTGTGTTCTACCTTACCACCATACCGAGGCAGTTCATCCAAGGCGTAGGCTGGCCATCTGAATTTTACTTCTATCTGAATCAATTCTCTACACCCTGCAATACACATCAATCTGTCTAATTAAGTTATCTAGATTCTCTGCATTTAACTCTTCATCATAAATTGGCAAATCAAATTTAACATCTAATTTAATCAAAGATGTTTTCTTCTTTGTATTTTCAGGGCTATCAGGAGGTGTGGATAGAGGAGCCTCTTTTCCCTTCCTTTTGCCTTTAGAATGGTCATCTCGAAGAGATTCTTCTGTTCCCTTGTCTTGTTTGGAAGTGGAAGAATCTTCACTTTGACCTTTCTTAAATTTTCTATACATTTCTTCTACCATGGCTCTCATGGTCATGAAACTATCCATGAACTGAAAATCTGATTCCAAGGGAATTTCTTATGATATTTTCCTCCTAGGATAGACTCTACCAATTTCTGGGTTAGTTTCAATCAATTCTCCTTCTCCTAATTAAGCTTTGGTCTAGTTATCATTCACTAACAGTCCAGCACAAGCTTGTCTAACCTTAGTAACCTAAAGCTCTGATACCACTTGATCTGATAATGAGATCTAAGACAATTAATAAGGTATTACAAACCTATGTGCATGGATTAGTCTATATCATTATATGCAATGGATCGATAAGATTGTGAAACGCACAGACAATGAAGCAATAACAAAACGTAATAGATAACACATGACACAACAAATTTAATAAGGAGTTCACCCAATACTCCTGGGATACATCTCCTGGTCCGGCCTTCAGTGGTGCCCTCTCTATTATGTCTTCAAGAGAGAGGTTTTTGCAAATGATAATGCTTCTGGGCACAACTTACTCAGAGCGTCCCGTTATTTCCTTTTTATAAATAATAGATAAGCCCTCTCGGTCCTTATCCTTTACAAAAGCATGCATTTTACATCGATTGATTTAAAGCAATCATGCATAAAAACTTATTATCGCTTATCCATAAGCGATTATTACAGAATGCTTTTATTCTTAATTCTATCCCTATCTTAAGTAGAAAAGCATGGAAACTACTGGCTAAAGGACCCCACTCCTTTCCCTATAGATTTTTTTGGATTTTTGGAATAGGTTTGAAGATTTTCGCTCCATGTCACATGCTCCTACATCAGACTCGTGAGGACAAAATTCTTCATGGGCTCCTGTCCATGAGTTCATCTACAGAACTGCCCAGTTTCTATAGCATTTCTTTTGTAATCCAAGTAGCTTCAGCGGTTGGCTGATCCTTCCATTTTACCAAATACTAGAAGTACTCTTGTCCCCTTGTTTTCTTAACCACCTTCTTGTCCATAATTCTTTCTCGCTGCAGATTCTTTGTTGTGGGTAATTGTTTAACCCAGTGAATCTCTTGGTTCTCTTGATCTTGTGCTGTATCATATGAAGTTTCACCTTCATACTTGTACAGGTTTGCAACATTAAAAATTTGTGATATTCCAACATTAGGGGGTAACTTAATCTCATAGGCATTTGCAGAAAATTTCCTTAACACTCTACATGGTCCAATTTTTTTGAACTTCAACTTGTTATACTCCCTCTTTGGAAACCTCTCCTTTCTGAGGTGTGCTAAAACCAGATCTCCAACTTCAAAATTCACCTCTCTTCTTCTCATGTCTACTCTAGTTTTGTACTTCATGTTGCTATGCTGCAACTGCTATTTCACTTGTTCATGTATTGCTTGCATTTCTGAAGCAAAATCTACACCCTCTGCACTTCTCATCTCATCTTTTCCCAAGTTTCTTAACTGAGATACTCCTCTTGGATGCATTCCATAAACAATATGGAATGGGCCCTATCCTGTACTCCTGTTAGGTGAGTCATTATATGCATATTCAGCGTGTGCCAACACTTGATCCCACTGCTTTGGATGTTTTGTAGTAAAGCTCCTTAAAAGATTGCCCAAATCTCTTGGTTCTCTTGATCTTGTGTTATATCATCTGTAGTTTCACCTTCATACTTGTACAGGTCTGCAACATTAAAAGTTTGTGATATTCCAACATCAGGGGGTAACTCAATCTCATAGGCATTTGCAGAAAATTTCCTTAACACTCTGCATGGTCCAATTTTTTTGAACTTCAACTTGTTATACTCCCTCTTTGGAAACCTCTCCTTTCTGAGGTGTGCTAAAACCAGATCTCCAACTTCAAAATTCACCTCTCTTCTTCTCATGTCTACTCTAGTTTTGTACTTCATGTTGCTATGCTGCAACTGCTATTTCACTTGTTCATGTATTGCTTGCATTTCTGAAGCAAAATCTACACCCTCTACACTTCTCATCTCATCCTTTCCCAAGTTTCTTAACTGAGATACTCCTCTTGGATGCATTCCATAAACAATATGGAATGGGCCCTATCCTGTACTCCTGTTAGGTGAGTCATTATATGCATATTCAGCGTGTGCCAACACTTGATCCCACTGCTTTGGATGTTTGGTAGTAAAGCTCCTTAAAAGATTGCCCAAATCTCTTGGTTCTCTTGATCTTGTGTTATATCATCTGTAGTTTCACCTTCATACTTGTACAGGTCTGCAACATTAAAAGTTTGTGATATTCCAACATCAGGGGGTAACTCAATCTCATAGGCATTTGCAGAAAATTTCCTTAACACTCTGCATGGTCCAATTTTTTTGAATTTCAACTTGTTATACTCCCTCTTTGGAAACCTCTCCTTTCAAAGGTTTGCTAAAACTAGATCTCCAACTTCAAAGTTCACCTCTCTTCTTCTCATGTCTACTCTATTTTTGTACTTGATGTTGCTATCCTGTAGCTACTATTTCACTTGTTCATGTATTGCTTGTATTTCTAAAGCAAAATCTTCACCCTCTGCACTTCTCATCTCATCTTTTCCCAAGTTTCTTAACTCAGATACTCCTCTTGGATGCATTCCATAAACAATATGGAATGGGCCCTATCATGTACTCCTGTTAGGTGAGTCATTATACGCATATTCAACTTGTGACAACACTTAATCCCACTGCTTTTGATGTTCTGTAGTAAGGCTCCTTAAAAGATTGCCCAAACTCCTGTTCACAACTTCAGTCTGTCCATCAGTTTGTGGATGATAGGCAGAACTGAAACTTAATTTAGTTCCCAATTTCTTCCATAGTGACCTCCAGAAATTTCCAACAAATTTGGAATCCCTGTCTGAGACAATACTTTTAGGCAACCCATGCAATCTTACAACCTCCTTAAAAAACAAATTAGCAATGTGAGAAGCATCACTAGTCTTATAACATGGAATAAAGTGTGCCATTTTTGAAAATCTATCCACTACAACAAAAATTGAATCATTACCTCCTTGAGTCTTTGGTTAACCCAAAACAAAATCCATACTTACCATATCCCAAGGCCTATCTGGAATTGGTAATGGAATGCACAAACCTGTGTTTTGGCTCCTTCCTTTTGCATATTGACAGACTTTGGAAGTTCTCACATACTTCTTCACTTCATATTTCATTTTCAACTAGAAATAAAAATTTTTCAACTGTTCAAAAGTCTTCTCTATGCCAAAATGTCCCGCAAGTCATCCACCATGTTTTTCTTTGATTAAATTCTCCCTCATTGAGCCGTTTGTTATGCATAGCTGATTTTTCTTAAACAACACTCCATCTTGTAAGAAGTAATCCAACCATCTACTCCTATCCATCAAAATAGTATTTTTACAAGCTTCAAATGCCTCTTTAAAATATGGATCTGTTTCATACAATTCTTTAAGAAAATCAAAACCCAACACTTGTATTTGACTCTCTTGAAATAATACATTCCTCCTACTTAAGGCATCTGCAACTTTGTTTGATTGGCCATTTATATGCTGCAAAACAAAATGGAAACCTTGAAGATGCTTGACCCATTTAACATGTTTCTGGCTAAGCTTTGGTTGCTATATAATATACTGTAGTGCATGGTTATCTGAATAAAGTATGAACTCCTTTGACATTAGATAATGCCTCCATTTCTTCAATCACTGTACAACTACATAGAACTCCTTATCATAAGAAGAATACTTCTTTTTGGAATCATTTAGCTTTTCACTAAACTAGGCTATAGGTTTATCTTCCTGGCTTAAAACACCTCCAATTTCTTCTCCGCTGGCATCACACTTCACTTGGAAAGGCTTAATAAAATCGGGTAAAACCAAAATAGCATTTTCAGTGATTTTCTTCTTTAACAGCTGAAAATTCTTTTCTGCTTCAGCAATCCATTTAAATGGTTGTTTATCCTTCTTTATGGTCTCAATAATAGGTGCATTGATCTTACTAAAATTCTTAATGGATTTTCTATAAAAGATAGCAAGACCATGAAAACTTCTTACCTCAAAAACACTCTTGGGTGAAGGCCATTCCATGATTGCCTTGATCTTCTCTAGATCCATCTTCAACGCTTCAGCAGAAATAACAAAACCCAAGTACACTAGCTCTTCTTTCATGAATAAACACTTCTTCGAATTCAACAATAATTTCTCCTGCTATAGCCTATGTAAGACATAATTCAGATGTCTCATGTGCTCCTCCTTAGACCTATTGTTGATCTGATAATGAGATCTAAGACAATTAATAAGGTATTACAGACCTATGTGCATGGATTAGTCTATGTCATTATATGCAATGGATCGATAAGATTGTGAAATGCACAGACAATGAAGCAGTAACAAGACATAATAGATAACACATGACAGAAAAAATTTAATAAGGAGTTCACCCAATACTCCTGGGCTACATCTCCTGGTCCAGCCTTCAGTGGTGGCCTCTCTATTATGTCTTCAAGCAGAGTTTTGTTTACAACAATGAGCTCAATTTGAGCCTTACACCAAATAGAAATACAATAATAAGAGTTTACTTGGACCTCTCAAGTTCTCTATGAGTACACAGAATCCCCTAATCCTCTCTGTCCTAAACTCTGTCTCGCACTTGCGTGCAACACTCCCTCTCTGTTTTCTCTCTGTCTGTGGCTTTTAAAGCCAACCATGCTGCCTGTTCGTTTCACATCTTCGGCTCTTAGTCTGCCTGGCCTCTTGAACACTTTTAATCCCTCTCCGGCATTATAAAATCGTTGCCTAATGCATGGAGAGGAGGTGGCCACCCATTCTGCAGCACTAGAGTGCTTCGGGCCTCTAAAACGCCTGTAACTGTCGCGCTCTGTTTTTCAGTGAAAATACATTTTAACAGAGAAAATCCACCAAAGAAAGTCTGCCCACAAGTCGCTATTGCATATCGGAAGGAACCATTCCTTTGTATTTGGGGAATACACGAAAATCACAAAAATACATTAAAAAGGGCTTTGTTATGGACTTGAAATTGTATCAAATTTCCTTTATAATGCTATCACATCTGCTTTTTGCATGGTGTATTGATATCAGCTCCTCTACATAGTTCTGATGCGATGCGGCGATGTGATATATCACAATCTCTCATTGCAATAACCCTTGTTCCGTTGTAAGTGCTCCGCTGCATCCTCTGATAGCGATCCGGTGATGTAATATGGGCCATCGATCTGCGAACTTGGTCAACAGTCCATATTAACTCTGCCAATTCACCGTCGCCATATATGTGTGTTGAGCATCGATATCCCTGTTCTGCAAGTCCTTATTGCGATTGCTGATCAGATCTTGACCATTGATTGGCTAGATATGAAGACACTTGTGCATCTGTTGTTCCATACCTCCATACTCTGTTTTATTCCTGATTTCATGGGTTTTGGGCCTCCCGATAGTGTTTTACTTATTTCTGAAGGGTTTCTCCGCCACGCTAAAAGCATCCCTTTTACGATATTTTCGATCCTTTAATGGATTTTTGGCCTTGGGCATGATTTTTAAAAGTTTCATGAAGACTTAGAGAGAATTCTTGGATCCATTTGGATCACACCTTCCCACTAAAAATGTCTTTTGGACCACCAAAAGTTGGTTTTCAAGCATCTACCAAGTGAGGATACAGTTGCCTCACTTGTCGAATCTCTATCCACTTTGCACTGCTGGGTTTTGAACCTTTGAGTCCAATCCTTAGGTACTCAACATCTCCTCTATGTGTTGTCCTCACCTTCCTGTCTAGAATTGTATCTTCTTGCAGCTCATTGAGGTATTCAAGCAACAGATCATCAATGGAAGGCAATTGACTTTGCTCTTCAGGATCTTCAATTAATGAAATTTCAAAAAATCTTAAATTTTTTGCATTTACTACTGAATAGATGTGCATGTATGCTAGCAGATCAAGGCGGAAAGCATTCTCACCAATTTTCTCAAGTACCTTAAAAGGCCCATACCTTATTGGCTTCAACTTCTTCCCTTCACCTTGCATTCTGTCCTTGCTGATATACAGCCAGACTTGGTCGCCAACTTGGAAGCTATGCTCCACCCGGTGTTTATCATGCCTTGCCTTGTATTTGGCTTGGCTCTTTTCCGGTTGTTCTTGCACTGCCTGGTGAATTTCTTGGATCTATTCACTGAATCTGGTTTCTTTGTCCACATCACTGTGTCCAGCAACTACTATGTTTTTTTCAAAGACAAAATCGAAGGGAGACCTTGGTATGAAACCAAAACAGGTCTCAAAAGGAGATCTCTGTGTAGAATAATGTTTAGCACGGTTGTAAGCATGTTGCACGTAACATAAGTGTTCATCCCAAAGCTTGGGATGCTTACTACAATAACCCCTGAGCAACTAGGTCACTGTCCTGTTGACTACATTTGTTTGGCCATCTGTTTGTGGATGGAAGGCTGTGCTTTTCTTTAGCCTGGTGTTCATTAATTCCCACATACTTGACCAAAAATTCCCAGCAAATTAGTAGTCTCTATCAGATACTATGGAAGTGGGTACAACCCAAAATGCACCCAGACATGCTGAAAGAACAATTTCGTTGTTTGTTCAGTTGTAATCTGCTTATTACAAGGTATTAAAATAGACATTTTGCTGAACCTGTCCACAATAACATACAAATAGTCATGACCTTTTCTAGATTTTGGCAGTCCTCCAACAAAGTCCATTGAAACACTTTCCCAAGGACGGGAAGGGACTGGTAGTGGAGTGTGCAAGCCTAGTTTTCTATTGTTGGGCTTACTTTAAGCACACATGGTACACCCTCTTACATATCTAGAAACTGTTTCGTGCATTCTTGGCCAATAGCAGTATCTTTGTAGCTGTGCAATTGTTTTACTTACCCCAAAATGCCTTGATATCAGAGAAGTATGTGCTTCCCTAATTATATTAATTCTCTCTATTTGTGAAATGCATAGCTTTCCCAAATAATACAAGAGTCAGTCCTTAACATAGTAATCCAATTCTTCTACCTCTTTTCCATTACTTAAAGCTGCATATACATCTTTAAAGTCTATATCTTCAGCATATTGTTCAATGTAGCTTTCATGCATTACTGAGTTATGCGTAAGTATAGTAGATGCATTTATAATTGGTCTAGACAACATATCTGCAACTTTATTGTGTATGCCCTTTTTATATATGATGACTAAATGAAACTGCTATAGCAAACCCATCCACCTATAGTGTCTTGATTGCTGCAATTTAGTTTGTGAGAGCAAGTATTGAAGTGGCTCATAATCACTATGTATAACTGTTTCTTTGCCCATTAAGTAATGTTTCCACTTTTTCACACTCTGGACTAATGCATACAATTCTTTATCATATGTAGGATAATTAACTACTATAGAATTAAAAGTCTCATAATGGTAGCATATGGGTTTACCATGTTGCATCAACACTGCTCCCTTGGCATAATCACTGGCATCAGTTTCGATCTCATATGGTTGTTGAAGATTTGGCAATGCTAGTAGTGGTGCTGTACTAATTTTTTATTTCAAGGTGTCTAAGGCTTTCTGTTGTTTTCCTCCCAACTGAAACACCTTGTTCAGTCTTGTCAAAGCATGTAATGGAGCTGCAATTAAGGAAAAGTTAGCAATAAACTTTCTCCAATATTGTGGTGCCCTTAAGAAGCTTCTAACTTTTGTAGCAAACTTGGGCTTAGGCTAGTTTACAATGTCTGCAACCTTAGAGGGATCCATATTCAATTCACCACCCCCTACAATATGACCCAAATAATTCAAAGATGTTTTACCAAATTCACATTTTGATAATTTAACATAGAGATTTTCCTTTTTCAAAAACTCTAGAGTCTGCTTCACATGCTTCAAATGTTCTTCCCATGTTTCACTAAATACAAGAATGTCATCCAATTATACAATTACAAAATCATCAATAAAAGGCCTGAGTACATCATTCATTACTCTCATGAAAGTGGTAGGAGCATTAGTTAAGCCAAAAGGTATAACTAGCCATTCATACAGCCCTTGCTTCATTTTGAAAGTAGTCTTCCATGCATCTTGCTCTGCTACTCTAACCTGATGGTAACCACTACGTAGGTCCAACTTGGAAAAGTAAACAACCTCTTTCAGCTGATCCAATAGATCATCAATGCGAGGAAGGGGATAACGATTTTTTATCGTTATTTGATTCAGTGCTCGGTAATCAATGCACATCCTCCATGAACCATCCTTCTTTTTCACCAACACTATTTGGGATCTGCATGGCGATGTGCTTGGTCTTATGAACCCTTTCTTGAGTAGCTCCTGTGCCTGCTTCTTTATTTCTGCATTCTCTAAAGTGTATAACCTGTACTTTCCAATGTTAGGCAATGGAGCATCTTGCTGCAAATTAATATCATGTACAATTTCCGTCTTTGCTGGCAGACCTTTAGGTTCTTCAAATAAGATATCATATTCTGAAACAACGTTTTCTAAATTAGCTTGCTGTTTAGCATCACAACCTTTAAATACATTGGTTTTATCAGGTTTCTTTTCCTTTACAACCATCAGGAGAAATTGCTTGCACAAATTTACAATTCTTTTCATCTGCCCTGAGTTTATGAGACTATAATTATTCTTGAGTTTATGAGATCTTACAATATATTCGATTCCATCTTTAACGAGTTGATACTTATTTTCAGCTCTATAGAATATGGCTTTTCTATCATACAAGTAAGGACTTCCTAAAACAATTCCACATATATCCAAGGGAACAATATCTAATTCAACCTCATCCACAAATGCTGACCCAAAAGAAAACCTAAGTTTGCATTGTCTAGTCACTTGTAGTTTTGCTTTATCACATACCCAACCTAATGGATATGGCTTCTTGTGAGGTGTGGTTAGCAGTCCCAATTTCTTTACAATTGCTTCAGAAATTAAGTTTACTTGTCAGCCACTACCAAATAAAGTATCAATCTTTTGATGCTTGGAAATACTCTAATATGAAAAAGCTCATGTCTTCTTCTCTCATTTTATTCACTATCAATAGTTTGTGCAGAATTACTAGTAGATGCTTCATAATTTTTACCTTTTATACCTGTGGTTGTAATTGTTGTTTCATCACGTGAGTCTGACCCCAAATATTTTTGTATAGCAGCATCAGTCTTCTTCTTGCCATCGAATTTCTTGGGTTTCAGCTCCAGATGTAGAGACCAACAATGTTCATCATCATGTCCATCCTTCTTGCAGTGAGTGCATGAAGGTTTGGCCTTTTGTACAGTATTTGCCTTCCTCTCTTTCCATTTCTGCTTCCTCTTTTCCTTGTTTTTACTTGCGTTGAGTTTTTATGATGCCCCAATCTCTGTGTTCACATTCTTGCCTCTAGCCTGTAGATGGGTAGCCTGAACAAATACCTCATCTATGCTAGTAGGATTAAACATGCGAATGGTATGTCTCAAGTAACTGTGTAGACCACCTATATACTTCAGCAAAGTTTCAGGTGAGTCTAAAGAAATGCCTAGAATCAAAGCTCTTTTTCTAAACTCTTGGGTGTAGCTTTGTACACTTTGCCCTTTTAATTGGCGAAGATTTTGCCAACTCATCATAGCTTGTTGCATATAAACTAGTGGATAGATTTTTTTTTTAATTGCAGAAACAAATTCACTCTAGACATAAATAATTTATCATGCTTATTCAAGTCAGCTTGTGTTCTACCTTCCCACCATACCGAGGCAGCTCATCCAAGGCGTAGGCTGGCTAGCTGAATTTTACCTCTGTCTGAATCAATTCTCTACACCCTGCAATACACATCAATCTATCTAATCAAGTTATCTAGCTTCTCTACATTTAACTCTCCATCATAAATTGGCAAATCAAATTTAACATCTAATTTAATCAAAGATGTTTTCTTCTTTGTATTTTTAGGGCTATCAGGAGGTGTGGATAGAGGAGCCTCTTTTCCCTTCCTTTTGCCTTCAGAATGGTAATCTTGAAGAGATTCCTCTGTTCCCTTGTCTTGTTTGGAAGTGGAAGAATATTCACTTCGACCTTTCTTAAATTTTCTATACATTTCTTCTACCATGGCTGTCATGGTCATGAAACTATCCATGAACTGAGAGTTTGATTCCAAGGGAATTTCTTCTGACATTTTCCTCCTAGGATATACTCTACCAATTTCTGGGTTAGTTTCAATCAATTCTCCTTCTCCTAATTAAGCTTTGATCTAGTTATCATTCACTAATAGTCTAGCACAAGCTTTTCTGACCTTAGCAACCTAAAGCTCTGATACCACTTGATCTTATAATGAGATCTAAGACAATTAATAAGGTATTACAGACCTATGTGCATGGATTAGTCTATGTCATTATATGCAATGGATCGATAATATTGCGAAATGCATAGACAATGAAGCAGTAACAAAACATAATAGATAACACATGACACAACAAATTTAATAAGGAGTTCGCCCAATGCTCCTGGGCTACATCTCCTGGTCTAGCCTTCAGTGGTGGCCTCTCTATTCTGTCTTCAAGCAGAGTTTTGTTTACAACAGTGAGATCAATTTGAGCCTCACACTAAATAGAAATACATAATAATAGTTTACTTGAATCTCTCAAGTTCTCTATGAGTACACAGACTCCCCTAATGCTCTCTGTCCTAATCTTTATCTCACAATTGCGTGCAACACTGCCTCTCTATTTTCTCTTTGTTTATGGCTTTTAAAGCCAACTGTGTTGCCTGTTTGTTTCACATCTTCGACTCTTAGTATCCTCGGCCTCTTGAACTCTTTGAATCCCTCTCCAATGTTATATAATCATTTTCTAATGCATGGAGAGGAGGTGGCCACCCATTCTGTAGCGCTAGAGTGCTTCGGGCCTCTGAAATGCCTGTAACGGCTGTGCTCCTTTTTTCAGTGAAAATACATTTTAACAGAGAAAGTCCACCAAAACTCAATATACCAGACTTCAAAGTCCTTTAAATATGATTCATTCCCCTATCGGGTCCGCCCACAGGTCGCTATCGCATATCAGAAGGAACCATTCCTTTGTATTTTGGGAATACATGAAAATCGCAAAAATACATTAAAAAGGGCTCTGTTATGGACTTGAAATTGTATCAAATTTCCTTTATAATGCTATCGCATCCAGTTGTCGCATGTATTGATATCGCTCCTCTACATAGTTCTGATGTGATGCGGTGATGCGATATATTGCAATCGCTCATCACAATAACCCTTGTGCCATCGTAAGTGCTCCGTTACATCCTTCGATAGTGATCCGGTGATGTAATATGGGCCGCCGATTTGCACGCTTGGTCGATGGTCCATATTAACTCCGCTAATTCACCATCGCCATACATGTGTGTTGAGCACCGATATCCCTATTTTGTGAGTCCTGATTGCGATTGCCAATCAGATCTGGACCGTTGATCGGCCAGACTTGACGACACATGTGCATCTATTGTTCCATGCCTCCATACTATGTTTTATTCACAATTTCATGGGTTTTTGGCCTCCTGATAGTGTTTTTCTTCATTCTGAAGGGTTTCTTCGCCATGCGAAAAGCATCCCTTTTGCAATATTTTCGATCCTTTAATGGATTTTGGGCCTTGGGTACAGTTTTTAAAAGTTTCATGAAGACTTAGAGGGCATTCTTGGATCCATTTGGATCAGCTGTAAACTAATATATCATCCAGATATACTATTACAAATTTACTAATGAAATCTTTAAAAATTTCATTCATGAGTCTCATAAATGTACTTGGTGCATTTGACAACCCAAAAGGCATTACTCTCCACTCATACAATCCCTCAATTGTCTTAAAAGTGGTTTTCCACTCATCTCCTTCTCTTATCTTTATCTGATGACACCCACTTATAAGATCTAGTTTTGAAAAATACTTTGCTCCACTCAAAAAATCCATTAAATCTTCAATTATAGGTAAAGGAAATTTGTACCTGATTGTGATTTTATTAATGGCTCTTGAATCTGTACACATTCTCCAGCCTCCATCTTTCTTTCGACTCAACACTGTTGGCATTACACAAGGACTCAAGCTTTCTCTGATCAGCGCTTTTTCAAGCAATTCTTGCACCTGCTTCCTAACCTCTTCATTTTCTGTAGGATTCATTCTATAAGCTTCTTTGTTAGGTAGACTTGCTCCAGGAATCAAATCTATATGATGGATAATTATTCTAATGGGTGGCAACTCATTTGGCAAATCATCAGCAGTAATATCACAATATCTCTCCAACATTTCTTGAATTTCAATGGGTAAATCAGAAACTTTAGTAGAAGTCATTATTACCCTGGGCTTGCAAATTACAACAAAATTTACCTCATTCTCTTCAATCTTCTTCAATTATTCCTTTCCTCCTAGTAACATAGTTTTTGGATTAGTCTTCTTTCCTGGTACATCTTCTTCTTGCAGCGGCAACAACGTATGAATGACACCATCCTTTCCAAACTTGTAGGTGTTTCTTTTCCCATCATGCATGGCTCCTCTGTCATATTGCCAAGGTATTCCAAGCAATATGTGACACACATCCATTGGCATCACATCACATACAATTTTATCTTTATATTTGCCCACTTGAAATTCCACTTCACACTGTTCATTCACTAACAGTTGATGTCCCTTTTGTAACCATGACACCTTGTAAGGTGTTGGATGTTTCATTATCTTCAGCTTCAATTTCTCCACTACTTCTGTAGATACCAAATTATCAGTGCTGCTACTATCAATGATCATCTAACAACATTTCCCTTGAAATTTACACACTGTCCTGAATAAAGTCTTTCTTTGTGATGGTTGAGCTATCTCCTTTGCTGGCTTGAGCAAAATTTTATTAACTACCAAAGATTCTCCCCTCTCTGGTATATTTTCTTCTTCTACCACTGCTGCTACTGGTGCTTCTCCCTCAACTGGAGCAACAATTTCATTCCTCTGGCTTGTTCATGCATTCTCTAGGCACTCCAAAGCTCCGTGTCCTAGTTTGTTACATCTGTAACATCTTATTTCTCTTCCTCTTCCTCTGCCTCTTGCATCACCTCCTATGTGTGCATGCTGGGTTGAGCTGCTACTAGCTCCATATTTAGGTGTTGTAGATCTTCCTCTACCACCTTGACTTCTCCTTCCTTGGAAAGTACCTCTCCCTTTGGCAGACTTCTTCCTCATGAGTTTTTCTTTAGCTTTCAGTGCTATCTGATAAGCTTCCTCTACTGTTTTAGGAGACAATATACTTATTTCATCTTGAATCCATCCTAAGGCCATTCACATATCTAGCCACCTTCTCATCTGTATCCTAGGCTTCTCAAGCTCTTATGCTTACCTTGTAGAATTCCTCTATGTATTCTTTCACTGTCAAATACCTCTGTCTAAGATATTGCATCTATCTGAGCAAGGTTTGCTGATAATTACTTGGTAGAAACTTACCCTTTAGATTTGCTACCATCCTGCTCAAATTCTTAATTGGTTGCTTGCCATGTCTCTTTGGTTCTGCTTGCACACCATCCCACAAAAGCGTTGCATGGCCTTTTAACTTGGAGACAACAAACTTTACTTTCTTCTAATCTTTTGTTTCTTCATAGTCGAAGAATTTCTCCATGCCATTAATCTAGTCTATCAATTCTTTTGGATTCAGTCCTCCTTCATATATTGAAACCTCGGTCTTTGGCCTAGCTGTGGATCTCAACACTGACTAGAAGAATATCATCTCAGGGGTAACTACTACAGCTTCCTCCTCTGCAGCTTCAACCTCAGGTTCACTAACATCTCCATCATCTATATTTCTTCCTGTTGTTAATGCATCCAATCTAGCTTGCATCTGTTGCACATCTTCCATTACTTCAGCGTTTGCAATAGGCCATCCTCTTTGACCATGTCCTCATCCTCTTCCAACTCTGAAAGCCATAGTAAATTTCCTTCTCCTGCTTCTGAGAATCAATTCAATATCAGTTGGTTGCTCTGATACCACTATTGGTGGCCGGGGTGCAGGCAATATGGACGAGCGGTTGAGACCTGATATAATTTCTTCAATTTCTGCTTGAATTCCTCTTTCTGCTTCAACGGGTGTATCAGTCATCTATTGACAACTTCATGAGTTTTCCTCTGATACACTCCAACCTTTGTTATCGGCACAAATCATGCAATAGGCTTGTTTCCGTTTCTCGACCTATAATTCCATAGGAATTATAGAAATAAACTATCATTCCTGTAAACAGAGGGAAATGCATTTTAAAATGAAAAATACACAATCGCAAGCGTTTTTTCCCAAAGGAATGGGAATACACAATTGGTGCCTTAATACCACTATAGTGTTAATTCGAAAGAATTACACTATCGGCGCTTTAATTTCAAGAAATATATTTAACACAATTAACACTATCGGCGGTTTATAATCGCTGTCAGCAATTCCACATGGAATGGAGCAATAACATAACGCTCCAATAACCCCGATGCGATAGTACGTGGACTATCAGAAATCGCTATCAACAATTCCAACACTCCAATGCTAGGCTCCTTCTATTCCGATCTAGCGATGTGATAACAATCGCGGACCTGATAGCCTTTCCGCTCTCCTTTATAATGTTTTGGGTCTGGGTTGTCGGGGTTTCGGACTTCGGCAGTTCCAAAGGTCCCTTCCACTCCACTTGTGGTTCTTACGATGCGATAATGGTTTGGACCCAATACGGGCATGAACCAAATTCAATAATATTTCAAGTCCAGAACTACGTCCAGACTAAGTAATTTCACAATTTCTCTGTGTAAAACAGAGTTTCAGCCACGGAACTCTGTAAACCAATTAAAGAACTAGGGCTCTCCAATATGAATGGAAAACACAATCTAAAGGCTTCAGCCAAAATATTAATTGGAAATAAGGTTAATTCATTGATATTCGGACTCAGAAGAAGGCCATCAAACTTATTCACGCATACAATTATGACTCAACAGAGAACCAGAAATCAGATGCCTAGATAGAGGTTTTTGCAGATGATAATGCTTCTGGGCATGACTTACTCAAAGCGTTCCGTTATTTCCTTTTTATAAATAATAGATAAGCCCTCTCGGTCCTTATCCTTTACAAAAGCATGCCTTTTACATAGAGTGATTTAGAACAATCATGCATAAAAACTTATTATCGCTTATACATAAGCAATTATTACATAATGCTTTTATTCTTAATTTATCCCTATCTTAACTAGAAAAGCATGGAAACTGCCGGCTAAAGGACCCCACTCCTTTGCCTATAGATTTTTTTGGATTTTTGGAATAAGTTTGAAGATTTTCCCTCCAAGTCACATGCTCCTACATCACTATTTGCTCTGGAGGAGTCAACTTGTTAGACTGTTATAAATTACCATTTTTAGTTTAGTGTTTAACTGTAATCAAATTCCTATAAAAGGTAGGGGATGTAATATGTCAAGTTAGTGTTAAAATAGTGAATTATTTTGTGTGAGTTCCATAACTCATCTTTAAAAATATCGAAATGGTTTTGCTTTGAATTTGATAGAAAGCGTTGATGGATTGCTGAGGATAGTCGATTGATTGCATTTGAGATTTCTTCTTTACTATAAGTTTATCTAGCTTCGAGGTGTGGCCGGGCCCACCCATCTGGGTTTGCTTTGTATATTGCAGATAGAACCACTGTGTGACTAGTCATGGTTAGTTTTACTTTCATTACAAATTGGTTTGGTTTGGCTTGCTGCATGTGAACTGCATTAATTTGATTGTTTAAAAGAGTGTAGATGCATTAATGTTCTTTAATTCCTTCGTTTCCATAATTCACAGTTGAACTTTTGTGTGAACCTTGTTTTGATTTCAGAAACAACATATGCTTGCTATCGCATTGATTTATAATCAATCGAGAAGTGATACATGATCATATAATGAGTGAAACAAATTATCTATACGTTGAGAGTGTTGAGATTGTTTTGATAGTTAACTCTATTCGGTGAATTCGAACTAATTAGAACGAGATTTGTCTGACCATCAAACTGTTCTTCGTTCCCTCAGGAACTAGATCAGATTGACTCTTTATTTGAATTATTTTACAAGCAATACCCCATAAAAGAATTCTCGTTGATCGTTTAAACATTGTAATACCTTCGGTCTAGTTTCAAGTTATTTAGATTGAAGATTTCTTTCATGAATATTGGATGGTTTACTATCGTTTAGCTCTGTTTCATTTGATAAATAGACTCTTGGATTGCGTAGTGGATCACGTGGATTGAACATAGCATACCAATGAGTGCTTTCGATGATTAGTTGATAACTGTGATTTCATTAAGTTTAATAGATAAATGATTCCCCTGTTTTGTGTGTTGATTGATTTCATTGAGTTTAGTAGATAAAGTATTCTGCCATGTTTCGTGTGAAGATAAATTCTATTGTTTGTCGAGATAAACGATTTCCTTTGCTTTGTGAGGCGATTGATTCTAGTTTTTAGGAGTCATATATCAATCAGATTTCAAACAACAGTACATTGGCTCCAAGAAATGTTATTCGCGAGTAAGATTTGGTGTGATTATAGAAGGGTTTAGAGTACACTTTCTTAGGAATTATTTAGTTGAACTGCTAGGTGCTGAATAGGTTGAGCATTTGAGTTTCTTTCATCAAATTAAGACATGTAGATTACTTGATTGCGAGTATAACAATAAATTAGTAAGTGATAGAGTAAAATAGAGTGATTGCTCCACATGAGTACTTAACTTTAAAGTCTTTGTTAATAGGATAACAAACCATTAGGTACACATCGATTGTTTTACTGAGTTGCTATCAATATAGATTGCTTGTTTGCTTAAGAATTGAATTGTTATAGACTTCCCAGTTGCTTCAAGAATGAATTGTTGTTTGTGTAGATTGCTTAAGGATTGAGTGGTTATTAGTACAGGTTTTTTTGTCTACTTAAGGATTGAATCACCATCATTATAGATTTCTTGCCGAGTGATGAACAAATTGTTATTGCAAATAGAAGGTCTGGTACCAGCATTTGGGGATTTGATTGAGTAAAGTTTTGTGTGAATATAATTCCATTTTTATCGCTTGAGATTCATAGCTCAGTAGTTTGTTGAGTTTAGATTTGAATGCCCAACCCATCATTGCTTTTATAAAACATGAATATATTTAAAAAGAGCATGAAACACATAAGTCAAACCTACTTGAAATTTTTGCTAAGAATAACACAAACTCACCCACAATTTAACATAGTGATTTTTTTATCCAAAGAACCTAGAAAAACCTTGAAGGGAAAACTAGTGAGGAGAGGGATATTTTATTTATTATCAAAAAAATTATTACAATAGTTATTTAAAATCAATTAAATATGCTTATCTCCCTTGAAATTTGTGCGTAAATTTCCTTAGAGAAATTGTTGTAGCTACCACCTCAAATTTCATGCTTGAAAGTCTCAGAAATTCATGCTGAGCTCACACAGGAATTCATGCCACTACTTTATTGTCAGTCTCCCTCAAAATTCATTCCTTTTCCTTGAAATTTGTGCACTCATAGACTCAAAAATCTTCCCTAGATTTCAGATCCCTCACACTTTGATTTTCATACCCATGACAGCGCTGTGCACACCACTCAAAGACCTGAAAATCACGCTCTGTCTACTTATAATTTAAAGCTGACTATCTCAAAACTTGTGCAACATTGAATACAATCCAAAACATTCAATTTTGTGGCATAACTCACAACATTAAATTCTTGTCAATTTCCTCAATTTTAATGCTCAACCTCTTTCAAAAAATGCACTGAAATGGCGTTGAAACGCATGCTAACCTAGATGCAATTTGTGGTGGAGAAGAGCCTTCATTTTTGTGCCTTCTCAGCCTAAAGCTCATTGCTGTTATTCCTTTTTCCTGTTGTACTTCTCTCTCAGCCTCCTGTTCTCCTTAACTTCAAATCTCATGAAGTGTCCAAATGGTGCCTTCTCCCCTTTCTTTTTCTCTTTTGTTCTCTCATTAAGAAGAGAGACATAACCCACACACTTCACATTATATATATATATTCAAATCAGGAGGTATGACATGCCTTAGTAAATAATGAATTCGTCGTGAAAAACTCTGCTCTCACATTTTGGATGTATATGGTTCTTAGTAGAACTACATGGGAGTTGTTAGTGTCAAAGGATTTTGCAGTCTTTCATAGAAGCCTCATTTCCTCATTTCACTAAAAACATTATTTGCCTCAACCATCTTATTAATATATGTATCCTATTTTATAGGAAAATTGAAGTTCGTGAGACAATATTGGATTAGCATATATTACATTTTCTCCTTTTTCATCTATCGATATTCATGTCACTGCTTTGTAATTTCTAAAGAAATTAGAATGAGTTGCAGATTTTTTCTTGTTTTTATTCGAGTTTAGATTTATTGGCAACATAAAGTAATTCCAGTTTGCTTTAGATTTTTTGTACGTATTTTTGAGATCTCTACAAACTTGATAATTAAGGAATTTTATATTGTTCAATGTAGTATCATGTTTTATGGCAGTTGGATTTGTGCTCCAAATTTGAGCTTCTCGACTTTACACTCCGATATTCTTAGTATTAATTTAATTGGTTTGTAATATATCTCCTACATTGAGCTCTTTGACTACTAATTGTTTGAGTGTTTGTATAATTTCTATATTATTACAAAATTGGAATGCAAATCTTTCACTGGTATAGTTTTGTTAGGCTACCAAATTAATTTCTCATGGGATAGTTAAATTTATATGGGAATTTTTCCGTATAGTTGGGAAAAAAAGAGACGAAAGAAATTAAATGATGTAATAACATGAGTGGTTACAATTGAACATTAGGAGAACTACATAATTCAAGTTGCATATGAAGGAAAATATATTATCATAGACATCAAGGATGAAGGAAAAACTTAGCATAATAACTTACAAGTCGTGTTAATGTTTTAGTATCTAACTATGGTCATAAGCTGAAAAAACATAAGCTAAATTAGGAAGATTACCTAAAAATAAGTTGTTAACAATTAGAGTACGCATTTTTTAAGGGAGTGTATTATTGCAAGTAATTTGGAAAAGACTATTCTTGGCCAGGCATTGCCTTTGAGTTTGAGTATGAGTCAAGCATTTAGCAGATCTATTGAAGCATGGTGCCTTAGTGTATGAAAATGACAGTTTGTGTGCAGGATCCTCCTAGCCAAGAGGCTTGTATAAAATATTCTTGAAAATAATGAGGATACTGAAATCTAATAATAAACCCTTTTGGAATTGTCTATGGGATATGATTAATCTAAATATTGTAATTAAATGTATGGGTTGTAGACTTGTTGGGTTATCTTATCAAACATTGATCCATAATAACTTTTTTGGAGAGATTGGAAGTTCACATATAATCTGAAAAGGCCTGCTACTTTACATGGAACCATTTAACAATATAATCTGTCATATCATGCAAGGGTGAACGTCAAGAAATCTCATTGCCTTTCTAAGTGCTTCTGATTTATCTCTCTATTATGTTGTGGTAAGTTTCTTCCACTGGGTAACTTTGGTACCTTTTGGGCCTTGGAATATCTAAGAGTTGTAGTGGAAGACTCGAGTAACATAATGAATTGGGGAAATTGATTTTTGGAATTACATGGGGAGGGATTTCAAAATTTGGAATAAGATTTCTAAACTTGAGTGAAAATTTTTATTTTGGTGTCAGTATTTATTTTATGTCATTATGCCTCATAAGCTTTTCCGAATTGGCTACTTGTTATTATGTACTATAATGACAAGAGAACTAAAACAACATAGTAACATTTCCTTTTGGGAAATAGAACAGTCTAGTAGATACCGAAAAGAAGTCTTTATGAGATGGTTCATGAGTTGAGCTTTATGCTATCCGTAAGTAGGGCAAGGGTGTGAAATTTTTCCAAGTAAAAAAAGAAGACCTTTAGATGCCATTCCAAAAAAGCTACATTGGGAATTGACTTTTTTAAATAACCACTTCTAATTATCAAAGTTGATAAGGAGGGGTGTTACAACATCAAGTCTCTTGAAATATGCAATTTTTTTGTTTGAAATTTATCGTGTGGCTGCATTTTTTTTTTAAATCAATGGCTATAAATGTAATTTTAAGGATTGCCATCACCCTTTACATAATTCTTTAAAGTGTGCTAGCTCAATGGAAGAGCATCTGGCTTACAAGAAGGAGGTTGATGGTTCAATTCCACTATGCACTAACATGAATTAATCAATTTATTTTTAACTAAATGTTTTTTTTTATATCGATTTATTTCAATGGTGACATATTTCTGGATTCACTGTTTTATATTCTCTAAAGATACAAAAGTGATCTTTAAATAAATTTTTTATCATCTCTAGAGAGACAATAGCTAGTATTAAATACATATTGTCTCTAATCCGAGTGTTGTCTCTAAAGAGACAAAAATGAAATTGTCTCGAGAGAGACAAAAATGAAATTTTCTCCTAAGAGACAATAATTCTTGTGTTATATAGTTTCTTTATAGAAACAATATTTTCTAAGACAATAGTCTTGAAGACAATTTTTTAAGACAATAATATTTAAGACAATATTTACACAAGTAATTTTTTGTCTTAAGTTAGGACAATTTACCCAAAAATTGTCTCAAATATTGTCTTAAAACCCTCCTTTATGTAGTAGTGTAGCATGCCTCAAAAGTGAAATGATTTTTCTTTCAAAACACGAACATTTGCAATGAAATGATTCATAGTTTTCTTTTTGGGCATTGTTGTTGCATTGGTTTCTATGGAAAAAAAATTCATCACATGCCTCAAAAGTGAAATGATTTTTCTTTCAAAACACAATAACATTTGCAATGAAATGATTTTCCTTTAAAAACACAAGAAAAATTGCAATGGACCTAGTTACATTTTCTGTATTGAAATGATTCATAGCTTTCTTTTTTGGCATTGCTGTTGCATTGGTTTCTATGTATAATATGGTTTAATATGTAATTTATGTA